>VZRU01012432.1:5912-58868 GCA_013398155.1 Pedionomus torquatus
GGGGTCGCTCTGTGAGCCAGCGTGAGAGCTGACAGCTTGGGGTGGCAGCTCTGATGGAAAAGGGGAGGTCTGGAGAGGACCGTGGTCACTGCACCCGTTCCATCTGGGTTGTGCCCAGAGCTGTGGTGGTCCTGGGGCTCCCTCCTCTCTACCCCTGTAATCTGTCCCTCTGTGCTTTGCAGATCGAAGCGCTTATGATGGAGATGCAGAATCCAGACAAGGGCATCAAGACGCAGACGCAGCGGGTGATGATCACAAACATCCCACATGCTGTGACAGGTAGGAGCTGCTGGGGGAAGGGTCTGGGCCAAGGAAGTTCATCAAAGCAAAGTGGTGTGTGGACCCCTCGCCCCCCCAGGGCTACCACTGCCTGGCTGGATGCTGGAGCCCACGTCCCCCGTAAATACCCGCTGTGCATCCTTTGAGACAGACCTGCCCCCTCTGTCTCATTCTCACTCGGGTGTCATTTCCCTCCCAGCTCTCTGAATCAGAGACACAAAGATTGATAATCACACGCTTTTAGCTGTCTCCTGAGTTTAACTGCAGGGACCTTCCTTTCTCCTAGAGCTGAGTAGGTGCTTCAGCCTCCCCACCTGTTGTGTTCCCAGTGAGGCTGGATCACAAACAAAGGGAAGTGTTAGAATCCAGTGACAATAGGCAGCCTGGAGTGGGACCGAAAGATGGTACTTCAGAAATGAGTAATAAACAATTAGTCTCCCTCATGATGTTTTCTGCTAATAATCATTTTTCTTCAGTACTTGGGAAAACAGCAAATATTCAACCCGCTTCTCTGCCTCTAAATGTCGGCTGTTGCTCCTTGGAGCAGGCTGAGGAGGCAGCAGGCGGGGAGCGGTGCTGTGTCGCGGTGGCACGGCAGCAGCTCCTACCGCAGTCCCCGTTGTGCCCACGGCTGCTTTCACCGGGCACTCTTGCTGCCTCTGCTTCCCCGTTCTCCACAAAACCTCTTGGGGGGCATCCTCCACTGTAAATATTCACACCCACTCTGCCCAAGTCTCTTGCTCCTGCGCTGGTCTTTCTGCAGCGCTTTGAAACCCAGAACAAAACCTCCCACTGCAACCAGCGAGCGAGCTCCGGGCAACTCAGCAGGCAACTTGCCCAAACAGACTGATTTTCCCCCGCTGGCTCGGCAGAGCCTGGTAGTTCCTGGGGGTTGTTTGGCCCATTTTGGTTTTTTTAAATGAGGAAGCAGAGACGAAGCCACTTGCCCGTGGGTACAGTCACTCAGTGAGAGGGTAAGGAGAACTTGGCTGGCAGCGGGAGCTGGTTCTCGGCATCCCCCTCCCCGGGCCACCGCAGGAGCCGTGTTCCTCCTCGTGCCGCTGCCGGGAGCCGCTGTCGTGGAGCCGCCCTGGCCTCCCCTGGCTGCCGTGGGCAGTTCGGGCAGCGCTGCAGAAGAGGCTGCCCTGTGCCCAGTATGACCTGCCCTGAGGTTAGTGCAGGGGGAACAAGGACTTCTCTCGTGTCTGGCCGATGTAAAATGCCACTTCCTAAAAGTCCAGGGCTCCTTACCGTGGAGGGAAGGTGCCCGTTGACTCTCATCCTCTTTGCGTGCTGGCTGCTTTATTCTGGTTCCTTAACCAGAGCTGCCACAAGTTCCCTCTTGCGTGAGTTACAAATTCCAGTCAACTTCTGATGGGCAAGGGAGCTCCAGCCTCCTTGCTGGTGGTCATCGCTCTCTAGACTATGACAATTTTAGCTCTGCCCAAGTTGCACGTGTACCCGTTGGCTGCTTCTGCAAAAGAGCCTGGTTCGTGCTTGGTGAGGGAGCGGGGGAGACACTGGGGCAGTGGACACAGACCCACTGGAGAGAGCTTGGCTCTTCACGTGCAGGGAGCTAGCTGGTTAAATTCCGTCGTCGGTAAATTGGCTTACAACAGGAAAGGCAAATCAACCCCGGTGTTAAATGTGCACCTTTAGGGGAAAATGCTTTCAGAGAGAGCTGTCTAGAAATGAGTGATGAGATAATCCTTTAATTTCATCTATTTCAGGAAGCAGGCGGTAGGATAAGAGCTCTGAGCCCCTATTAGAAAGTTAAGTCATCACTGCAATGTCAGGAAAGGTCAGCACCTCAGTCTGCAATCCTGGGGGATGTTTGGAGGAAAAGGCCAGTAATTGGTCAGGGAATGAGTGTGTTTTTGCCCCGTTTGAATGGAAGGAGGTTCATGAAATGTGCCTCCCAGAACGTAGAACTGAAACTGCTGGTGGCTCGTGCTGCCTGTGGGTATGACTGGTCACACTCCAGCCGAGGAGCTGGGGGAGGCGGCGTGTTTGTGAGCACAGAGATCTTGTTTCCCTCTGGTACCTCCTGAGGCCACCACAGCCTGGGTCTGAGGCTTGGACATCCCTTCTGTACTGAAAGTTGTGTCTCCTGGAGGACTGGAGAAGACGGGTCACTGGTCTCTTACTCAGCCTGAGTCAGGACCCTGCTCTGTGGGTCTGGAGACACTTGGCAGTGAATCTTTCAAGATAAGATGATGCAAAGCGAGGGGCACCCTGCCTTCCCTGGGCATGGAAGCTGTTACATCACTTAAATGCTTTCTAAGCCAATGATGGGGGTTTAAGTGTTGCTCAGGCCACGTGTGCTTTGCCGGGCCGGCCTGAGGTCACCGCCTGCCTCGGGGCCCCTCTCCCAGGTTGGTCAGGAGAGAGCCAGAAGGACAGCATGGGCAGTGAGGGACCCACAGCGAGCTTCATCTCTGCTTCTCTTGCTCGCAGCCTTCGGAAGTGTGTTTGCAAGAAGGGGTCTGTGCCCTCGGTGGGATGCGGGGCACAGCGGGCCGTGATGGGCAAGGCTCGGCTTTGCCCATGGATTTTGGTGTGTTCCCGATTTCAGGCACCTGACCTTTTCTTTGCTTTGCAGGTAACGATATATTCCAGTGGATTCTCCAGCGATTGCAGATCACTCAGGAAGGTGGGTATTTGTGTCTGAAAACTGAGGCTTTTCAGCTTTGAGCCGTAAAAAAGGTCTCCATAGACAAAACCCCTTCGATGACTTCTCTCCGTAGTAGCAGCTCCTCACTTCTGAGCTCCAGCGTGGTGTTTGTGCCATCAAAACGTCTGCCTTCTCCCTTTTCAGAGGCATTCCACCTGGGGGACCTGTTTGTCAAATATGGATACATCTACCCTCTTCAGGAGCCAAAGAATCTCACCCTCAAGACAGACGGCAGCCTCTACAGGTTTCAAGTGAGTTGCATCTTCTCTGAAGCCGTTGGGAGGGAGTTCAGCGCTAGTTTCGGTGGCAGCTGGGGCAATTCCCCAGGCAATTGCCGTGATCACTCAGGGCATGGGAGGAAGGAGGAGGGGATGCACAGAGAAGCCTCAGGCCAGTCGTCCCCTGGTGCTGTGTCTCAGCTTACAGTTTACAGGCAAACTGTGATACTTCCTTCAACTGAGTTGGGTACTTTTGACTTCACAACAGCTGTGCTTTCTTCCAAATGGGTGTTCCCTTCCAGGTCTTAAAAATGGAATCGCTGGTTGATTCCCCAGAATGATCTGGGGAGACTGAATAGCGAATATACAGAAAGCGCAGGAGGAACGGGCTGTTATCAAGGGTCTTGGTTGGGCTGTTTCCACTACGATGGGAAATTAGGGTACCCTGGTTCATACTTTGAATGAGGAGTCCGGTTCCCGCCTGCTGCCAGATGGGGCTCCAGCATCCCGGCCTGGGTGCTCAAGCCCAGTGAGGGCTTGGCCACGGTTGTGGATTTGGTGGTGGCCACCTGCTGACCCCGAGTCTCCTGCTGGAGCTGGCCCACACCACTGTGGGCGCTGACTGTGAGGAGCCGCTCTCCGAGTGTAGCCGAGGACAACCCTGTGCTGCGGGTGCTGCTGTGGCCTCTTGCCATGAGCTCACGGCTCCTGGGCACTAACCAAAGGCTTGTTTTTCTGCAGACCCCCTATTTCTGGCCGGCGCAGAGCTGGCCTGCTGATGACACGGACTATGGTAAGTGACGGCGCTGCGCGTGTTCGGGAGGTGTGGTGGAGCCCCCACGCTGTGCGCACAGTCCCGCGCGGTGCTTGCCCCTCATCCTTTGGAGCCGCGTGTCCACGTGCCGTGACCAGCCCTCGCCTCTCCTGTCACACTGTTTTGTGAACAATTCTCAGTAACGCTGAACCGAGGGAGCGCTCTGGGTGTTACCGCCTTGTGGTGGCCTCGAGAGAAAGCACTTAAGCTGCTCGTGGGTTCCACTAAATCCATCAGCTGGAACACATCTGGGGTGCTCTGCTGGGCAGGGAGACATTAGGCACAAGGTTAGATTTCCCCGAGTCGCTAAGTGTGTTCCTGGACCTGAGCCCAAGGCTGCCTTGCTGTAGATCTGGATCAAGCCCCGCATTCAGAGGTAGTTTGTTCTTTACGTAACGCACGGCGGCTCCCGAGGTTTCCTCCCGGCTCTTTCCCTCTTTTGTTGCCTTCGTGAGGCTTTTTATTGCAGGGCTGCTCAGGAAGGCTGGGCTGGTCAGCTTGGTTTGCTGCTAGCGGCTGTGCAGCTCACAGGCTGACTCCTTTATGCCAAGATTGTTCTCTGTGGCTTTTATCTACGTCACGCTGTAGATCTGGAGAAATAAAAACTTCCCGGTTTTAGAGTGGGATGTTTTTAATAGAATCAGGATCAAAACATTGGCCCGTGTTTGGAAAACCTGAATGTCAAACTCTGGATCATAGAATGGTTTAGGTTGGAAGGGACCTCAAAGATCCTCTAGGTCCAACCCCCTGCCCTGGGCAGGGACACCTCTGAAGAACCTCAACATCTTAAAGATTTGGTCCAGCATCCCTGGAGGGGTGAGGCCCTGGCTGAGCTCCCCAGGGCAGGGGCAGGGCTGGCAGAAGGCACACACCGCTCCCAGCCTGGGCACCTGCTCCTCGGGAGTCAGCGACACCTTCCTTTTCCTTCAGTGAGCTTTGGGAGCTTGGAGCTCCTGCCTGGGAAGATGCTATTGCAGGAAAAGATTCCTGTGTCTGTCCTGTGGGTAAATTTTTAATGATTCTTGGATTTGTTGGTCTAAGCATAACTGGCTGCTTAATTGCTTCTCCTTCCACAGCAATTTACCTCGCAAAGAAGAACATTAAGAGGAAAGGGATTTTAGAAGAATACGAAAAGGTAAGGAGATGATGTCCTGGCTCCACTGGGAGCTCCTCGTTTGCTGTAGCTTCAGCCTCTGTTGCTAATGAGTGCAGTGGGAAAAACACCTCTTCAATTGACACTCCAGCGGCGTCCGAAGCCAAAATTTTGGAAGGGTAGAAGTGGCCAGTACTGGGAAAATACTCTGAAGTCAATGATCATTTTCGTGGGGGTGGTTGCTCTCCTTGAGGTTGCAATCGCTGTAATGACATCCAGAGCAATCGGATCCCCTGGCTCCCTGGTGGAGCGACCGAGAGTCAGGAAATCCCTGGCTTGGGAGCGCCTCGTCCAGAGTTTTCACGCTAACTGCTTTTTTAATTTTTATTCCAGGAACATTACAACATGCTCAATCAGAAAATAAACTACAAGTGGGATTTTGTCATCATGCAGGCCAAAGAGCAGTATAAGTGAGTTGTCTCCTGTTTCCTTATTTGCATCCCTGGGGAGGGCATGAGGAGGCAGAGCTTCGCTGGCTTGGTACACGGTTAAATTGCAGTTGAAAACATAAACTGTAGCTTTAAAATAGCTTGCAAGTGCCCCTCGGGCTTGTGAGACAAACCTGCCTTTGCTGTCAGCTTGGGGTTCCTCCGTCTCACGAGGAAATGTCGTTCACTTCACGCTCACGAGGGAAGGATTTTGGTTGTTCTGGGATGCACCCTTGCCCCCCCGCACCCGTGGTTCTCTCCCCGCCTGGCATTTCTCCGACCCAGACAAAGGCACGGGTGGGTTTGTGAGAGCGAGAGCCGAGGCGGGGGTGGGTGCTCTCCCGCTGACACACGCACACCCCTGCCAAGGGTTTGTGTGTGCGAGGGGAGACCTGGCCTTTACACCTGCAGAAGCCGAGGGCTGATGCCACCACGTGCCAGCCCTCGTTAGGGACAGCTTCTTGTAGGGCCGCCCGTGAGCGTTCGGGGACCGGCCCGCTGGACCCCGGACCTCTCCTGGGTCTGGTTCGGTTCTTGCTTGCACGTGTCTCACAGCCGAACTGAGCAGCCTCGGTCAAGCAGCAGTAGATGTTCCCAGCAGGGACTTGTGAAGCGCACCCTTGGGCACCCAGAGGGACCGGGCTTGAGGAGCCGAATCCCTCAGCTTCCCAGGAAAGTGAACGTGAGATGGGATTGCTCCTTTGGAGACAGGATCTTTCCTGCTTCTGTCTATTCCTTTTACCTTCTTTTTTCTTTTTTTCCGCCTCCCAGCACGGCACTGCCTCCGCTGCTCAGCAGCGTTTCTGCCTTCACTGGGACGGTCGCCAGGTCGTCAGAACGCAGCTCATCAGATAACTGTCTCATTAAACATGAGGCTGTTGTTCTTGTAAATTGAGGTCAGACTCGGGCTAAGAGATGCCAAATGCAGTTTTAAAGTCAGATACCGAGACTGTGTCTGAACGAGTAGATGAAACATGTCTGAGGCTGTTTGATGGTGCTGCTGGGGCAGACGGGCGCAGAACAGCCCGCACCCACCCTGTCAACCACAGCAGGGTGCCACATGCAGACACCCTGTTGGGAACGCTCCGTGGCCCGTGCTGAGACGCAGAGGGTGCCCGGGAGTTGCCTGGGAAAGAATTAGTTGGTCCAAGCCCAAACCATGCTGGTGCTTCTTCTGTTTAATAGGAGAGGCGATTTGGGTTTTGGTGCCTGGGAACGCTGCTCGGTACCGTTTCCAAATCATTTTTGTGAGAAATGCCCCCCTTTACTGGGAGACGGGGGTGCGACGTGGCGGGGTGTACCCCTGTGTGGCAGCCCTCAGACAGCGCCCGGGGACATCGGAGACGGATAAACACGAGGCAGCGGGACTGAGCGCAAGCAGCGGGTTGTTGGCACAAAGCTCCAGCGAAGGGCTGGCTGGCTGATCCAAAGAGGATGTGTCTGCTCCCGGTGGAGCCCAGGAAGACGATGATTTCTCAAAAGCTGCAGTTGTGCCTGGCCACGTGAACAGCCTGAGCTGCAGAGCAGAGTTAGCCAGGGTGGGACGTGGCCCGGGGGGGCTGGAGGTGTGCCCCCTTTCTCATCCCGCTGCTTTTAGGACAGCAAAATTCATGAATTCCCCTAGTGGAGCTGAATCCCCTTCTTGGCTTCGCAGGGCAGGGAAGGAGCGGAAGAAAGCGGACAGGTACGCCCTGGACTGCCAGGAGAGAGCCTACTGGCTTGTGAACCGAACTCCCGTAAGTAGGGGATGGTGGCCCGTGGCTTCGGTGCCTCGGTGGTGGCCTCGCTGCAGCCACCTGGGACAAACTCGCATGGGCTGTGTACCCCGTCGCTTCTCCTCGAGGAGGGGCTCAGCCCAGGCCAGCCCCGAGCCCACACCTTTCCCCGTGGTTGCTCTCAAAAGCGAGGGAGGGGGAGGTCGGGCTGCAGCACTGTCGTGGGTTCAGCCAAATCCACCTTTGAAGGGGAGCAACCCCAGGTCTGGAGGGCAGAGCTCCCCCAGGGCACTGCTGGCCAGGAGCTGTGGGCAGTGGAGCCCTTGGAGGCTCAGGGGTCTCCTCATGCGTTTGTGTGAACCGCAGACTTCAAAACAAATGAGCTTCAGAGCTATTGATGCTTCTTGTTCCCGACAGCCCGGCATGCTGGACGTCCTGGAGTACGGAATAGACCGTGTAACGGACCCCAATGAAAATAAGGTAAACCAGGTGAGACAGGTTTTTTGTTTCACACCTACTGGGTTTGTTTGGGAAGACCCAGACAACCACCCTGGGGTTGGGGGTTTTTGGGCACCATGGGCTGAGTGACTGCCAAACAGGCCAGGAGTTGAGGCCATCTCATTGTCCAGGGGTTGGGCCCTCAAAATAGGCTTTGGCGGCATCCTTGGGCTTTAAAATAGTTTGTCGGCCGTCTTGCCACGCCAGTAAGTGGGAATGTTTGGCTACAGGAGGTGTTTCCTCTGCTGCTGAAGCCGAGGAATCCTCTGCCTGCAGGTGCTTGTTGCTGCCTTTTTATTAGCGCTGAGTGAGCTCTGCCTGGGGATGAGATTTAAAATAAGATGACAGAAAGCCTCCCAAATGGTGACGGGTGGCAGGAAAAAGGAGAAGCTGGTGTGCTGGAATAGGAGAGACAGTGCATTCCTGAGAATGCATAGTGAATAGCTGGACCATAAAGAAATGGAATTAATGAAGAGAAACCGTGGAGGCTGTAACTGGGTGGGACTGGTTCAGAGACCGCAAGAAGACCCGTGAGTCGGTGGCTGCGGAGCTGGGGCTGCTCTTCTCTTTCTCCATCCGTCCTTTTCAGCAGTTTCGCATTTGTGCACTTAATGGTGTTCATTTGGCAGCGAAGTCAAAGTGTCTCCCAGCAATTAAATGCAAATGTTCCTGTGATCACACTCCCTGTGTTCCCACAACTTCTCATTTTTGTAACAGCCTTCAAACGTCTCAACAGGCAGAGGCAGGATAATTGCTTTGGCCAACTGTGTTCTGTTGCTATAGAGACTGGAAATGAGCAAAACGTAGGGTTGGGGTGTATTTTATTTTTTCTTGCTGTAAGTAGCGGCTGCTGAAAGCCTTTTTTTTTTTTTATTTTTTTTTATTTTTATTTTATAAGAGAAAAGTAGTGGAGGGAAGGGAGAGGGATGGAAAAGAGGAGTAAGCCAACTTCCCACCCACGGATTTACAGCTGACATGGAAGGAGATCTTAAGTTTGCAAACAGTCTGAAAGCCCGTAGCCGGCTGCCTGGCATCGCAGAAGAGCTGAGCGGGGGATCTGCGGTCGGTTCCCACCCTGGACATAGGAGAAGTGGCCGATTCCTCCCATCGGCAGAGACTCCAAAGGGCAAAGCTTTGGGGTGACTTCCCCGCTCTTCTCCTTTAAGCTGGTCTCTGAGCTATGCCTCCCCTCTGGAGCCTGAGCTGAAGAGGGAAGGTTCTTCTTGCTCCTCTGTTTCCTTTTGAAAGGCGGTTGAGCAGGCCCGAGGCAGCCCAAACCCCTGGCAGAGCCACCTTTTGGACTAGCAGCTTTTCTTCTTTTGGAATTCCTGCAGGCTGCTCTCACAGACCCCTGGGGCTCAGCAGCCTTTGCTGAGCAGAAAGGGTGGCCTGAGCTGTGGCTGAGCTTTCTTGGCCGTGTCTTGCCCCCGCTGAAGGCAGGGCAGGGCTCTGTCGATGTTTTCTGTGGGCCCAGCCTCTGGCTCTGACGGAGGTGAAAGGAGAGCCCTGGCTTTTACCTGTGTTTCTGTTCCTGCTTGGTCCATCTTCACTTTTTTGACCAGTTTTCTTCACCTGGGCAGCCGAGAGAAAATATTCCCAGTGATAATGAATTTCTGATACGAGAGTGATTTCTTTGAGGCTGCTATTGGCATGAACGTCTCTCCCTGGTTTGCCTCGGAGCCCTCGGTGGGCTGCTGCCTCCCTCATCCACAGAGTCCCCTGGGGATAAGCAGCTGCCGAGCCAAAGCTCCAACTTGAGAGGGGCTTTCATTGCTGTCCTTGTAACGAGTGAGGAGTTGGGCAGGAGAAGTGAGGCATGGGCAGCGTCTGGGAACAGCTAATTAAGGGATGCTTTAGCCTTTTGCTACCCCGCTCTGAGGCTCAGGATGGAGCCTCGCTGCTCGGTGAGTTACCAGGCAACTGCCGGCGCCCGCTGACTGCTGCGGGTACCCGCTCGGCTTCTGTAACCAGAGACTCCTTCTGAGAGGGGCTTTAGCTTGGCCACAAACCCCCCGCGCTGGGCCCGGGGGCTACTGACCGAAACGCCCTGGCGGTGCTGCGGGGCGGCCAGGGATCGTCGCAGGCATCGCTGGGCTTTGGTTTCATCACCCTCTGTCAATTTGGCTGCCTGATAAATGCCCAGCTTCTGCCGCAGCCATCCCAGCTTCTGAATTAACAGGCTCAGAAGCAGATAAACAAGGGAAAAGCTTGTCAGGAAGTGTAGTGATAGGACAAGGGGTAATGGTTTTAAACTGGAAGAGGGGAGATTTAGATTGGATATTAGGAAAAAATTCTTTCCTGATAGGGTGTTGAGGCACTGGAACAGGTTGCCCAGAGAAGCTGTGGCTGCCCCATCCCTGGAGGGGTTCAAGGCCAGGCTGGATGGGGCTTGGAGCAACCTGGGGTGGTGGGAGATGTCCCTGCCCGGGGCAGGGGGGCTGGAACTCAATGATCTTCAAGGTCCTTTCCAACTCTGACCATTCTATGATTCTATGAAAACCGGCAGTCTGAAGGGAATTGGGCCCGTGGGCTGCTACAGGTGTTCCCAGCTGCCGGGCTGGAAGCACCCTCACGGTGGAGATGGAGGTTGCGGTGATCTGGTGCTGGGCTCAGAATTTGCCCCTGTTGTGTGCAGCTCTCAGCACGTAGGGGAAGACCCCCGTGTGCCCCGAGGAGAGGTGCTGGTGTGCACAGAGCACGCTGTGTGTGCCAGGGTGCTGTTTGCACCCCCGGGCAGAGACCCCCGCAGCACTGGGGGCAGAGCACGGGCGTGATTTGTGATGCCCTGGTCCACAGCGAGCTCTGGGTAACGGTGGCCCGTGCTTGGCTTGTTCCTCGCCCCACACTCCATCTGGGCGTACGCACAGAAGCTGTTGTCCAGCTGATTATGGCCTCTGTGAACAGGGAATGGTGGCCAGAGGAGCAAGCACATAATGACCGTCATCTCCACAGTGTGGTCGGGATGACCCACAGGGAGAGCAGAGGAGGTCCATGCCAGGGCTTAACTGGGAATTGGCAGATGTTGGAGCTCGTGGCTCCAGGCTGGGCTCTCGAGCAGAGCCTGCCTCTCTCAGCTGAGCTCCGCAGCTCGTGGGGAGCGCTCGGCTGGTGGCAGCGGGGTGCGACGAGGCTGTTTGGGGTGTCCCAGCGCTGCTGTGTGTCCTGGGGAGGAGGATGTTTTATAGCACACGGCGCTCGCCTGAGACAGACCAAGGTCTTTCAGTAATTGCCGTTTTGATTTGAAGCCTGCAGGGCTGGGAGCTTATCCACAGTAATTGCGATAAGTCACTCATTAAGAGCATTGCAAAATTAATCTCATTATAAGAAATGAGTCCTTTGTTCCAAATATTATTTCTTTCCAAATGAGGGTGGTACCGGCACTCTGGCGTCGCTGCCCTCAGTACCTGGGGATAAGGATGGGCGGGACGGTGGGGACAACTGGCAGCGCTCAATGGGACACGGCGAGTATTCAGGGTCCCTTGTACCCGCAGCAAAGCTGGAAACTGGTGATGGGAGAAAGGGGATGCGATGGTGTGCGGCTCTGGGGTGAAATGGCTGAGATCCCTCCCGGTTACTGTGGGTCTGAGAACTGGACAAGGCTGAGCACAACCAGCACCCGCTGCCCTCTGCGGGGTGTTCACTCCGGTTCAGTGTGTGCCACCGGGCAGTGATGCTCAGCCCTTCTCGTGCCGTAGCCCCCTTTCCCGAGGGAGCCCCTTGGCTTTCCCAGGGCACAGACCTACACGTAGCAGGAGGGGTCCTGGAAGAAGAAAACTTTCCTCGTTTGCAGACATGGCATTAGCTTTGATTTTTACTCACCCACGTCTAATTTTTCTGTTGTGCTGGCATTTTAATGTAGAGCATTTGACTTACCGTGTTCCTTTTCTCTTTCCCCCCAGCTGTTTGTCTTGTGTGTGTGTGGTGTGCTGCCTGCCTCTAAGACCCCTCTAGAAGATCACACAACTTTACTGCCGCCTGAGCTGCCCTCAAGCCCTTGTGCCAGCAGCCCCCCCTGCTCCCCCCGCTGCACCTCACTGTCCGAGGCACCCGCTGCGCAACACAGGAGGAAACGAGGGGCCTTTTGAAACCATCTAATGGTTGTAACGTGTTGATTTTCCTACAGCAAATGCCCCAGCCACACTAAAGTTCCCTCCAACAGAGCAGCTCAGCTGGCATTTGTAAATCTGCTGGGGCCTGGTTTCTATCTCGGGTTCCCCAGGGAGACAGAGAACTATTGTGCAGGAAATAGCTGGCCTGAAACAGAAACAAAGCTCTCTAAAGAGGATGCTTCTAGGACAGCAAATGCAGTGAGTTTCTCTGCACACGCAGGTGGGTTTTGTTGTTTTTTTCCTCCTGTTTCTACAGTCTGTCTGAAACAACGATGACACTGTAGAAACGGGGTTAGAAATGGTGCCTCCCCACGGAAGCTGGCCTGGCTTCGAGTACAGCTAGAGCTTGAAAAGCTCTTCTTTAGTCCACGTGTCCTCCATCATTTATGAGACATCCCAGGAGGCTCTGAATCAGCCCGGGAGGCCGAACAGCCCTGTGGCCAGTGATCCTGTTGGCCAAGAGGATTTCCCCTCCCCTGATGTGTCAGCCCTTGCCCCCTCAGACGTGGTTCCTCGTGTGTGGCCAGCAGAGCATCGCGGCCGCTGCAGCTCCTGTTGGCTTCCCTGTTCGTCCCTGCTGCGGCTGCGTGCTGCTGGCGTTCAGAGCAGGTCTTGGTATGTCCAGCAGAAAAAGCTTCCTCCCGTTGGGGTGGCACAGCGAGGATTTCGGGTAGCGCTGCTCTGGCCAGGCCAGGTTCGTGCTACATCAGGCGGGCTGCCTGCAGGGTAGCGCTGTAGATCTGTACAGAGCAGCTGATGGCTGCAGCTCAGGCTCCTGCTGCTGAAACGGTGAGTGCACCCTCTCGGAACCGACCGAGTTTCAGCAAAATGGGAATTTGGTGGCTTTTTTTTTCCATATAAAGAGTAGTTCCTCCCTCCTGAGCAGGACTAGTGACAATGGCTAAATTGCAAAAGCAGCTCCTCTCCGGTGTCTCCACGGTGCTCCCCTCACAAAGCAGCCATGGGTTTGGTGGCAGCCACAGGGTTAGTTTGGTAGAACAATTCTGGGACTCAGATTTTGTTGGCTAAAATGGGAGATGAAGAGCTGAAACGCTGCCTAAGCCTTGAAAGGCTTGTTGGAGCATCCCTGACTTAGCCTGTCGTTCCTGCTCCCTCCTCAAGTTTATTTCACACCGAGTAACTGTGCTTCAAAGGGAGCCCTGTGAATAAACACCCTGCAGTTAATTTCTTGCCTTCAATTGCTTGTTCATTTGTGGATGACATGTAACATAGTCTGAGCTATTCAAATCACAACGTAAGCACCCTTTGCACAGCAGATACTGCTTCTGAGGCTTTTAATTGTGGTGTTTATATTTTGCAATGTGTTGGTTCCTGTCTCCTTTAGCTAATATTGAATGATCTAATCTGTGTCTCGTAAACGAATCTATTTTAGCTCCATTAGAATAACCCCTTAATTGAAGGCATACAGGCAGCCTGTGATGGAAGAAGCAATGCTAAACAGTAAATACAGCTAATGGAACGATTTACGGCGTGTGGATGCTCTTAGCTTTGATGATACCCTGATTAGCTGAGCTGCTGTGTTTGACTTTAATTGTAAGGAGAATTAATTGGAGAGCACTGCACAATGGCAGCCCTGCAATGGTGTTTTCACGTCTCAGAAAAGCGAGGGCACCCATCCCAATTTAATAATTTTTGTTTCTTTATTTTACAGAAAAAAACCATGGATGTTTATCGGCGAGAGGTAGGTGGTCCTGCGCTCGCTTCCAGCTGTTCTTCCCGCATGCGTTGCTTTTGTCGGTGTTGTGGGGGGGCTCGAAGCCCCCTTTGCAGGGGAGAAGCTGCTCTGAAAATGCCTGGGTTGGGCTGGCAGCGTCTCTGCCCCACGGAGCTTTTGGTCGAGGTGCTTTTGGGACTTTTCCTGCCCCTGCACCTCCCGCTGCAGGCAGCCAGCAGCTCTCCCACGGAGGGGAAGGCTCAGGCAAGGACAGACACCGATAGATCAAAATTAGTGGTGGGGAAATGGTAGGAGATACATCCAGTGGCGCCAGTGTAGAGACAGCCAAGGATCAATGCTAATTACATGCTAAATCATCCAGAGCATTTGTAGGTGCCTAGAATGGTAGCTATTATCCGATTCTTACATGGCACGGGGAGTGCTTTTTATTTACTTGCCGGTTGCAAAATGCTCTTCTGACACTTGCAATAAGCTCAGTGAGAACAGCCATTTTTACTGAGAGAATTTAGGGATTCTCTGATTCCTCGGACACCCAATAATTACGGCGGAAGCAGTCCCTGCTGTAATTAGTCTGACTACCTGGGAGAGTGCATGTTTGAGGTTCAGATAGAAGCATGGAGATGTGAAGACAAGAGCATCTAACCATGGACTTGTCTGATCCCCCTCAGATCATGTACTATCAGCAGGCCATCATGAAGTCCAGAGTGAAGTCTTCTGTCTCTCTCGGAGGGTAAGTCCTGATTTCCTTCTTTCCACACATTAATTAGTCTTCAGCGCTCATCTCCTAATGAGATGATTAAGCGATCTGCTCCGGCAGCTGGTGACTCAGTTGGGGGATCGATGTGGTGGCCACATGTAGTGTTGTTTGTGCCATCTGGGCTGCGTGTTGCCTGGGCCAGCAGGCACAAGGCAGAGGAGGGTCAGCCCCACTCGTGATGAAGACTCTCCCTGGGAGGACCTTTGCTGTCAACGCTGTTTTCAGAGAACCATGACTTGGCAGGCACCAGCAGTTCTGCTCGTTTCACCCATCACTGAAAACTCTCCTGCCTCAGTTTTCCAAACCGTGAGCTGGAGCTGGGGACACTCGAGTACCCTCCAGGAGTTTTGTGGTGCTTCACTGTTTGGCGTTGGAGCTTTTCACACAATAGTCCTAGTCGTCTGATGGATAATGCCTATCACCTAGATTAAAAAAGCCCTCAGGAAATTTGGGATTGGGTCCAAATCCAATGACTGCTGGTGAGGATAAGAGCAGTGACCAGACTGTGTGTGCACCAGAGCATTGCCTTGATTTAGGAGGAACTGCAAAGCACTAATCATTGGAAGGACAGAGCAGTGTTACCCGAGTTGACAGGTTCACATTTGTAGCTTGATTAGAATATATGGATTGGAGTGAGGTGCTGGATGCCTTGGCATTTCCAGTGAGAAGATAGGATCGGGCGCTTCTGTGCCAAGCCCGTGGTATGCTTTGTGCAGCAGCGATGTATAATTGCAGGATCTGTGCCAAGGTGCCCGTTAGCAACAGGTCCTTGGGCAGTGCTCACCCAGCTTTGAGCAGATGAAAGCAGTTTGGCCTGGAAGGAATTTTAAATGCAGAAACCAGATGATTTTTTCAAGAATGAAAAAGGAAGGGGAAAGCAAAAATTCTGGGACATTAGTGAAATCAGTTGTAATTACGAGTCTGGCCGACTGAGAAGGTGGGAGAAGTGTTTGTCTGGTTCCTGCTGGCATAGAGACGTTCTTGCTTTGTGCCAGGCCCTCCGAGTCCTTTGCAGAGGAATGAGCCGCGCAGTTGGCGAGCGGAGGAACGGAGAAGCCGGGATGGGCCATGCTCCCAGCGCTCCCTCGCCTCTCCCGCGGCTCCCTGGGCTCTCCCCCACCCCACAGGGAGGGTGCGGACAATCCACCCCCAGCAAATACGTATTCTCCTCTTTTCTGGCACTTTCCTCTCTGTAACGTGTGGTGAGAGCATCTCAGCATCAGGCTTTTTCCAGTTGGCAGGAGAAGGAGATAGAAGCCCTTTGGGGGCTTAGTGCCGCTTCCTTGAGACGAAGAGGTAGAAGGAGGGGATGGAAGAGTCTTGTTTCTGCACACGCTTGAACTGACAAAATCACTGCTTTGGAAGACAACCAGGAGATTATTATTTGGGAAATGGGAAAGATGAACCGAACTGATGAATCGATTTTTCTCTCAAGACGGGGCCCTCGTTCCAGACCGCCGTGCTGATGGGGCTGCTCTGCTGAAGACGTCGATACTCTGTGCAACCGTTTATTGCGTTGTGAGAGCGCTGGCTGCAATTCTGCCGGCAAATTAATGTGGTGATTTTGTTGGATTTACAGGCTTGTGAAGTACTCTGAGCAGTTCCTCTCCAATGATCCTATCCTGTCTGGATGTCTCCCCAGCAACCCCTGGGTAACGGATGACCCCGAGTTCTGGGATCTCAACGCAAAGCTGTATGTATTTGGACTCTTTTGCCAGCCTGTGGTTTGCACTGACCTTTATGAAATCAGAAAAGGGAACTGCTGATTTTGTCGTGATACCTGGTCTCTGATGGTGAGCAGGGAAGCGTTCCCTTTCTGGTGTAGCTTGGCCATGCTAAAGAAACTGTCTCTTGGGAATACACCACGCTGGACTTCCAGCGTTATCTTCAAGTGGAGTCTTCCTTAACGACACAGAAATTCCTAGAGTATTCCTAGAGAGCAGGAGTATGTGCTCAGCACCTGCTGAGGGGGTCTCATCTTCCCCTTGCATGAGTGAAGTGCACATTTACTGGCACAGGAACAGAATATCACAGAGTGATACGGGGTTGGGAGGGAGCTCTGGAGATGCCTAGTCTGCCCCCGCTGCCGAAGCAGGTCCTCCAGTTACTCTCAGGTGTGGCACTTGCCTTAGCATTAACCTCGCTACATGAGGTGCTGCCAGTGGCGTGGCAGTTCAGGCTTCACCCCTGCCCCTTGGTCTTTGCACACACCTCGGGCAGCTTTCTGAGGAGGGAGTTCGGGTTGGAGGCACGTACTGGCTGTCCCTCCCTTCTCTGAGGTCTCCCTTGGTTTTCCATTTGGTATTTGCTAATGGTGCAGTGGCATCTCTGAGCTTGTAGCGCACAGCGTATGACTGCTTCTCACTTGAGCCCAGCAATCCTGTTAGAGTGATGATATCCCATTAGACAGCCCCAGAGGATACCTTCACAGAATGCCTTTATGAGAAGCAAAGCTTTGGGCAGCAACCAGTGCTTCCTCCAGACGGGGACCGAGTCAAGCCTCCAGCAAAGCTGGGCCGTCATTACGAGAGCAGCATAAATCCGAGATAAATCCTCATCCCACTGTGTACCAAGTTGTTTAATTACAGCTTACTTAGTGGGCTGACTTTGGGAGCTCATTACAGCCTTCTGGAAAACAGTGAGTGCCGAGAAGTCTCTTGGCATTCCAGCAAAGGGTATTTTGGTTTTAATTAATCTGCCAATTAGATGGGCCACATGCAACTGGCAGTGCTGTTTGTTTTTGACCCGTGCAGAGTGGAAATCCCCACCAGAATGCGTGTGGAGCGATGGGCCTTCAACTTCAGTGAGCTGATACGGGACCCGAAAGGTCGGCAGAACTTCCAGCTCTTCCTGAAGAAGGAGTTCAGCGGTGGGTCTGCTGCGTCCCTCCCTGGGTCCCTGCCTTGGCCACCCAGCAGGACAGAGCGTGGTGGAAATCCAGGCCTGTGCAGCGTGCCATGAGCTGAGACAGCGACAAAGTCACAAAGTAAAGGCAGCAGAAGTGACTTTGGAGGCGGTGGCTCTGCAGCCAGTGTGTGCAATACCATCTAGTGGCACAGGACAAGAATACAGCCCAGGGGTCTCCCGGTGCAGGGACGCTGGTCCCGGGCAAGCTGGAAGCCCCTGCATTCAGGTGGCGTTTGTCCCTGAGCAGAGAACAGGGGGAAAATTTTCTTCCTTCGGTCCCAAGGGGCTTTTCAAGGTGGCTGTAAGAACTGGAGAGGCTGAACTGGGGCCAAGGCATACCCAGGCAAACAAATTTCAGTGTAGGAGTTAATAAATGGGACTGCGTTTTCCCCAGATGCTCTGTGCTGACTCCATCCTTGTTTCGCAGGAGAGAACCTGAGTTTCTGGGAGGCCTGTGAGGATCTCAAGTATGGAGACCAATCCAAGGTCAAAGAAAAAGCAGAAGAAATTTACAAGTGAGTGTGATAATTCTGCATTCTTAGACTCTGTATGGGGATCCTGTCACCTTCCTCCGCACCTTGTCATTCTCCAGATGATCTGTTCCTGAGACTTTTCTTTGTAAGCTGTCATCAGACCTGGCAGTCCCGTGTCCCCGTGTAGGACAGGAGCTTTTGGAGATGAAAGCACAAGTATTGTTTTGTTATATAGTTACTTTTCCACACTGTTCTCCACTATTGCATTTATTAGTATTTAGATAGAAGTGTGGAGTAGCAAAGACCTTGGGGTGCTACAGGGAGAGTGGAGAGACCCCTTTTGCTTCCAGTGGGCTAAAATGAGGTTTATGTTGTGTGTTACCAGTGTGAGAGGGAGTGACTTCACGTCACGCTGCCAAAGAGGAGATTGACTGCCCGAGATCAGGACAGCAAATTGTAGTGGGGAGTTGAAGGGACTTTTCCATTCCTGCATAGACAGAGGAATCCCTGGGAATTCTCCAGCTGATAACGGCACTGTTGCCTCTTCCTCCTCCTCCTCACAGGCTCTTCCTGGCTCCAGGAGCGAGGCGCTGGATTAACATCGATGGCACAACAATGGGCATCACAGTCAAAGGCCTCAAGCACCCTCATCGCTACGTTTTAGACGCTGCCCAGACCCACATTTACATGCTGATGAAAAAGGTTTGTTCCTTGTTCCCAAAGCCGTAGGGGGATTCCAGTTCTCTGGGCCTTTCCATGCCCGTGTGTGCTCTCAGCTGTTGCTTTCAAGTGGCCTTTCTTTGAAAAACCCTCAAATTTGCTGACTGGTGCAAGAACTGGTCCAGGCCTTTGTAGTTTGCTGCTGCTTCTTCCCTCTACGGCAGCATGTCCCCAAGGTGATGGGGGTCAGGTGGCTGCTGGAAGTCCAGCTCGGTCACCAGCTCGTTCAAAGCTTGAATAAATCTTTGAAGTTCATTTGTTTAGTACCATGGTGGGACTGTGGTGGGACTCTTGTATCCAACGGGATTTCAGCAGCGGATGGGAAAGGTTGTCGCAATTGTGATATAACTGCCTGAGTTTCATACCAAGAGCAGAACCAGATGTGGCGCATCTCAAGTTTTACTGGATTTTTTCACAGTTTTTTCTGCTGTTATATTGATAGCCACCCTTCCTTTAGATCAGGCTGATGGCAGACTGCGGGCTGATGGCAGTGGACTGACACACTGATGTCATGGCTTTCATTAGGTCATGGTGACCACAAATAACCCGTAACTCCTCCTCAAAGCAATACAAAACGCATTTAGCAGAGCAGCAGCTAATGCAGGTTGACACTGAAAGCAGCAGAAATATTCTGATTTTCACCAGTTGCTGAAAAGTTCAGCTCCTGAAGCATGAGCACCTCACCTTGCGATGACTGTGAGACACCACGGGCCTGGGCTGAGCTCAGTTCAGACCTTTTTGGTCTGGATCTTACCCGGGAAGCTTTATTGTGAGGTGGGAAATCCTGGGAATTTTACACCAAGATGAAAGGATACTGGTTTAAATAGCAACATTTGCCTGAAAGATGCAAAGTCCCTTGGGCTGCTTGGGGGAGATTCTCTCGTTCCCAGCCTCCCTGGCTCCTGAGCAGCTGTATTTGATGGTGATTTTAATAAGGGTGTTTGCAGCCCATAACTACCAGGTTCTCCTTTTTCTCCTAGTAGGACTCCTATGGCCGCTATTTAAAGTCTCCAATATACAAGGAAATGCTGGCCAAGGCTGTTGTGCCACAAGAGACTGTCAAAAAAAGGCAAGTGAAACTGGGTGTAATTGTGGGGTTTGTTTTTCTTGTAGCAAGGGTAGAAAAAGCCCAAGTTGCAGCAAAATTACTATGATTTAGATGTTTGCTTAATTAAATAAAATTTTTCACTAAAAAGATGCCTTGCTCTGGGATTGATTATGCTGTGTATTTGTGAGCCCTTTGGAAGTGGCTTATGTGCAGTCGGAATCGACTTGACCGTGGCCCATCTGCCTTGTCTGTTGGGTCTCTTTGGAAAGGCTGGGATTGTTCAATTAACCGTGGCTCCTTTCCTGGAAGGAGAGAGCATTGGAAAACTCCCACCCACAAAACACTGGCTGCCAGAGGAGACACTGGAGCCAGTGCAGGGTCCTGCCTGGGTTCTGCTCCGCTCTGCCTGGGCAGAGGCACCTCCACCCCGGGAAGGGAAGGTGACAGGCAGCCCCATGGGAGCAAACAGCATCGTCCCTGAGAGTGACTGCTGGCAGAGGGAAGAGAGTCTTAGACAGGGCAGGCTTGAAGTGGCTTTTCCCTGACCGAGATGAAGGTTGTGTAGCAAATTTAGGCCATCTGAACTGCAGTTACTTCTTAAAGCTGAGCGTGCCGTGTCGGAGCCAGACTGGGTGGTGTGATTTCCCAGTTCCTCTTCCACTCATCCACCCAGCAAGCAAGAAAGAGGAATCATGGACTTTCACACTGTTGTTTCATCTAAAGCCCATTTTGAGAGGTGGAAAAAGTCCTCCTGCTGTCTTGCCTGGGGTTTGGTTAGTTTTTCCCAGGGCTGCACTTGCATTTGGCCGCCTTCGTTGTTGTACGGGTGACAGTGGCATGTTCCTCTCTGTGCCTGAGCTTGCCCTCCTGGTAAGTTTTCTTACCAGGAGTGAGGTTTTGGTGCTTTTTTGGTACTTTTCAGTAACACCCTGCATCTTTCTCTCACTCTCTGCCCAGCTCCACCTTCCCCTTCGGACGCCGTCACCTCCGTTCCAGCCCCAGCCCCGTCATCCTGAGGCAGCAAGAAGAAGAGGCCAAAGCCAAGGAAGCCGCCACCACCGTGGACATCACGCAGGTCATGAGCAAGCTGGATCGCAGGAGCCAGCTCAAGAAGGAACCTCCCAAGTAGGCTCTCAGCCCCACAGGGCACAGTGCAGGGAAAAGACAAGCTGAGGCTGGCGTTGAGCTTCGTCTCCCCTTCCTGAAGGTGTCAGTGCTGCTTTAGGTTTCCCGGCCGGCTGTGCCAGCAGCCTGCCTCCTGCGTTGCCATGGCTTCTGGAGCAGCAGATGTCACTTCCCAGGCATGTCAGGCATGGGAGTGCTGCCGGAGCCAGGCTGCTGGCGCTGCCGGACTCAGGGTGCAGACCCCCGGCTCCCTCCCTGCACACCCCACAGTGGGGGATGCCTCCCGGCTGCCCGGAGCCCCCGAGAAGGCTGGGCAGCCGGGTGGCCTCTCCCAGCCTCCTGCTCCTCCAGGAGCCCCAGGATGGGGTGAGGCAGAGTCCTCTCTGCCCTCCCAGTCCTTTGGGTTCAAATCAGCCTTCCTCAGAGCAGAAGTGGTCCGTGTTGGAGTGCCTCTGCGCTGGCATCCGTGTTCTAGGGGGGTCTGCACCCTCCCAAGGGGTGTACCCCCAGCACCCCCTGAGGAGCACGCTCCTCACCTCAAGTATCCTGCACCTCCTAACCAGCGCGAGGGAGCCGCAGGCAGCAGAGCAGGGTAGTCTTCTTGTGAGAACAGCAGGATGAGGGTTTCTGAAGGTTTGGGTGACCCTTTGAATTGTAATGACACTCCCCAGTGGCCCCTGGCCCGGTGGGGATGGTCAATGGGAAGCTCTGCGCCCCCTCCCCAGGCCCCCCCGCTCAATGGGGTAGGTGTGCAGCCGTGGAGAGTCTGCAGGAGGGCTTGGCAGATGCAGCCGTGGCTTCGTGTTTCTTTTATCAAATCCTTCTTGCCTCTTTTCTTGTCTTTTTCCTGCTCTTCTATTTTCTGGTGTTAAAAAAACCTAATGGGAGGAGGTTCCAGTCGTCGCTGGCTTGTAGCCCAGAGGCAAGGAAGAGCCAGGGCAGAGGCGTTAGGAGCTGACTTCAGCTTCACGTAGTGCTTTTTTCATTTGCTCCCTTCTGCTCTTTAGAATGAGGCAACCTAAACAAGTAGGGTAGTGCTAAAGAGCTCAGGGAGATCCCAGGCTTTGCTGGAAAACCCTGGTGTGTGTGGACCAGGCCAATGATTGCCAGAAGTGGGAAGATTCCTGCAAAGCCCAGTAAAGGGAACTGGGGGGTGGTGGTGCAGAAACCCTTCCCTGTTAGAATTTAGGAGAAGCAGAGGGACTGGGTGGGAAGGGCTGAGGTCCGGGAAGCTTCTTCACTCCTGGTTTATTATTCATCCATTTTTACTGCTGGTGTGATTTTACGGGAAATGGGAGACGGAGGAGGCTGGGGGTGAGTGGGAGCCCTCAGGTATCGGGGTTCCTGCGGAGCAGCCCCTCACGAGCAGGGACACAGTCAGGGCTGTGTCTGAACAGCTTTGAACGGTGACTCTGCCCCTCCCTGTGTGTGTTATCGGGGGCAGAATCAGGGCTGCATGCTCTGGCCTGATGTCATTGCAGAACTAGAGCTGTGCAGCTCAGCTGGGGAGATTTGCACGGCCTCCATTAACCTAAGGGTGATAAACCTGAGAGGAACCGAAACCGTGTTGCATGAGTTGTGTGCTCTGATGTCGGGGTCTGCTTCCTGAGCCTCTGCTCTTATTCCCAGTGGAAGCGATGGCAAATTTTGCAATATCGTAAGGGTGAGCAGGCTCAGACCACACATGTTTCAATTCTGCTTAAAATCACAAGGCTTAAGTGAGGTACCGAGCACCCTCAGCCTTGGGTGTGATGAGCACTATGGTCTCTGCAGAGTTTGTGTAGCAGGGAGCAGTGAGCACGTTGGGATTGCCAGTATGCGGTAACATGTGGGAGATGAATTCAGGCTATAAATAATAAATAACAAATCTGTGTGTTCCAGTCAGTCCCTCTGATTCTACTTCTGTTTTGTTCAGCTTTGCTTTTCATGTTCTCTCTATCCATTCCTTCCTCTGATTTTCCATCGTCTCAGCTTTGCCTCGCTGACACGGGTTAATGCTGTGTGCTCTGGAGTCACCGTGCTTGTGAAACACCGCTCCTGCGCTTGCAGGCAGAAGCTGGCTCTGTTCTGCTTCTGGGCTGGATGAGCTGGCGTGACCCGGTGTCCTGCTCCTCGGGCCCTTGCTGTTCAGTCCCCGAAGAGGAAGGTCGCCTGGTACAAAGTGTGACCGGGGTACAAACTGAGCTGCACTTTGTGCCAGCCAAGAAATTGTTTGTTTCCATTGGAAATCGGAGCAATATGTTGTTTCGTTTCTTGGCCATCACCCCCATGCATTCATCTGTCTAATAAAAATAAATGTAGAGAATGAAAAAAGAACGGAGTTCATCTCTCTCTGTCTTGTCTCTGTGTGTTCATCCTTCACTGTGTCATCTCCCTGCCACGTGTGCATGCATCTTCTGTCTGTGCCTCTGCTCTCATCACTTCTCTTTGGACACTTGAGCTGCGTTTCATTTCTGCTGTGTCTGAGTCCTTGGGATGCGGCGGGGGGGACCCGGGCGTGCAGCGTGTCCTCTGCTGATCCGTCTGTGCTCGGGCACGTCCAGAGGGCCGAATTAGCTGAGCTGGAGACTTCACAGCACCAGCCAAGGGACACTGGTGGCTTCTTGTAGTATCAGTCATCAGGGTTTGGAGCTCGGTGTCCTGTTTCTTGGCCACCGCAGCAGCCAGCACGCCGGTGCTTCTGGTGTGACATGGTTACGCCGTTCACAAGGAGATGACAGTCTCAGGATAGCCAAGTCCTCCCTGCCTGGAGCCGATTGTTGTAAGGAATGAGAGAAGCTGGTGTCTCCTACAGCATCCCCGTGGGTGTGGGGCTGGGTCTGTCAGTGCCCGCTGAGGCCGGCAGCCACCACCCTGCTGCTTTCCAGGGGCAAATGGTGACGCCTCCGCTCTCCCGCTGTGGGAGGGCAGGGAAGGGGCCAGGGCTGCAGGAATGGGGGGCACTGCCCCCCAGCTGAGCCCTGTCCCTCCCCGCAGCACCGCTGGCACCCGGCCCTTCTTCTCCAAGAGCAGGATGCCGGTGGCCTCCAAAGGAGGAGAAGGCTTCTCCTGAGGAAGCCTGGGGAGGGCAGCCACCGCCATGGCCCTGCCCCGGGCCTGACCCGAGCCTCTCTCCTTTTCCTCCCCGCAGCGGTGCCACCTCGCCTCCCCAGCCTCTCGCCCAGCTGTCTACGCTGGCATCCCACCAGCCTGCCTGCCCCCCAGCCCTGCCCCGCGGCACCGCCTGCCCCTCGCCCATCAGCGCGGCGGGCACCGGGAGGGACCCTGAGGGGACCGATCCCTTCCCCTCCAGCAGCGGCAGGTCCCGTGCGGCCACCCTGTCCTTCAGCCGGCTCATGAAGAGGGGCTGCTGGACCTCCCCCGTCCTGGCCATGCTCTCGCCCAAGTGCCCGGCGGTGCCCCACGGGAAGGTGCAGCCGCTGGGCGAGCGGGAGCGGCGGGGGCAGCCGGGCACCAAGGCGGTCAGCAGGGAAGCACCCCGCGGGCACCTCCAAGGCCGAGCGGGTTCGTGGTGAGGCTGAAGCGGTACCGGCTGAGCCCACTGAGGTGGGGTTGGCGTGCTCCAGTCGGCTCCTGGCATCTGCCCGGCGTCTGCCGGCTGGGGGGCTGCCCGCCGTGGCGGCTGCCAGGAGCAGGCACCGCGTCCGCTCCTCCCTGGTGTCAGGGGAGAAAAAGGAGGTGCCGCAGCAGCGGCCCTGGGGAGCAGCGGGCTGAGAGGCTGCCGGGGTGCAGGGATGTCGCCTCCCCTCCCCTGGGGACACCAGGCACAGCCCTGCCAGCCCCATGGCCCAGCGCAGGGGAGATGGTGGCCCAGCGCTCCCCCTGCTCGGCATGGAGGGACGTTTGTGTTTGCCCCCACGGCGAGAGGCGTGAGGGGTTGTGGGAGCCCCACGTGCGTTAGCAGAAGTTTTTGCTTATCCAAGTTGGCTTTTTTAGTGGCTTTGGCTCAAGGTCTGTGTCGCAGCGGGGACGGTGGGGCGTTCAGGTACGCTGGGGTAGGGACCCCATCCCTCCCTGCGGATCCTCCCCATCAACTGGGGGGGCTGTGGGCCCGGCCGATGGCTGCTGCTCCTTAAATCACACCTAAACCCCTCTGCAAGCCTCCGCTCCCCCTGGCTCCCCCTGCCTCTTGCTGCTCTGGATGTGCTCTCTGATGAGGAGCGGACAAGAGCCCGTGCCGCCGCCCCTCGCTGCTGCGCTCACGCCTCCTGTTCATGGCGTAAAGACCCCAGGTTTTACCTTTTATCCCTAAATTTTGAAAAACACTCGTATATTCAAGTTTGTTCTCAAGCGCCGGATCAGGTTTGGTTTAATGATTTGGAAGTCAGAGGAGACACAGAAGTAACAAGGGAGGAGAGATCTTGAGGGAGAGTCGTGAAACGTTTGTCATTCCAGAGCAGGATGGGTAAGAACGGGGACGGTTTTTGCCTGGAGAAGCTGTGGCTGTTGAAACCAAATCCTGGCCGTGTCCCTCACTATGAGTGCCGTGTCCTCAGCCCCTGTTAATCCACCTCTGCTGCTGACCAAGTGGATGAGTCCACATTATAAATTCAAAAGCACAAATCTGAGGGCTCCGTCTCCACCTGGCTCTGCGCTCCGGCTGTGCCGGCGTGTGTCACAGCAGTTCTGCTTCAAAGGGCTGGGAGTGCACGTTTCCTTCGTTTTCCATCTCTGCGGGCTTGTGCCCAGGAGTTTTGCTTTGGGATTTGGGGTTTGAGCATTGGAAAACTCAAAGCCAGGCTCCGTGCTGCGTGTTCGCTCTCTCAGAGAGCACATCAAAAAGTGCTGTACGTGTGATGAGTTTTTATTTCACAACACAGCTTCTTCCAAATAAAAATGGATGCTCCTTTGGAGAGTCGAACCCACCCCGTGGACTCTCCGGAGGGAAAGGACAACCGCCACCGAGCTCGTAAGGACTCTGCAAAGGAGGTGATCTGCCCTTGGGAGAACCTGGCAGAAGAGGGAAGAGCTGGGTAGCGAGCAGCACAGGCATGGACCATCTCTTTCCAGGCCTGGGACCATGAGGTCTGCCGTGTGTGGATCAGCACCTGGGCCACGCTGAAGAAGCGCATCAGAGCCATCCTTCAGCATCGAGGAAGCTCAGACCACCGCAGCTACGAATAATGGACCCATCTGTTTGTAATTCAAGAATTTGAAGCATTTCTGGACTGGTTTTCTTCCCTGTCTTTGGTATATTCACATCTACTCATTACAAACTTCTTGATAAATGGACCTCGTTTCTTGCCTTCTAGCAGATGGGGAATTTATGTGTGTATTTATATCCTGGGAAATGGTGTCTTATCTGAATGGCTTGCTTGGCCATGAGGTGTCAGCACGCTGTACACAGCACAGCTGGAGCAGAGCTGGCAGGCGTTCCTCAGAGTAGGACTCAGATTTCCACGCCAAGATTGGGGCATGTTTATGTCCCCAGCTTGGGTCCACCTCTTATGATTAATAATTTTTTAATTTTAAAGCAAGTTCATTAAGAGTCAGCTGATTGCTAGGGAAAATAAAGCCAAGCCCTCGTGAAAAGCCGTGTACTGTGCGGCATAGCATCATTCCTGGATCCAAAACAAAACTGATCCCAAAGAGCAGACAGTGCAGGAGGAGAGCAGAGGCTCTGGGGCGCTGCTGCCTGAGCTCCAGCCTCCCTTCTGGGGCCTCTCGCCGCCGGGATGGGCCTTGAAACCATGACCTGAACTGCACCCCAGTGACACCTGGGAAGATCCAAAACAAATCTGCATTTTGGGCCTCTCCAAACCTAGATCGATCCGTTGCCACAGTCTTTAACTCTGTTGTGATGCAAGAGCGTCAGAACGTTGCTGTGCCTGTATCATGTCAGTGTTTGAAGATGTTTTTTTTGTTTAAGTACAGAGGGGTGTCCTAGATGCGTGTGATGTGGGTTGTTGTTCTGTAATTTGGCCATGCAGCCCGAGACTTTTGATGTCGCTATTTTGTATTTCCAGTTGTAAACGGAGCTCTGCCTGTGGGGCTGGCAGGGTTCATCCTGCTGACTTCTGCTGCGGGATTTAATGCATGTTCTCGGAGGTCCCTGTGTCCCCCGGGTCTGGGACGACCCTTCTGACCACAGGGCGGTTTGGGAAAATGAAGAGGCTGTTTCTGTATCCAAAGACTGTTTCCCCGGGGGAGCAGAGCGATGCAAAGGTGGGTGCTGCCCCACACTGCTCCTGGGGCTTCTCTCATACGAGCACGTGTTTGCTCTCGCTGGCTTCGCTCTGCTGGGAGGATCTGGTTCTGCTCTGGCAGTCGCTCCCAGTGGCCACCAGGAGACAAATGGGATCTCTTTTGTGATGGTTTTTGTTAATTATTTTGCTAATTATTGTTACTCAGCAGCTCCTGACTGGACGCTCCAGGAAACACAATGGTAGGAAGCCCTTGTGATGTCTAAGAGTTAGTGATGTTACACTTAATACTATGTACACATTACAAGAGTTATCCTGCTAAGGTTTCTGTCATTGATTTGGGGTTCCACTCGTGCTCCTTTTTCTCCACCTTCTACTGCAGCGGCCTCAGGTCAGCAGTGTGTGTCTGGGGCTGGGACGGGGGTCACGCTCCGTGGAGACGATCAGCACTGTCACTTGGAGCCTGGTCGTCTGTGGTTTCCTCCCCTCCAGCAGCGCTGGCACGCACGGGGCCAGGGTGGGCACGCAACACCCGCTGCCCAGCATGGCTTCCTCCCCGCCTTGGCTCCGCATACCGAGACACACACATGCCCTGTCCCGGTTTCACAAGCTGGTGGAGGCGTGTGTTCTCGGTGAGGAGCTCAGGTGCTCATGGCTGTGCTGACGCTCTGGTGGTGCACACGCAGGTGATGGGAAGCTCGTGATCTCTGGTCACCTCCTCAGGCGGCAGACTGCCAAGATCTCCCCTTCTTTGCCAAGGAATTAAATAGACCCTTGGCCTCACACTCATCTTCTAAACCAGAGGAAGGACTTCATGATGCAAAGCTGGCTGCTGTCAGGGCTTGGACACCTTGGTGCCATTACACCCAGACCGACAGGTCCATACGTGTCCCAGAGGCCAGAACTGGGAGTTCCCAACATTCATCCTTTCAGGGCGCTGCCTTTTTTCCCCAACATCTTTCAACTTGAGGACTCCCTGGAGGGGACAGGCGCCCGCATCGGACATCTCAAGCCCGTGTCTTGCTTTCTTTCTGTCCTCCCTTCACCCACAGACCTCCCAGGTGCCTGCTGACTGCGCTGAGACGCTGCTCCGGAGTCCCCGAGTGCCCCCGCCACCGCGCTGCGGTGACATCTGAGGAGCTCGCCCCCGCTGGAGGCCTGGCGTGCCGGAGTCAGGAGCGCTTTCAGCTCTCGCAGTTCAAATCCCCTCGCTGTGCAGGAGCCCATTTAACGCTGCCTGGAGTCACCTGCAGGAATTAGCTCACTGCAGCAACTTAGACATCCAAGGTATTCCGATGATGTGAGGGATGGGTAAGGTTAATGACTGGAGAAAGTGATCGCTCCCTGTGGGCAGTTTCTCAGAAAACTCCCTGCTGCTTGGCTGAGAGAAGAAAGGAGACTCCAGCAGCAGTGAGGAAGCCCCGTGCCCTTGCCACAGCAGCTCCGCTGTCCTGCCCCCCGCAGCTGGGGGGGTCTCACATCTGGCTCAGACCCACGGAGCAGCCACAGCCCCGCTCTGGCTCCTGGGCGCTGGAAGAGCTTCCCTCACTGCAGCTCTGAGCTGGTGTGCTGCGGGAGAGGCTGCAGGGTTGGTCTTCAGATGCTGATTACATGAACCTGGAAGGAAGACCCTTAATCAGCCGTGTGGTTCTACACTGCGCTCTGCTCTCAGCTGTGGAGGTCCCACAGCCCGTGTCAGTGTGGGCTCCTCCAGCATCTTTTGCTGGGACCCGCATCTGCTGGGGTTTGTTGGCATGCTGTTGGCACGCTGGCTCTGCAGCGGTGGGCCAGCCTGACAAGCCAGAGCAGCTTCTGGAGTTCCCCCAAACCTCGGTGAGGGCTCTTCCCAGCTGCCTCAGCCGTCAGCCTCAAGGGGACACTGTTGGGATAGGATGGGAGCGAGTCCCGTGCTGGGGAGCCTCAGCCTCTGGCCTGAGCCATGGGCAGAAGGTGGGTCCTGTGGGCTGCCAGCCTTGGGGCGCCTGGTCTGCGGGGTGGAAGGAGAGAGGTCGGTGGGGCACGGCCACCCCGATGAACCTGATTAGAACATCCAAATTGGAGATGTGTCTTCCAGGTGATGGGCATCTCTCAAGGCTCCCTTCAAGTCTGAGGTGTCCCTCTCTGCTCTCCAGCTGGGACATGCGGCCAAAGTGCCAGGAACACCAAGGGCCTCTTTTTCCTCTGAAGTCTTGGGCTGCGCATTGCTCAAGTCTTGTTAATTTAAAAATGGAACAAAGAATGCTCAGCATCCGGGCAGGATCAGGCCTCAGGAGCAGGAAGCAGCAGCTGGCTCAGGAGAGGGCTTGTTCCCATGAGATTCCCAGGGTGGCTTTGGCAGGCAGCGTGGCTGGGATAGCTCCGTGAGCAGGCTCCTCCTGCCTGAGATGCCAGCCCTGGCAGAACAGCTGACTCAGAGCACGACAGCTCTTCACAGCATCCCCTCGTGAGAGCAGCCGTCAGAGACGCTCCTGACACCGCTGCCTTTTACATTTTGTGAGGATGGCTTGAAAGGCGAGATGTAAACCGAGCCTGCATCATGGTGCACTTGGAAAGGGCGCTGTGTGGGTGGAATTCACCTCTGAGCAGGGGCTGCACCGCACGGCATCCCACTCGGGGCTGACAGGACGTCAGTCCCACGGCGGTGGTTGGTGGTACGTTCACCCCACCATCTGAACACTTGAGTGATATAGATATATGATGAAAGAGTCATCGTGAATTGGGATTTTGGGGTGCAGGAGCCTCCGGGATGCTGGAAGACAGTCACCGGGGAAATTTTCCCTTTGCCGCAAGGGATATGTTTTATGTATTTTGCAACATGCCTGGCCCAGAAGCAGAGGTGAGCACCTCCCAGGATCCCTTTTAAGGTAGAGGATCCCAAATCTGTTCTGCACAACACTACAGAGGAAAAGATAAGCTCTTGCAAGTCAGTTTACTTTTTAAAATTCATGTTGCCATAGCAGCTTAACACACTGTCTCAAGTCCTCCTTCTTGCAGAACTTTGATCACCATGAAAACAGAATTATGTTGTTCTCCAACATGTTGTACATATAAATATATCGAAGTTCCGATAGTTCATGCTTCAACATCTCAGCAAAGACCTCTTTTATTTCTCACTCGCAAAAAATTTCTCTGGCCAAAGGACAGTATTTTAAATACTTGAGCTGCATCGGGCTCAGTCTTGGTGTAAAGCCGGCTCCTCAGCATCTCTGTGGTCCTGCTGCTCGTGTTCCCAGCCAAGGTTCTGCTTCCACTGGTTCCTCACGCTGATCCACCACCACACTGAAGCCCAACCACCAACTTCTGTCCCCAAAACTGCAGGAATATCCTCATCCCTTGGCCTTGCTCTTTGGCCATCAGCCTGCTCTCTTCCCTGGAGGTTTAAGAGCACCAATTCCCCTGCAATCTCTATCCGTTTGTTGTTACTCAGCAGCAGCGCTGGGCTGCGTTGTCCCCGCTCACCTCCAGCCCCGTTGTTCCCTCTGTCCCCTGGGCGGGAGGCGGTCACCCCTCTTAGGATGGGATGAATCAACTTTGGAGATGGCTTATTCCCTCCGTAGGCGCTAGGGGACTAACTCCAGACTGGACATGACTTCTGGTGAGTGGGATTCTTGTGTCTGGGTGGGATTTCTTGTTCTTACCCAGGATGGAGCTGCCTCCTTGCTCCTGAACTTTCCCTCTGATGCACGTGCTGGGACCAATGGAAAGAACTTTAATAAACACCAACACTTTGAATCCCGCTTAGAGCAATCCTTTTGTTTCCATCAGGTGTCCCATTTTTCAGGCTGCATTCATGCTAGCAATATTGGAAAAGACAAAAAAGAAAAAAAAGGAGGGGGGGGAGGGAAATTAGGCTAGGCACAGACAAATTTGCAGTAACAACCTGCGCTGTCATTTGATTAAAGAGCACATTACCCCAAGCTACCCTTCTCTTGTTGTTGTTCACACGAATCCCTCTCCTCTCCCCAGAGAAGACTCTTCCAGACCAGGACTGGGAAAGGTCACTGGGATTTTTATTAATGTTCACAGCCAGACTTCTTCCAGGCAGCCCTCTTTTTTTTTCTTTTTTTTCCAAATCAACTGAAGGGGGGGGTGGAAAAAAAAAAAAGAAGAAGAAGAAGAAAAAATTGGGGTAAAAGTTGAAGAACACTTTAATTTATAAGAAAAAGAACTAAATAATTGATGTAGTCATGGTGCCAAAGGTAATTTCTGCTGCTCCCTCTATCTCACAAAGACATTTAGCATTGATTGAGATCAAAGTATCAAAAACCCCTGCTGCTGAGCTGAAAGGCAAAACTTTCGGCTGCCTTTCTCCGCTCTAATAATATCGTCTTTATGTAGTTAATAAACTGCACACTTCAGTCAAACTATATCATTACAGAAGACTTAGGGAGCTAATAATTTAAAAGCAAAGAATTGCCTCTGTTCTTCGCTTTGAACTAAACAACATTCTGTTGAATGAGGGGGACATCAAAGCTTTGTTACTATTACCAATGTGGCTGGAGCATAGGGCCGCACAGAGTGTGTACTTCAGTCATCAAGAGAAAAAAAAAAAAAGATTAAAGATATTGGCTTATCAACCCACAGGCAGAACCAGGTGTTTTCTTTTCTGCTGTGCAAGCATCAGGTGGTTTGCTTATCAATGAGTTTTCTTGTTAAATAGATGTGCATGACTTAGGTTGATCCCTCCAATCCTGTGGCCCTTTTATTTGGCGAGCAATCTTTGAAGAAGTTGGGATGAGGGGCTGTTTGTTTGCGGGAGGACAGCTAATTGGGCCTTTTGTCGAGGGCCAGCTCCCGTTCTCGCTCCGCTGACGCTCTCCCGTTGTGCCGTGCTCTGCTGCAGCAGGTCTCCTCCGGGCTGCCCACCTTCCCCCTGCACGCCTGCCGTGGGGCAGCCCCCTAGCACGTGGGGCAGCCGCATCCTCTCACAGAATTATAGAATAGGAAGAAGCCTTTAAAGATCATCTGGTCCTCTTTAAAAGTGGGTGCCCTGCTTCCCTTTCACCAGGGGCTTCACCCCGTGGCCACAACCATGCAGCTGCCATGGAGAGTGGCTCAGCAGCTCCATCAGCCGGATCCTTCAGCGCTCTGGGTCTCATCTCCTCGGGTCCCACCAAATTCCTTCTGTTGGGGTTCCTCAGGAACGGCTTCTCTCCCCTCTCACCCACCAGCCAAAGGTTTGCAAAAATCTGGTCACTGCCAGGAGTAGGTGTCCTTGGAGGGTCTCAAGCATGAAGATCCTAAATTTCAGGTGTGTGTAAATCACTCCTGCTCATGCCAGTGATGCTTCCTTGCCGGAGGGTTTTTCACCAGGTTCAGCACTGTGGAAGAGAAAGGCTTTCTTTCCTAAGTTTCAGTAAAACACCAGGAGAGAATCAGTGAAAACAGTCCCAGAGGACTTCAGGAGCTCTCCTCCCACCCCTTCCCTTCCACAGCAACATCTGCCCCTGTTGTGTCTGGGTCTCACTCCGGGTTCAACCTTCCAAGGATGGCTGGAGATGTTTGAATTTGGGGCTGCGATGTGAGCCCTGAGGTCTCACCAGGAGCACCAAGGTTACTCACAAGGTCAGCACTTGGTCACCACAGAAGGTGGCCTCTAAACCCTCCTGCTCTGATCTCCTGCCCTGGATAGACCCTTGGATGTTCCAGGCAGGTCTGGGAGCTGGCAATTTGGTATGGGCTCTATTATGGGATACTTGCACTTCTTAAATACTGCTTCTCATTTGCATCAAAAACTCTCCTTGGTTCTTGGCGGTCTGGATCTCATCCCCTATTAAAGGCTGGAATTTTAAAAAGCAGAAAATAATGGCTTATTTCAAAGTAACAATTCGACTGCTTTTTGAAATGCTGTCCTTATTCAAAACCACTTAAATTTATACATATTTCTAAGTCTTTATTATCCTCAGAGGCTGAACCAATTTGGATCTTGATTTCCACAAGTGTTCTCCTTGATTTCTGTGTCAGAAAGTTGAGATGTGATGTGAACAGACTGGACGCTAACCATAGGTAACAAATGGTTTCCTGGGAATTATTGCTTAAGTTATTCTTTAACATACTTTGCGAAGCCTATTACTACAAGGAGAACATTCATGGCAAGAAGACTTTCAGAAAGGGGCGATATTCTGCTTTTCCTTTTGTCCAGCTGCAGCCTGGAGTGTGTGCCTGAGCACGTATGTGGACACGTGTGCCTGTGCTTTTGTGGGCTCCCTCCCTTTGTTCCCTGGAGGTGGCTTTGCCAGGCACCGAGAGTGATGGTACAGAAGCACAGGATCTTCGTGGTTGGAAGGGACCTAGCCCCACCAAAGCCGCCTTCTTGCCTTTCATTTGGGCAAGACTAAGGTTTTAATTTCTGAATTGGAAGAGGGCCTTCCAGCAGGTAGACACACGGCTGGCACGCATCGTATGGCCAGAATTAAACTGCCCCGTAAACAGAGGATAACTCTCTTCTGCATCACCCCTTCTGAAGGTTAATGGGTGACCTGCAGACACCATGTTCTGGTGGTGCCTGTTGGTTGGGGACAGTAATACGAGGAGGTGGAAAAAGATCTTCTACCCGCTGTGGCTCAGACAGCACAGGATTCGCATGCAGATGTAGTGCCAAGGTACTGTGTCTTCTGAAACATTGGCCTCGTCTGCCAGGAAGGTTTTGAGTTTGCCTGAGCTCATCAGACAGCCACCACCTGGTGAAGTGTGTCACGGTGAGGTCAACCTGATGGGTCGTCTCTCGGAGGCAGCCATCGAGCCAAAGGAGACCCTGATGTATTCCCCTTCCCTTGTTTGGACTCTCACTACTGGGATCACTTGTACACGAGACCCAAGATTTGCACCCAGAAATCAGAGCCCAGTGGGTAGTATTCAGTGCAATCTCTGAAGTACCTGATGCAAATGCTGGAGCACAGAATCTGCTGCCCGTCAAGAGCTAAAGGCTCTTGAGCCAACCTTTGCAAGATCTGGTAGCACAAAGATAATAAAGTGGCTCTGACGGGAGTGCAAGGCAGAGCGAAGCTGTCTTTAGCCTTTACCAAAACCACTGTCAGTGCCTTTGCCTTTTCATAGCACAGCTCCTCGCAAAGCTAATTGGGTTAGTGCCTCGCAGGGGGTTTTCAGTGTCTGCAGGAGATGGGCTGCTGCAAACACCTTCCCCTTCAAGGCACACAGCGTTGCCTTTTTCACACCACAGCTCTCTCCCTGGCTTCTGTTCTCGAAAAGCAAAAGTCCCAGGCTGTTCTTCAGTATCAGCCATTACAGTGTTTCAGTTCTTTCCTCCCAGCCATTTTCAAATGTTCAACTTAAAAGGAAAATGTTTCATTTTAGGCCAAATTCCCCCCTCCTCTCCCTTTCCCCTCTCTTCCCCTTCATCCCCCCTCCCTTTCTCTGGAAGAAGAACAAAGTCATTCAAATCAGGAAGCTGAGGAACTCCATGTATACTTTCCACTGGGACCTCGATCCCTACTGGTTTGGCTTGATTTGATTGAAGTGTAATTTAATCCTTCATCATTTGTCATAATGTCATTTATATATAAGAACAACACTGCATCCAAACTTCAGAGCAGCACCGAGGAGCTCTCCGGGAGGCAGGAGAAGGGGGCTGAGGAGCGGGCTCTGCTGATGGCGGGGAGGGTGTGAAGCTGGCAGGGAAGGCACCGGGATGAAGGCTCTCGTAGTTAACTCAGGTTTCGTTGTGGTGGTGAAGACGGGTCTGGCTTCACAGCGCAGCGAAGGGGTGATGGTGAGCACATCCGCGGGAAATAGCTCAGGTTGTGTAGGTGACGGACCTGGGAGGAGGTGAGCAACCTGGATTTTAGTGAAAATGGCCTATATTTACAGGCACACCAGTAAGTGTAGTGACGGTAACGTCACTGCCCTCAGTTACCAGCTGGAGCAAGGTACGGCTGGAGTCTGCATAGCTCAAACCAAGTCTTTATTTGTAGTAGAGGGAGGGGAGGAAAGGGAAGGGCCTCTCATGGTAGGAAATGTCCTCCTAGACCTGCTCTGTCATCATGTTCAGGTTTCCTCCATTCCCTCTTCTTCAGAGCGACCTCTCCATCGTCAGTGCTCACCATCCAGTGGTGGGGTTGGGGCTGCAGCACTTTTTTGACACTGAGCCCCTCTCATGGAGCCCGCGGGTGAGGCAGCAGAGGTCACCAGACACTCATCTCAAGGCTGCAGGAATCCGATTCTTCATCCTTTGCTCCAAGTGTCTCATGTTTAGCTACGCACAGCTAAAATACTGAACATCTGAACATCTCTGCACCTTCATTGGAGCCGTATAAGGTGGGAGAGATCAGGCAGGAGGGGATGTCAGCAGCTCTGCTGTGACTCCAGGAGGCATGGAAGGCTTGGTGGCTCTTGGTGGTTCAGGACTCGGCTGCACTCAGGCGGTGGGAGGGCCTGTGGTCCAAACCCTCTTTGGGTTCCCCTGTGAGACCTCTTCTTGGCTCCAGCTCTCGGTGACCCCATCTGTGAAACGGGAGCTCCTCAGTCGGCGGTGAGGCTCGTGACGAGGCAGCCACAGACATCACCCACGTTACTGCTCCCGTTCTTCAGTGTCCAGCAAGTGGAGCCTCCTCAGAATAAAAGCAGCTTCTGAGGCTTTGGTGTGACGCTGCAGAGCCCTAAAACCGGCCCAGCCCAGGAGGTGTTGGGAAAACTCACACTCCAAGGCCCTGAGAGCTTTGTTTTCAGCTGAGTGCTGGGGCAGGGTTTGCTCCCCGCGCTGCAATCCCACCTGCCATCCGAGGCACCGGCCTGGCTCGGCACCCGGGCAGGGTTCCTTTCCCATCCTCTTTCAGGCTCCCCGCCGCAGCGTTTTTGGCACGGTCTGGCCTTGCAGCGAGGCATGTCCTGGGATGCACCGCGGCACGTCCTGCGCAGAGCCACCGCACGACAGGAGGGCTACGGCTAACCCGCAAGCGTCCCGGGGGGTGGTTTCGCTCGAGGATTTCTTTGCGAGAGATGACGAACATCTTTACTTTCCCCTGCCTGTCCGTTCGCTGAACACCCTAAAAGGAAGTAGGAGAGAGGGGAACAGATAAGCCTTATCCCTCAGAAGGAAAACATTCCTGCAGCCGGTGTGTATACGCCGGACACCGCCTGCCTCTCTGCAGCCTGCGCTGAGCGGGTCGCGCCGGGCTCAGGGGCAGAGCCAGAGGTGGCAGGGCTGCTGGGTGGCAGGAATCCCACCACCCTCCCCAAAGGACCGGGCTGCCAGCCATCTGCTCTGGGGACCTGGGAGGACCTGCTGCAACCCCCCCCAAAGCATAATCAGAGAGGGTCGGGTGAGGGCTCAGCCCCCCCCGGCTCCACGCGGCGGCCAGGGCTCGGCTCCCTCCCTTCCCTCTCGCAGCAGAGCAGAGCATCTATTCACAGCACTTGTCAAAAATTAAAGCAGAACCTTCTTTCAAATGCTCCGTCTGTACTTGACTGCCAGAAAAGCGATTCTTCCTCCAAAAAAAAATTTGCATTTAAAATTCCAAATATGCACTTTTGCTCAGACGAAAGAATCTGTGTTCCTGCTTTCAAGTCAGGTTCTCTGTGACCTCTAGGTTTTAATAATTTCAGCAAAGTGTCATTTAACAATTCAAATACAGTCGGTAAGCACAGGAAAGTAAATGTCCTTTAAGATAAGCGCATATTATATTGAGAGCTGATGATGAGAAGATTTCACCTACAGCGAGAAGCTTCAGAATAATATGCACGACACCACTGCGCATTAAAAAACTGCTTTGGTGGAATATTGGTATTTCCAGATTTCAGCTCGGCCAGTGCTAAATTATTTCCAGTGTTTAACTCATAAGAAAGCGTGGTGGCCTTGTACATGGAGGTTTCACCGTTCAGCTTTGGCTTTCCAGTTAAAAATAAATTAGTGCTCAAACCCTGCTGGCTGCTGGCCCACGGGGGTGAAGGACCACAGCCTGGATGGCCAAGCCCTGCTCTGCCAACCCCCTCCCTTCCCGCACCGCTGCCCACCGTGCCACAGCCGGGAGATGCTGCGGCAGGACCGGGGGTACCGCTCCCAGGGATGCTCCAGAGGCCGGGGCTGACTCCACCGGCTCTCAGCCCTCAGCCCCAGCTGGATGGGCTCCTTCAGCTCCAGGTTCCCTGCTCCTGCTCCCGTCTCCGCAGACCCTCTCGTGCTCTCCCCAGACCCCCGTGCAGACGGGGCTGTTATCACACGCACACCCGCCCAGCCCGGTCAGCAAGCAGATCAGCTTGTCACGATAATTAATAGGCCTCCCTGTGGTCCCCGGTAATCCATCCCAGCGCCGCACAGCACCGGCTCTGTTTTCCTTAGGTAGATGTAAGCCTTAGAACTGCCCCAAACAGAGCCTTTTTCATGAAACTGCTTCATTCAACACCTTCTAAGGGCTGCGGGCGCAGGGAGGGGGCGAGTTTACACAGATGCTAGTGTCTCAGGACTTGCTAGCAGGTGTCTCCTAACTTTACACAGACCACCCTCACACTAAAGGGACTCTTTTGCTTTGAGCCTGTTTGAGTTACATGACTTTGGTCTCTGGGTTCCTGTTCAGCGGCGATTTATGACTCTCCTCATTGATAATGCTCCCGTAAGCAGAGGGAGGGATTGTTGGCCAGCGGTGTGGCTTTCACGGCGATTTCGAGCAGCCCAGCCTCCCTGACCACGCCACTCCTCAGGCTTTCTAGGGAAAGGAAAACAACAGCAACACCCAGACCGGCTGTGGGGGTTTTTAATTTGTTTGTTTGTTTATTTAAATCAGAGCTGGGGGGGTGGTGGTGGGAAGTGCTCATGATAGGTTCAGGCAAAGGGTTTCCTCTGAATTTAGCCATTTTCTCTCTCTGAGGTCATCTGACAGCTGAGATTCCACGATTAGAGATGCTTTAAGGCATTCCTTCAGCCTCAAGAGGGGAGGAGGGAGAATATTTAGGGCTTGCTGTCCGTAGTTCAGGGAACAACCATCTGAAGGTCTCTCCTGCGCAGGGGTGATGGTGGAGGGCGGTGGCTGCCCCCCGAGGGAGGAGGCGGGAGGCAGCGGTCCAGCTCAGGCTGCCCCTCCTGACGCAGAATCCAAGGTCCCTCAGGCTTCGGGAAGCTTGGGTTGGGACAGGCTGTTGCAAAATTTGGGTTGTTTTTTTGCAGTTGTCTGAGACCTCTCTAATTCTCATTGGGAGTTAACGGGGAGGAAGTGTTTTTGGGGTGACGGCAGCGCCTGGGAGCCCCGCAGCAAGGAGCTGAGCCCTGCCCCAAACCTCCGCGTCCCAGAACCAGCTTCTCCTTCAGCTCTGCCCTGCTTTCACCGCTGGTGCTACCGCTCCGTGTCACCCCTGCAGCCCCCATGGTTGTTCCCTCACACCAGGAGAAAGAAATTAGTCCGTAAGCACCCAAAAGCCCTGTGCAATACAGGATGGTTGCAGACCCAAGTAGGATTTAGATCCGGACCTGCTCCGTGATGGATCCATCACCATCCCAGCTAGACAATTTGACCAGACCCTACCACATCTGCTCTCTGAGTCTCACCTTTACTCTGCTAAAAATCTCCCTAAAATTAGCAAAATATCCTCTTACAGAGCTGAGAAATGCTCCCATTACAGAGCCGAGAAATGCAATCGGGGCTTTGTGCAACTTTCTGGAGGTTACCTAAAAAAATTGCTAGTTTATTGCTGGTCAAGATTTCTTCCTTCTTGTCTGTGCTAGCTCTCTGGACGCAGAAATAGCTCTGCAAAGGAAAGCGGAGAGTAGATTATTGCAGGCTGCAAGCCAGTTACTGTCAGTTAAAAACCAAAAATATAATTGTTAATCTCTGACGTGAGCCCGTGCTGCTGAACGGTTGAACCCCGCCGTGCAAGGGGGGTCACAGCACTTTCATTGACTCAGGAGGTCAATGGAAAAGTCTTCTTGGCTTCCCCTTCCGCAGGGCTTTACCCCCACTTGAATTTAGCCACTGGGTTTCTGACACTCGCCTGGATGCACCCGCATCCCACAAGGGAACCAAACACTGAAATCTGCACTTGTAGCTCCCTGCAGTGATATTTGGGAATTACTTCCCCTGGGACCATTTTGATCCTGGAGAAGGTTTCTTAATGATCAACGGCTGTGGCCGTGGCGTGACCACTCAGTGGGCTACCTGGACTAACCTCCAAGTGTCAGTCCTTGTAGACAAACGTCTCCAGCCAAGCCCTGATGTTGCAGCTGGGCCTCACCGGCTGGTTCAGAAGGACGTAAGTGATTATAAGTGATAGAAACGATGTCTAGTTCAAGTCCTCATCCAGTGCAGTGAGGAGCAGCAGCAGTACCCATCTCCTTCTCCTGCTTTATCAGCTCCCCTAGAATGGCCAGGGGGAAGGTCTCCTGCTGATCATAAGGAGGTTGAGTGTATTCTTGGCTGCTTGATAACTGTGTGCTTTATCCCTTGTGTCATTTGATATTTTGCTCCTGAAAGAGCTGTAGAGGCACCAGTTGATGCCCAGACTGTGTGTGTCAGGTACTGGATGGTCTCTCAAAAGGCAGCTGGTGCTTTGTAAAAGCTGTAAGGGGTTAGTTTGGGCAGACATGATAAAAAATGGGTGACTTTGTTGTGCTTTTGGAACCAAACAGTGCTTTAATAGCAGAATCCTTTTTCAAAGTTAGTAGTTAAGAATAAGTACTTTAGGCAATCCAGGCATCTGCTGCAGGGACTTTCCCTTGTAATTAGTTAATGAGCTTGATGTACTTTTCCCATCTAATTAAGATGCCATCTTTTTAGCCTTGTTAGGAAAGGTAAACTTTTTGAGAGATAATAGAGACATGTTCTGAGCCCTCGCACTGCCACGCTGGGCTGCACGACCGGGCTCAGACCCAAACTGCCGGGACCAGGACTTGCAGAGCTCTGGGGAGGTGCAGTTCCAGACCCAGTCCCCGGCTTTGATTCCATTTGAGGACCAAATATGTATCTGTGTCCATTCTGGGCACTGTCTTTGCTGTGATTCACGGGCTATAGGGGCAGAAGAGGAAGATAAGTGCAGGGCTGGGGGTCGGGCAGCTTCCTCCCAGCTCCCTGCGTGCTAACGGGGGGTTCGCTGCTGTGTGAGCACCATCTGTGCGAGCAGAGGGAGTCGTGCTTATTTGAAGAGATCCAGAGAGAAGCAGCAGATCTCACTAAAGCCAGTGGTTTCACCAAACTCAAAAGAGCTGCTTTGAAAGACGTCCGAGAGCTGGGAAGCTGCGAGCCCCGTGGCTGGTCAGAGCTGCAGGCTGAGAGTTTTCTCTGGCAGCAAATGAAAGCGCTATCAGCTACAGTAGCTGGAAGCTGCCCGTCTGCTGGAGTGCCAAAATATAGGAGAGAGCACTGTGAGCATGGATCCAAAAGGAGAAGGGCTGGAGTTCTTGGCAGAGGGATTGCTGAGCGAGGAACCTGCCAGCTCTTGTGCAGGGTTTGTGTGAGCACCGTCACCGGGGTGGCAGGTTGTGGGATGCAGTGGCACCGGCAGCGCTGAGGGGAGCCACGACTGCCTTTGTTTGCCGTGCCCAGCCCAGAAGTCACTTTGACTGGCACAGGAGGGGACACTCACACACCTACGTGGCCTCTCATCACTGCTGCAGCTCCACACAGTTCTGCTACAAACCCAGGGGGCTTGGGCACACGTCTCCTGTCTAATAGCAGGTGGGGGAGCAGCTCCTGCCCTTTCACTCAGCAGCTGGTGCACCAGATCCACGCCAGGATGAAGGAGACTTGGTAGAACAGAGTAACTTACTGCCTTTCAAAACCAGAAAGTGAACTGGTGGCTGCACTGGGGTTTCTGTCAGCTTCTTTTCCCAGCTGACCCCATTTTTATATGTTCCCCCTTCAGAGCAGGGCTCCAAAGCCTGGATGTATTTCCTCCTGGCCTGCCATCCTGCTGATGGGATTTAAATATGAAAAGCGTTGCTCTCTGTGCAAGTTAAGGCTTTGGTTAAAAGTGCAGGATGTTAAGAGGTGCAGGATTTTTTTAGTCTCTTGTAAGGTCTTTTTCAGTGTCTCCTTATGAGACGGCGTTGAAAGTCTCTGTAATATAATGATCTCACAGACTGTATATGCAATCTCTCTCCTCCCTTTATGTAGAGTTTTCGTAGCTAATTTCACAGTATATTCCATTGAATCGCCATCCTTTTCCGTGAACTCTTGAGGTTCTTGCTGCCACATGGTACATGTGGCTGCTGCTTCTGTATCTGCCTTGAATTAATGCGGATGGGCTTCATCTCCTCCAGGCTTTTTGCAAAGATCAATGGCCTTAATCCTCAGCCTCCAGAATCAGGCCCCAGCGCCACACAAACTCCAGTCAGCTGCCTCTCCCTCTTACCCCATGGTCCAACTTTTTCTCAGCAGCCTTTGAGCAAAAGCTTGATGTCTTCCAGTTGGGAAATGCAAGACCCTAAAAACTGAAGATGAATGAACCAGGAGGTGTCCCTCATCCAGCTTAGGATCCTCTCCCTGAACCACAGCCTGCTTCGGGCAGCGGGACGGGCATCCCTGCCATTAGCAATTACCCCACACCTTTGCCATCGCTCAACTGTGCCCAGGTCTGGAGGACTGAGGATGCAGAAAGCTCCCTTCTCCTCCACAGAAGCTTCAGAATAAGGGTAAAAAGAAAGAAATAAAAGAACAAGCGTGGATTCAGGACTGCCAGGAGCACTTTTAGAACTAAGATAATTGTCTTCTCCAAGCCTTCACTTACATTTTCCTGAATCGATCAGCCCAAGGCTTCATCCACGGCCCAGTTCTGTCAGTGATGTTCTTCCCATTGTCTCCAGTGGACCATAAATCCAGCTCTCTGAAGGTGACCCTCAGATGCTCCCTGCCTCGGTGCCAGGCACCCCACCATGCCCTCTGGGATGGCATTTCTTGGCAATGGAGCCCCGGCTATAAGGCAAGGACAAAGAGGGGACCGGGCTGTAGGTCAAGCTGCAGACTTTTGCATTCACACGGTTTCCTCTTGCCCAGCCAAAACAACAACAACAAAAGGATGAAGCAGGGATGAGAAGATTAAAAAAACCAAGCAGGACAGAAAACAACAGGAGGAGGAGGTCATGGCTATAGAACACACTTTAGCATAAGCGTCTCCTATAAACTGCAGGTACAGCGTGCTGGGGTGAGCAAGGAGGCAAATTCTCTTCTTTCTCCCCAAACCGAGCACACCTCGCTCCTTGCAGTGACACTGCTGCCACCTCGGTGCCCCCGGGCGGGCGGCCAGAAGGGAGGCTGCCAGTCATTCGGTGGGGCTTTGATGCGACACAAAAGAGCAAGTCATTTGAGAGGCTTCCTGACTGGTGGCCTGGATCAGCTGCTGAATCATCTGAACGCTTCTGCTTAATCCGCTTGTGTATCTTTGAAGCCTTTTCTGTCTCGCAAACAAATGATCAACTGCAACTTATTTTTAATCCATTAAAAGGTTCCAGATATTCCCCTGTAAAAACAAAATACCTCGGTACCTCGGGGAGGAGTGAATTCTCCAAGTATTGATTTGGTCTCTGCTGAGCACAGTCAAACATTAGCATCAATTTGTGAGTTACTCGCTAGAAAGAAACGTCAAAGGCTCGGCTTTTACCGTGCTCTAATCCTAGCTGATAAAATACTGCAATCTCCAGGAAAGTGGCTGCAAGACAAGGTCGGAACGTCTCGGGCTACAGTGCTGTGTACGGCACCCTTCATCCCAGCGGGTGCAAAGTCAGGTCTGGCGTGTGGAGCAGATCCTGACCGGGCAGCGGAGGGAGAAGCTCCAAGCAACCCCTCTGCTGTCCCTGGCAGCCAGCCGGGCGCGGAAGGGCTCCGCTCTGTGTCGCAAGACATTTATATACCTACCCTCCCATTAAGCTTCATGTGGATTAATTGCTGCTTTCCATTCCTTCTTCCGTGTTTTGCTCCGTCTGAACAAAAAACTAAAATTACAAAATCCAGCTGAAACTTAATTGAAAACACCAAGTTCCATCTGGCCTGGCATAAATTGTGGTCAAAGTTGCCGTTTTAAAGAACAGTTGTTGCTGTTGTTGTTGTTGTTGTTTAATGCCAAACTATAAATCAGCTCAAATTGAGTTCAAACCAGCTCGAAATTGGGACCAGGTTTGCTCGAGTTTGCAAACTGGAGCAACAAGAGCTCTGGGCAAAGCTGGGCTGGAGATTGAAGGAGCCGAGCGAGCGTGGGGGTCGGTGCCGAGATTCCCAGAGATGTGCTGGGGGCTGCTCTGTGCCCGGCAGAGGGTGAGGGCAGGGACGTCCTTCCCTCCCCAGGGGAGGCAGGAGGCGAAGGGAGCTCAGGTGGGCACGTTAGGGGAGCAGGGGAGGGCAGCGCAGGTGCCTCTGGTTTTGCCTTGACGAGGCTGTGACCATGTGCCCCAGCCCTTCCCAGGGAGCCTGCTCTTAAGAACGGCTGCAGAACTGCTTGGCTCCTTCCTTGAGGGGCTGAGGGCTCTGATACACAGCTTTCCACCTGCCTCTTCAGCTCTGGAAACGGTGGTAGCAAGTCCTGTGCCATCACAGCTCCTGTGGGCATGCTCTAGGAACCCAAGTGATGATGGGACCGGTGTCTGCTGCCAGGACAAAGGCACCCGTCTGGCTGTGCAGGTGAGCTGGGTGCCAGGGCTTGTGCCAGAGGGCGAGTGGTTTGTGTCTGGGCTGGCATCTGCTGGGAGCACAGGGAGGGTACGGATCCCGCCGTGACCAGAGCCTGTGTTGTGCCCAGGAGCCTGTGTGAGGGCAGACAGGGCACCCTCCCTGCTCCGAGTCATCTGCTGTTTCACTTAACCTTAAAGGGTGTTGGTCTGAGGGTGTTTTTGAACATGTATTCTAAAAATCACTCACAGGGCAATCACTTCTGACTGTGTAAGCAAAGCAAGCCTGTATTTTACACTCATTTTTGGATTTTCTGGTGCTGGGGGGGTCAGAAAGTGTTCCTCTGCAGCCCCCAGCCTGGTTTGGGTGCTGTGGTGCCAGCTGGGCACCGGCGTGCTGCTGCCCGTGAGCTGCTGAAGCATGTTCTGAGTGGTGAGAATGAGGCCCCAGACACAGAATGTGTCTCTGCAGTGCTGCCCGGCCGTTCAGCTACACGGCAGCTCTCGAGGGGCTGTAAATAATGCAGGAGAGATGATTTTGGTGAGGGGATTGTGGACCAGGACTGCTCTGTGACATTAGCAATGGAAACCCCTCTTAACTCTTTGGTGAGCAGCGGAGTTAATAGTTGAGTTGTGTAAAACATGCATAAACTGTCTGGGTGTAAGAGGCCGCTGCCCTTGGGAGGCTGACTAGCTTCTTTTTTTGGTCTTTATTTAATGGCCACACATCTTTAAGACACAAACACTCAGCTGATCCTTCTTCCTTTTTGGCTGAATGCGTGCCTTCTGGAGCTGAGCGTTCTGCTGTGATGTGTAAATGATGAGTGACTTCTGATGATCAAAGAGTAGGGGCTTGATAGACAGATTTCATCCTCCTATTTGATACCCAGATGGCATTTTGTATCAGCCCTCGCATCCAAACCTGTTTTTCTCAGAGCACGCCGTTACCAGATTTGCTCTCTTCAGGCAACCAGTTAAATGGGAGCCATTCCCTCTTCTGGCCCTGCTTCTGCGTGACTTGGGAAGGCAAGGACTTGGCTTCTGTGAGTAACTGCAGGCACCCCCCGGTCCCCCGGGACGTGGTTCAGATGTGCAAATGTTGTTGGGAGCAGGAGTGGGGGTTTAACATCACGGTACTGGGGAAAGCATCAGTCCTGCACTGCTCGAGCATGAACAGAACAAAATCCCAATCTCCTGCCATCAGGAAAAGAGGATGGGGAAAACGCCTCAAGGCGTCTGTCCCATCTCCACATACGTGGTCCTGGTGTGATGCTGCGGTGTTGGGGGGGTGTGTGTGGCCATTTATCCTGGCAAAGGGCTTGTGCGGAGGGGGGCTGTGTGCGACTGGCAGTCCCTTGTGCCGGAGGAGCTGGTACCTGCAGCCCCTCGCTGGGGATGTGGGAGGCGTCTGAGGGAGCAAGTGCTTCGACTCCAGGCTTTGCTGCTACTGCAGATGCCAGGTATGAACTGTGGTGCTGTGGCTGGTCGGGCAGCACATGGTAGCTCACATCTCAGGGAGAAATAAACTGTGCTTTATTTTTAATTTTTAAATGGACAATTAGTGTTAACATTCTCCTTACTTGGTCAAAGGAAGGTGCTGGCCCATGGCGTGTGGGGAAGGGCTTCAGCCCCTTCCCTTCCCGATTCCTCCTGCTGCCTTCAGTTGGAAAGAAAAGGCAAAACCAGCTCTGATGCCCGAGGGTTGGGCACAGTCAGTGCCGCTGCTGAGCGTGTGAAGCGCTCCCAGATGTGGTGGTTAGAAACACGTGAGGTCTGTGTCCTTCTCGAAATGACAACGTGGTGCTTGAGTTCTGTTGTTGTCCCCTGGGAACCGAAGGGTTTTCCTCCACAAGCTGGGGGCAGAGCAGCCAGACCGGCCGCAGCAGACCCCGCTTGCTGTCCGGTGGTGGTTGTCCCGCTGTTTAACCTTCCAATGGGAGGAAAAATACTTGAGACCACCGAAAGCAGCAGTCAATAGCCAGCACTGGCCCCCAAACGTTACAGGAATCGCAGGGACTTTGATCCCCTACCCCTCCACCCCCTTCTGCTTTCTGTTGTTTAAGATTTACCAAACAATGCATCTCTTCACATAAAAATTCACCTTTGTGTTGCTACACATAATCACTGAATAGTGATAATAACAATAAAACTCCTAGGAAATCTCCCTGTGGCAACAAGTAATTGACCCAAGAATTTTCACTACAAGGAATTTTTTTTAATAACCACACAGCACTAGAGATGCCCGTCCGTCGGGGGATACACCGCTATTGTTCTCATCAGGCCTGATGCTTTGCCTTCACCCTTTGAGTTTTCTCAAAGGATTGAGATTATTTGGCTGCTTTGAAGAACAAAGGATAAAGAATTTTTTTTAGATGACTGGCTATTTTGATCTGCAAGGTCTGCGCACAGTGTGAGGGAACAAACATCACTAAATCATTAAGGGAGAAGGGAAGGGTATGCATAATGGAAAGGAGGAACACAAAAGCCACCCAGTCCAGCGGCTCGAGGCAGGCGCTGGCGGCCGGTGCCTGGGTGTTGTTTCCAGCCCTGCTGCTGATCCAACACCAGGTTCGCCACCTCCCCTCTCTGCACCTTGGCTTCTCTCATCTCTATCTCGGCAGGATAACTCTTAAAGCCAAAAGACTGTGTCAGGGTAAGTTAGCTATAATTTTCAATGCCTCAGGCCTCTGGAGAATTAACAGATGTTAAGTAGGGTGTCTTCTTAACCAGCCCCAGTGCCTGACCTCAAATGCAGCCAACGCTTTGCTGCAAGAGAAGAAGCCACGAATGTGTCTGTGAAATCCTTCCTGGGCTGCCCGACCTCCCTGTCTGTGACTGGACCTGGCGCTGAGGATGCCAGCCCTGGGTACCCGGCACGAGGCTGTGGTCAGCACTGGGATGAGGGATGTTGGCTTGGCCTCTGCTGCCGCAGTAGCCTGTGGTCCTCAGCACACCTCTTCTCCTGAAAGCTTTTCTCGCCCTCTTAGTGGTAACACAGACGTTTTGCAGCATGAGGGTCCATGCATAATGGTCAAAGCATCTAATTTATGAGGTGTCATCCCCAGGCTTGCTGATGGTTGGTGTCATGTAGGAGATGGTGTAGGGCAGGCCCATGAGACTCGAGCAAGGACTGGCCAAGACAAGGTGCTCCCCTTGCCCCCTGGGCTGTGATGCTTTGGAGTTTGCCTCGCTCTCTTCCAGCGAACAGAAACTCGAGCTCCCGCCACGAATCTGTATGTCAGAGGATAACACACCAGTGTTCTTCCCATTCAAATGTGCCTTTTCCATTTTGGGAGATAAGAAAATATCACATGTTCTGAGGAAATAGGATTAGCCTGTAATTAAGCAAAAATCCTTCTATTTAGCATAACAATTTTTTAAATTAAAGAGTGACTATTACCTGCTAATTATGGGGTACACAATATACACAGAGCAATGTCTAATTTGTGTATGAGTGTCTATTTTTATTCTATTTGAAAAAAATTAAACGTTAATATAGTCATTCACCCAGATGCATAAGTAAAAGGCATCTTCTAGACTTCCAGCCAAACAAACCGCATCCTGCTGGGCTGAGCCCGTCGCTGCTCCTGCCGCCTGCAGTACAGCAGATGATGCTGGACCCGGCTTGGAAACGCCGTGTCCATGCTCAGCTCGGGGGGGTGGCCACTGCGGGGGGAGCACAGAGCACGAGGCTGTCCTGGACTGTCCTCGGGGTGTTCAGGGTCAGCGCAGGGGTGCGGTGGAGCTGGACGTTGTAAACCATGGGAGAGTCCTGAACTTTGGAGAAGTTTTGGTTGGGATCCAGGCTCTGCAGTGTGATTCTGAGCCAGGGCCTGGAACCGCGCTGGGCTTGCCCTGGTTTTGTGAAAAAAACCCTATAAAAACCTAGCGTAGATTTGACAAAGTTATGACTTGTACAAGCGAGCTGGGACTGTTGTGGTTGAACCCTGCCCCCGGTTAGTGGGTCTTGAGAAATGGTTTGCTTGAAGCTGTGGAGGGCAAGTGAACTCTTTCTCCTCAAATTTTGATCCCCCTGTTACCAATCAGTTTTAGATTTAGCCCCGAATTCTGCAAACACTTAAGCACGTGTTTTGCTTCATGCACTTCACAGGACTCACTTATGTGCCGTTAAACATATGTACTGGTTTTCACAGGATCCAAGAGTTTGCCGCAAATATTTCAGGTTCAACTTCCATTTCACACCCCTCAAATTGGGGCTGGTCTTGTCTCTGAAACAACCTGCTACCCCAATTAGCCACTCTGCGCTAATCACCTCGCCACCATTTGGATGTATTTCCATGAGCATGTCCCCAAGCCTCAGTGGGTTTTGTTTTCCTGGTGACTTCAGGTTCCATATGTCTCCTTGAGATGGACGAGTGCTCCTGACACGCGGGACGGCAGTAGCTGGGATGGTCATGGGGTTAACCAGAACGGCTTCCGAAAACATATGAAGGGAGAAAGTGAAAGTGCCACTGCCCTGTAGGAGAGGTTTCCCAGCTTTAGCTCTCTGTCCATGAAAAACGAGCGGTGCTGGTGTGCTGCACCTCTACACACCGGTCCCCGATGTTGAGCAGGAGGGTAACGGGGCAGAGAAGGCTGAAGAAAGGCAGTGCCAGATGGCGTGCTAACTCGGTTTTTTCAAGAACGAGGAGTATTTTTCCAAACTTCATCAGTGCCTGGTTGGTGTCAAGTCTGCTCTCGTGCTCTGGGTGAGATGGCAGGGTATTGCTCTCCGTCTGGGGGGCGTGGGGCGTTTGCTCCCCGTTGCAGGAGGCTGGTGGCGCAGTCCCCGTGCTGTGGTTTCCTGGGTGTAGAAAGGAAATAGTAAAGCCTACCTTGCAGAAAAGTGAGACTTCCTCAATTAATAAATATGCTCGCAGGCTTGCCAGATGAAAGAAATGCAAAGTATCTTGATAGCTTCTTTTATGATCATTAATAATGGTATAACTTACCTGAAAGGCACAGTGCGTGTCCCCGGTGGGTTTTGATCTCTTGTCACGCCTGGGTACGTGGGATGGGTAAGGCTCTGCCTCTTTGGGGAGTTGTTAGATGAGAAAACAGGCAGCAGATACTTCTCCACCCCCTGCTTCACTCTATTCCCAGCACTGCTTCGCTCCCAAGGATCAATATCTGAACTGAGAAATTATATTATTAAGCCGCGTGTTGTAATCGCAGGTGGAGTAGAGCCCCCTTGCTCCCCGTGGCAGGCGCTGGCACGACCTGGTGGGGTGGCATTTCTTCTGAAAAGATTAAGAGCCTCAGCCATGCAAAATATGTGGGGTGTAAGAGTGGGACAGTCCTTCTGCAGAGCACGTCTGACTACTTTGTGTGGATTTCTCCTTCTCCATTTGCATTACAGAAAAACAATCTTTTATTTATTTAAGTTGGAAATCCCTTTGCATCTGAACTTCAAGTGTGCAGCAAACACACTTTGATCATTTTAATGCAGAAGTCACTGATTTACAATAAATATTGTGTTTTCTTTTCATACTTCTTTTTGTTCTTTGAGGAGATTAGAGCAAAGGAAGGAAAATAATTTTGACCTCATTAGAATTGCCTGGCAAAAGAGATGTGTGGAACGTGGAAGATGCTGGGCTTCAAATTGCCCCAAACTAGAGGCAGAAACTGCAGCATTGATCTGATGGTCCTTAATTCCTGTTGTGGTTTATTAGGGCTGGGAGGAGAAATGGCTCTGCTCACGGTGCCTTTGAATGTGATTTGGGGGGAGTTTAGTTGTTTGCTGTGAAGCATCAGGAGGCAGCGAGATGTGCTCTGGCCGTTGGGTGGGAGGTTGAGGTACCGGGGGCAGAGCCCAGGGGGTGCCTGCCTGTGTGTGCTCAGCGACCTACACGAGGGGGGTCCCTGGTGTGGGGGCACCTGACAGTCTCCTGACAGCCATGATCCACAAAGATGTGCAATGCTAAGACACCAAAACACCTTGGGGAGAGCTTTGATGTAGATCCTTCGAAGCGTTTCCACAAGCTGTCACCAGCATCTGCCTCCTGCTGCCTTCCCCGGAGCCAGGGGGAAGCGTGGGGTGATGGTTCCCCGGTGTGGATCCCGATGCTCATCCAGTCAGCTCTGATGGGGCTGTCACCGAGAGCAGAGCAGCTCTGTGGGCGTTACTGCTTTATCTTCCCTGCAATTATCACCTGGTAGTAATTGCAGATACCTTCACTGTGTGCCAGGGTCTGAAGTTGTCCTGCCGAGCTGGGGTGGGGACCAGGATTAAGCCCAAAACTGGCAATGAAGTGTTAGAGCAGCAGCAGATTTTCCTGGGATCTTGGACACGGCACCATCTCCAGGTTGGAAATTGTTTGTAGTGAACAGATGTGGTGGTGCCTGTGTGCGATGGGTGGGCGGGAGTCAGTGGGCAGCTGCCCCGCGGTGACCTGGCGGGGGCTCCTGGGCTTCTGCTGGGGCTGGGCGGTGGGTTGGGGTCCCGTGCCAGGAGCCTGAACCCCCCCAGCACTGCCTGCTGCCCCTGAGGAAACTTTAACGTGGATTTGCAGAGCTCCTCTCCTTTTTTGGGGACAGAAATAGATATGAAGTTGATACTTTAAAAAAACAAACAAACAAACCCCAAACATAAATACACATTAAAAAAAAATAAATATCAAAACCCAAACAAACCCAAGCCATGAAATAAACCAAAACCCAAACCAAAAAGCCCTCTACCCCACTCCACCCCCCAAAAAAGAAACCCCAAAGCCTATTCAGGCCACCTCGAACAAACACAGCTTTCTTCTGGAGTAATGCAGTGTAAAGGGAAGGGCTCAGCCCCCTCCCTGCGCCCGCCCCACTGACACTGATCCCAGCTGACTTGGGGCTTTGTGGCCATCCCGGTGCCAGGAGCAGCAGGTCCAGCCTACAGGTGTGAATTCCAGCCCTCTCCCCTTTTAAAAGGGGGATTTTCATGCTGGGCAGGCTTGGGCAGAAGCCTCTTCAACAAAAAGAGCAGTTTGCTTTGCCTGGGGTGTGCTCCCACCTCCCCTCCTGTCCTCTGCTGCTCTTTATTTCCTTAATCAACATGACATCCATTTCCATCATTCAATGCTTTTTCCTACTTTTTCTTATTTTATTTTTTTTTTCATCCTGGAGTAAATCTATGCAATGGTACCCCCAGCCCACACCTCTGAAGGAAAGGCCTTGAAGAAGCTTGGGTTGCTTGAGCGTTACTGGGGGTGGTAACTGGAGCCAGCAAGAGCAGTAGGTGTGTTGCTCACACCAGGTAGGTTGCTTGCTTCAGGCCATAAAGGGCTATTTTTGTACTGGGTCAGAAGCTCCCCACTGCTTAATCTATTGTGTATATTTGGTTTGCGGTCCTGAGCATCAGGAGCAGATGTGGTGGAGGAGGAGGAGGGGTTTACTCTTTACTGGGAGGGCTGTGAGTAAAACCTGAACGTCTTTGAGTTCTCCCAAATCCAGGCTTTCCCCCGGTGCAGCAGAGCTCAGGATCCAGCCCATCATCTTACCTTTTGCTCCACGGTAACTTATTATGGTACAGGGCTGTAACCAGAACAGTCCAGCCTAAGTGACCCACCCTCAATTGCACACCACCGAGCTACTTCAGATACAGAGACCAGAGACACGTCCCTTTATCCTGAGCATCTTAGACAAACAGAGCAGGGGGGTCAGTGGAGTGTAAACAGGCTTAAATTACCCTTTTTGGAAAACCCTGATCACTCATTATGGTCAAATCCAGCTGGATGGAGCCAGAGCGACACTTTAAGGTTTTCATCTGCTGGGAAAATGCATGTTGGAGAGCGTGTGAACAAACACCAGTCCCCCTGCCATCTCCTGCGGGGAGGGCTGTTCCTGCTCCATCCTGCTGCTCCTCAGGACGTTCTGCTGCACCTCCAGATGTGGCTGCTGGAGATGAATCTTTACACAAAACTGTTATCAGTACTGCAGCTCACAGGAGGCTTTTCCTAGTGGAGAGAACTTGCGATTCCACTTTGTACCTAAATTCACTTCCCCCTCAGCCTCAGCAGGTGGGACAGACCAAGGAGGGCATCCTGGGGACACGCTCCCAGCCCCTTCCCACTGGTTTCCATCTCTGTGAAGAGACTGGCATTGCCATGGGTCCTGTCCAGAGCGTGTCTGACCCCACCAGCCAGCCTGAGGGCTGTGACACTGCAGGTCATGTCACCACGTGGATGGTGCAGGACACCTCGCTTCTCTCCAGCAAACCCGTGTCTCGGAGCTGGAGCACCGTAGAGGTGATGGAGAAAATCAGTCCCACCAGCAGTAGTAGAAAGCAGTCACCTACGGGTGGGCTTTGTCCCCTCTGTCCTGAAAGTGCCTCTGAGCTCATGGCCCCTGGGAAGTGGTGGGTGCTGCACGGGGGCAACTTTCCCTGCAGGTACCCTCCTTTTCCACACCCCGCTTCCTCTGCCAGCAGGGAAGATGCCATGTTCCACGTCACCCCAAGCGAAGGACAGAGATGGCAGCAGCCTGGGGAGACACCTGCCTTTGCTGGTGCCAAACAGGGAGTCCCAAAGCCCAGGAGAAGGATTGGCACAAAGTGGTGCACGCTCCGGTGGTGGCAAAATAAGCAGGAACATCAGAGGAGCCCACAGGGGACAGGGCTCCATCACCCACCCCGTGTCTCTGCGTGGGAAACGAAGCCCCGGGTCTCCTCCTTTCTCTCCAGCTCTGACTGAGACCTTCAAAAATGAACACTTGTTTTCACTTAATCCTCATTTCCTGTCAATTTAATGGGATTTGGTCACGCGATTCCCTTCATACGCAATTTGCAGTGAGAGAGTTTTGCAGGGAACACTCTGGATCTCGATGGTGTTACCGTGGGTCCCAATTCTTCCTCCCCTGCTTCACGAAGCTCTTCCCACAGACAGTACCAGCACCTCCGGAGAAAACCCCATCAAAACCCAGGCAATGTTTTCCAATTATAATCCAGTGACTGATTGAGTTTAGGTTTCCCATTGACAATAAAACAGTGGGTAAAAGGAAGCCATCAGCAGCTTACGGCTCTATCTAGTTCCCTCCGAGTCAAGCTCTTTGCTCTATTTTGGGGCTTGGATGCTGAACAGCACAGCCTATTGTTTGAAAGCGCATCCTCTGTTTTGGAAAATCTCCATATATTTTGTTTCCATGTTATCTGCGTGGTTGTAATTAGAAAATGATGTGCCTGCTACATGACCTCCTTGTAAAGAACATATTTAAAGTGAGACAATAACATGCAATTCCCTTTCTAAACCATCAAAAAGAAAATGGTTTTCAAGGCATTTCTTCCTCCTTCCCGATTCCCTCCCTTCAGCCACTTGGGTGGTCTCATTTGACAAGTTTTACAATAGAGGACTTTTTTTTTTCTTTTTTTCATGGACAAACATGTAAGTGCAGGAGAAAATCTGGAACTGGGAAACAAGCACTTTAACTCCTCTTATTTTTTTTTTTTTTTAATGATCTCTTTGTTAATCAGCTCATGTGTTTTTGCTGAGTAGGTCCCGCAAGCAGAAAGACAGAGCGGGTCTTCTGAGGGTGGCTTGGTGCCTTGGGAATGTTCCACCTTGCGATGCCCAAGGGCTCAGGTGCAAAGCCAGTGAGCGGGGGAGATCTCGGGGTTGCTGGCGGTCCGTGCTCCCACCAAACCCAGTTTGTGCTGGAGGGGTGGATGCGAGTCGGCTTCCTGACAGGGTACC
>VZRU01012432.1:59035-89243 GCA_013398155.1 Pedionomus torquatus
GAGAAGCTGTGGCTGCCCCATCCCTGGAGGGGTTCAAGGCCAGGCTGGATGGGGCTTGGAGCAACCTGGGGTGGTGGGGGGTGTCCCTGCCCAGGACAGGGGGGTTGGAGCTCGATGATCTCTGAGGGCCCTTCCACCACCAGAGCGTCTCCCACGCTGCATCTGCTCCGGCTTCTCCACGGCTTCGTGTTGGCTCCCCTCTGCTCCTCTCCTGCAAAGGCTGCTCTCACGGCCCCGTTGTCAGGAGGGACTCAGTAAACAGATCGTTTGGAAGAAGGTCTGGAGGAGAATCGTGTCCAGCTCCAGCCACCCCCAGCCCGGGGCTGAGTCACTCTGGGCAGCAACGTGTCTCGGGGCTGAAGTGCCCGGTCACACTCACCTACGTGACGTGAGTCTCAAATACGATGTGCTATTGATGTCAAGCCTCTTGTGTGGTTAATCGTACCTGAGGAGCTGGGGAAACAGATCAAATACCGTTATAAAAGCATGGAAATGAAAAAAAAAAAAAAAAAAAAAAAAAAAAAAAGAAGTGCCAAGCTCTTCTAGAGGATTGTGTGCTGTGTGTCTGTCTGTCTGTCTGTCTGGGCTCACAGTCCTTGATCCTGAAGTGACTGCAGGGATATTGTCAGTATTTAAAGCCTAAGTCAGTATCAGCATTTCTATTTAGGTTTTGGTTTTATATTGTCTCTGGCACTTTAACTTCACTGCAAATCAGGTTTGAGATCTCCATCTGGTCCTGGTGGACAAAAAGCTTCCTTAGAGAGAGGATCCACAGCCCCAGCCGTGGCTTCAAAGCTCTTGGAGTCTCATGTGAAGATGGGAAAGCAGCTCTGAGCGTATCACATTCTCCATCTCCTAAAACACAAATCGGATCATAATTTTCATGCCACTAAGTCGTTCTGCTGCATCTGGCCACTCAAGACCTTGTTTCTTCTTTTTCCAGCTTTGGTTGCCCTTATGGCTTATAGAGCGATGGGGTTGTGTTTATGGGCAGGTCTCACTCCATGTAAATCCCTGTCGTAGCTTGTGTTAACGGGGCGTCTGTTTGCTTTTTCCTGGTGTGAGCCGGCACAGCGCCCGGGGGCAAAGGGGCTCCTTGGTGAAGGCTCCGTGAGTTTGCACCGTCTCCCTCTGCCTGCCTGAGACTGTAGCTGACAATCATTTCGCATGTGTAAGAATACAACCTGTCCTATATCTGTGGCAGAGCTAAAAATAGCCTTCCTCTCAATCATTTTCAAGATTTTTTTCCTGCAAAAGGTGAGCTCTTGGTGCTCCCCCGGGATAACAAGCTGTGCAAGGGGTGCTGCTGGAGAACCCCCGGTTTTGGGGTACCTCGTCCTTCTCGTGGGCTTCTGGGGAACCAAACCCACGGGCTGCTCTTCGTTACATGGAGGACAGGCTTTGAGTGACAGATCAAATGGCCAGATTTCAGTGTGATTTAGGAAAATTAGTTAATTTGGCTAGAGAAATCAAGGATCCCCGTGGAGTCTGCAGGGTAAAACTTGCTTCAGATGGTTCATAAACAAAGGGATGTGTTGCTAGGATTGCTAAGTTCAATGGATTTTGCTTTTGCAACCCACTGTTGCAGTTTTACTTTTTCCTTTTCCGTCTGGGAGATATTTAGCTGCCTCTCAGTTTTATGTTTTCCTTCTGATTTCCACACACCACCCCCTTTTTTTTTTTTTTTTTTTAATTTATTGTTTTCAACAATCCTAACAGCAGGATTTGCATTTGCAGTCTGTTTCAGAGGACAGGGAAAAAAAATAATCAGATGACAAACTGTAATGATATCAGGGGAATATTAGCAGAAGATGTGTCCTGGGGAGCCCGGCCCAACCCAGAGCATCCCTGCGGGCGGCTGGGGCAGGCAGAGGCGGCTGCGCAGGTGGCACGGGGGAGACGAGCAAGAAAAGAGCGTGAAGCCACGAGAAGTGAGTGGGGGGCCCTTCTCTGCCACAACACTTTCTCATTGACCGTTGCCCTTAGGCACGGTTGAGCTTCCACACCAGGCTGTCTTGGCGTATCTCCCCATGCCATGGTGCTCCTTGGTGACTCTCTATGTTTGTTCTTCCTCGGATGTTGCACAACAGATCGGGATCCCTTGATCTCGCCTGGTTTGGATTCTTTCATGAATTGCATCCATGTGTCCGAGGCGCTGAGCCCTTTCACGCAATTGGGCAATATTTGCATTAGGATCAGCCGTTCTTTCTCAAAGGAGCACGAGTCCTTGTTCCTTCCAGCCCCAGACGTGCCCATGCGGAGTCCGGGACTTCGGATGTGAGCGCAGGGCTGCGAGGCCGGGACGGAGGGCGGCAGGGAAAGGGCTGTTCCTGGTGTTTCTCCCTGGCAGCAGCTGTTCTTCCCCTTTGGGCAGGACGGTGGCTGTGCCTGGAAGCCCTTTAGATGTCACGGGGGGCGCAGGGCTCAGCAGCCTGACTGCAAAGGGGGGTTCTCACCAAAAGGAGAGCTCTGCCTTTGCAGCCAATTCTCACCTAAGGTTAAAGGCAACGGATTCAGCGCCCCAGCCCAAGCCCAGCTGGGCCTGGGGACGCGTGGGTCAGCTCCTGGTGTCGTGGACGATGTGGTGGCAGCAGCCAGGAGATGCCCGTGAGCCAACAGCCCCTGCTGAGCGAGGCAGAGGAGGAGTGGTGGCTGACGGGGAGGGCTCCTCCCACCCTCCCTGACACGTCCTGTGTCTGATTCACTAATTAGATTTGTCCAGCTGGAATTATCCCTGAAACCTCATGCCAAAAAACTCTTGATTTCGTGCCTGTTCCCAGAATGGTATCTCCAGAGGTTAGAAATTGAGACCGGATGGGATGCAATTGTCGGATGGGATGCAATTGTCACCTGCGTGTGTGTGTTGCTGCCTGCACACCCGCGTGTGACACCGACCCACAACCCGCCAGGAGCCGCCTGCCTTTGCCTGAGATTCTCTTTGTAAACGGTGTTTTGATTCTCATTCACAGTTTTCCTCCTTTCTCCCGCCGTACGTCTCATTTATCAGTGGTTTAATTCGTGCTCCTTCCCCCGCTCCTCCCCGTCTCTCGTGCCGATGCTGGTCACCAAATTTTCTGGGAAAATTTTTGCTGTTTCCTGGGAAGCAAAAGATTAAAAAAAAGAGCGGTTCTTGTGTGCCCGGAGGGGTGGAGCTGGGCCGGCCGTTGGCGATCGCTCCCTGCACGCCCAGGTGGCACTTTGATTTTTCTTTTTCAGGAATTCCAAAACGTGGCCACGTGCACTGATAACAGTCTGCAGCTTCACTTTTTCTAGAATCAGCCAAAACCCAGGTGTTTTTGCCACTGAGTTGGTGATACAACGGCAGGGTCAGCCCCTCGGTGAGCTCCGACGAGCAGCCGTTGGCCTGGGCTTCCCAACGTGACTTCACTTAGATCTGGGGCTGGTAACAGAGGTTACTCAAAACTTACTGAAAATGCTGCGTCTGACATTTGCCAAAGATGGAGACATTAAATCCCACAGCTGGATGTGACAACAGCAGTGATTAAATAAGCAATCAGTTTGTCTCTGAGTGTTGAGGGATGAAGATGCCAGGATTTTGGGTGCAGACGGGCTGCGCTGGGCAGGGTGGGCAATGCCCAAGGGAACCATGGGGCTCAGCTTGAAATAACTTTTATTTTTTTTTAATATCCATAACAACCGGCTCCTGTTTCTTCTCTACCGGGGAGGCACTACCAGAGCTAACGAGCACTAATTGGAGGGGGAGAGGCGAGGGGAAAGGACATAAAACCCGGGAAGAAGAGCAGGGGGGGAGTGTGGGTCCCAGAGAGAGAGTTTAATACCATCGAACTTGGATGGAAATAACGCCCTGGCAGGGCACAGGAACGTGCCTTTCGCTGTGGGAGTGCGGAGCAGAAGCAGGGAAGAGAGAGGATGAGGCTGGTGAAGGCAAGGCAGTTGGTGCGACGACCCCAGGGCCGCCCCGCTGGAGGGGCTGCCCCGGAGAAGGCTCCTTCTGTGGGAAAAATCAGCGACTGGAACGGGCCGGTCTTTTTTGCCACGGCAAACCTATACTTAAGTGTGATTAAAATGCTTTGGGCAAAGGAAATACCCTGTAGTTTAAGCCAAACGTGGGGACATCCTTTCTCCCCCCGATGGATGTTATGGTGGTTTATGCGGCGTGCTATGTTCTGAACCAGACCCAAGTCAATTAGGCACCATTTCAAAGTATTTTCTCATGCAGCCTGGGGTTTCGCTCGTGCCAACAAAATCCGAAACTCGGGGAAATGATAGCAGAAATGGATTCAGTGAAGGAGCACAGCCAGGCCATGGGTTAGCAGGCAGCAAGCGCTGCAGGATTCCCGGTTTCAAGGACCAAGCTGCCTTTTTCAAGTTGTGAGGTTTAATGGCCTTTTAATGAGATCAAGCTTGGTATTGCCTTAATATCTGATACATGCTCCATCAGAAAAGTGTACCCTACCTCTGCAGAGGGACAAGGGATCTAATCATAAAATGATCAGATCCTCATGCTTCTTTCCCACCCCTAGACCAGGTGGGATTTCTGCCCCAGAGGCACGATCTGAAACACCTTTACACTCAGCCTTTGACTGTTTGAAGCTTTCAGACAATCACAGTGTGGGAAAGGATAGTCCTTACAAATCTTTCGCCCTTTGAGTCCTGAAATATCATTCCTTGTGATGGAAGAGAGTAATAATATGTGAGAGCACCATCACAAGCCAGACAGCAAAGGAAATAACAGGGTGACCTTATAAAATCAGCGCTGGAAAAAACCACCCAATTATAGGGTTAAATGCCACTGAAGCAACGATTCTGCCGGTTTATCTCGCTCGTGATGCACTGGGGACACGTGAAATGGTGCTTAAACCATCAGTGGAAGGTTCCCTCGTACAACAGACATATTTCCACGTATTCCAAAACAGTCCCAGAGCCTGGACGGGCAGCGAGTGAGCTTAATGCCTTTCTTTGTAGTAGGAGATCTTTGAAACTCTTATTTGATCGTTTCCCTAGATTAGGGTGATTCTGCGCTGCTTTGGAGAAATGTGTTCCCCTGCCCACCAACCTCCTCTCCCAAAGTGATAAGGCATCTGTAAACACTCTCTGAAACTGCACAGAACCTCCTCTGTGCGCCGCTTTGAAGCAGAGCTGCGTGAAGACCTCTGTGCCGGCTGAAAATATCTTGCAAACCGATAAAGAAGTGCAGGTACAGCTGAAATCCAGTGTGTAATAAGGATTAGCGAGCCCAGGGAGGCTGGTTTGGATTGAAGATGGGAGCTGAAATGCATGAGGCTTGGATTCCTCCAGAACTGAACCGGGCTTGGGTTTCAGCCGCTGCTGTCCTGCTGCTCCTCGCCCCGCTCTGGGTCAACACTCGGCGCTCTCAATTTTAAAAGGAGAGGTTTAATTCTCCCAGCGGGCCGGGTTCTCCTTAAATCCGCCGTGCCATGGAGCAGCTCACAGCTTTCCCACCCAGACAGCATCCCCCTGCCTCTGCCTACCCGGGTCCGCTCCGTATTGACCTCGGATATGTGGGCAATTGCTCCCCCGAATCCAGCCTGGAAGAACCCCGTTTGATCCGACGATGATCCTGTGGCATACGTTCTGACTAATTGTATCCATGGAAATCAAGTGCACTTTAACTAATGAAAAAAAAAAAAAAAGGTAGCGTGGTCAAAGCTTATTTGAAGAAATGACATGTTTTAAAACCTGACATGACTTAAAACAGAATCATATAAGTTCCTTTGCTAAAACACTTTCAGGATATATTAGGTATAACAATAGTTTTCTACATGAAAATGGCTTTGAAATCTTAAAAGAAAAGTATTTTAAAAGAAAAGAATTTTTGCGGTGCATTAAATTGGACGTGAATATGACAGATTTCAAAGACTGTCAAAATAACGAATTTACATCATAAATGCACAGGCTCCCTTTTTAAAGGCCTCTTCAACAACTCAGGAAGGCGTTTAATGGTGAGCAAGTTCAAAGTGTCACGGACTCCCACTGCTATGAAAAGGAGGCAATACCCACCGCACTCTCTGTGTTTCAGATAATGTATCTGTCTCTTTTCAAGTTAATAAACTGCACTCCTGTCAAATTGCAGATAAATGAAAGCGACCAAGACATTGTTTTCCCCACATATTGCTAAGAAAGATATCTCCCAATATTTCTAAACGACCAGTATGCTAAAAAGAACTTGAAATGAATCCACCCCGCAGTTATTTTACAGCATCAAAGACAATGAAATTTCCACAGAGGCACTTTCTGAAGTTTTAAATGCTTTATTTCTGATAGCTGCTCATTAAGAAGCTTCGAAAGCTTTTTATTGTTTCAAAGGCAGTCATCTAAATTTTTAATCATTCACTAGTGCTGTATGGTCAGGATGTTACTCTCTAGCTTTAAAAACCCTTTTTTATTTTCTAAACAGTAATGTCAACATAATGTTTCCCTGAATAATTGTTAGGTACGGCCTCACTCAAAGAGCAACTCTGGGAGGGGGAGAAAGAAAAAGAGAGAGATTTTTCCGGCTCCCTTTTGCGCGAGAGGCAAACGAGGCACTTCAGGAAATTAAAGGCCAGCCCAGCACTGGACCGGGCTGGCCACCAGCTTAAAGCCTTGCTCTTCTGGGATGGATCCAGCTCAGGTTTTCACAGCAGGGGAAGTTCGCGGTGGGTATTTTTTAAGCAAACGATGATGCTCTGTGGGTCCATTCTCTGTGACATGAGTGTCCTCGGGGACTGAAGAGGATTCAGGAAGGTTTCCTGCCCCTGCCTCTCAGAGCTGCCTCCATCCCTTCCCACCACGAGCACCAGGTCCCGCTGGGCAGGGGACGATGCGGGCGGCAGCGTCCCCATCCCTGTCCCCATCCCACCAGCACGTCTGAGCGTGCACCAGCCAGGAGCAGAGGAGCGGGGCCAGCCCGGCCGGGCTAACGCTGGCCTTGCATCTGGTTCTGCTTGGCTCCTCTCCCCAGCACCCGTTAAAGGCAGGGTTTCTTTCTCGCTGCCCGGGACTGCAGATTCTCACACGCTAGACGTAGGGATGAGATTGCAGTTTATTTACTCTACGAGCTTGTATTAAGTTTCTCCCTCTAGAAACCACAATCCAGCCTCTCTCCTCTTCAGGGACTGTGAGTTTTCCATTCTCAGGATCTAAGTGTTGGACTGAACCCATGTTCCAGCTCAAGCCTCTTCCCTTTCTTGTGCCTATATTAAAGAAGGTTCAGTTCACTGATAAGCGAGCAGCAAGGAGATACGGGGGCAGATCAGGGCTGCCTATGCTTAGCAAGAAAGTGGATGCCTCTGAGTGCAAGTGTTTGGCATTTCTGCCTTCCAGCTTTCACTTTGGATAAATGCAAAAGAAAGAAAATACTGAGCTGCAGGAGCAGCCAGCGTGTGGTGCAGTGTTCAGACATCACCTGCCAGAGGTGTCCAGAGAAGAGGAGAATAGCTGGCTCTTGCTAACATAAAGCTTTGCCCTCCTCTAGTGGTACTTATGACCTGAGACTCTCAAAGGAATGGCAAATATTAACCCAACAACCTTCTACTGTCAGTTGTAACCAGCCCCCCTTGTGTGGCTGAGGTGACCAAAGCGTGGGTTGGGTGAGCTCTCCTTGCAATCCAAGGAGATGGGCACCCATTTCAACTTGCACCTCTTGGTTTGACCCCTGGGTGGTGGAGATGCAATCCAAGTCTTCAAAGAAACACTCTTTTCATGCCAAATGTGTAGCTATTGAGTAGATCTCACCGGTTTTATAAGTGCTGTCCAAGTTTACACCTACCATGTGCGTTGGCACTTTTATCTGTCCATCCTCAGCCTGGGTTTGGGTGGGTTTGAGTTCACTGAATGCAGGTTTCTGGCTTTTCCTTGTGGTCGTTCCTTCCCCTCGAACCCAGGGTGTCTGTCAAGTGATCTCCTTGCGACAAAAAAGCCATTTGCCTGAGCACAGAAGTTTTGAAATGCAAATAGTTCCAAAGGCTCCTTGGCAAACGTGCAGCCAGGGGAGATGAGCATGGTCGCTGCCCCGGGCCGGCCCCAGCCCTCCAGCGAGAGGAGTTCTGCTGGTTACAATTAACTAGTGATATCATGGGAAAAATAAAATAAAACTTAGCGGTTGCTCCCCCTGTACCACAGGCCTGGGAAAGGACAAGTTGCCGGCCGTCCCTGTTGGGAGCGGAGCGAGAGTGGGGAGCCCGTGGGTGTCAGTGCCGGGTTTGGGAAGAGGGAGATGCTGCGAGCGCTCCGTGGCACAGGGAATGCTCTTGGGCAATTCCTGCCGTGCCAGGCTCCCAGACAGTGTGGGCTTTTCTTTAGTGTCTGCATAAAGGCTGTGTCCTGGGATCTCCGTTTGTTTTCTTGGCCAGCCAGAGCCCAGATTATTTTTCTTCATCTGCTTTAGGTTTTGTTCTGCCTGGTGTAGTTGCTGCTGTAATCCCAGCACGGCCCTGAGCCGCGCATCTGCCCAGCCTGGGGCTCCTCTTGACGGACCTGGGCAAGCTGCCACCAGTACTTAGTGCCGGTCCTTTCCCCTTCTCCAAAAGCCCTTCGAGCAGTCCTGTCTCTCTTTGGGAAGCTTTGTGGAGCTTTGCTGAGGTTATGCTCTGCTCTGAGGAGTCAAAGGGCTCCTGATTCAGGTACTGGAAAACTCAGAAGAGAACTGGGAATAGAGCAGATGTCCTTGGCTGGTGTTTGACAGGGCTCACTGCGCTTCCCAACCATCCTGGAGACATCGGTGTGTTGGGCACATCCTTGCAGAGATCAAGCCCGTGGGGCACAACATGATCTTGCCAAAATAGTCAAGTCACGAATACTGAAGCTGCTGTTAATGTTACAGACACTTAGAAGTCCTGATGACAACCAAGGAGAACGTGACAGTTACTGGAAGGAATGCGTGTTGGAGAAGTAGCCTGTGTCCTGTGTGGACTGTCTGCCGTCCGTCTGTCCGCAGCCGTGTTGTGCACGGATGTGAGGGACCTGACCTCGGAGCCGGTGGGCTCTGCAAAGCCTGTCCCACCCCAGAAATCACTGCAGAGGCTGATGCTGAGCAGATACTGCGGTTCCCATCCCTTCGTGCTGGGGAGCTGCTGCTTTTGTTGGCTCCCACCACCCTGAATGCCACGGGTGCCTTGGGAAGCCTCCACAGCACCTTTCCAAGTCTTACATTTGCAGAACACTCTTTTCCTGTAACGATAAAAGGCTAATTATGTCTACCCAGAATCTTGTCTGAAAATAATTCCCACCCTGTGTCTAGGGGGACCAAGGAAAACAAATGAGATGGATAAATAATAATATTTGCAGGACATGTATTTTGCCAGAGACAAAACAGATTCAGATCTGCATGTGCTGTGTTTGGAGCTAAGTTTAGAGCCTGGGATTTTGGATGGAGATTCTAAATATTGACATGTGGGGTCTCAGGCCCTTCTCACAAACATCCTGTGTCCTTGGCTGTTTTCAGGTTGGGATCCGTGTCTGTTACCTTTCCAGGGAGAACATAACTCTGGCCCTTTAGGGGGAAAGAGCCAAGGGCTTTGGGAATCATTAGGAGCCGAGAGCCTCATCCGCTACCAGCTCCTTGGGGCTGGCCTTGAAATGTGAAAGGAAGGGATGGAGCAAGACACAGCTCTTGCATCTGCAAAAGTCTTTCCCTTTGGCAACCTCCCTACAAAGTCGTAATTAATGAGGATCTTCCCGCTCAAGACGTCAGCCCCGTCGCAGGCGTTGGCTTCCCCAGAGCCTGGAGGTCCCTGCACAGGGAGGGAGACCCCCGTGCAGCCTCCTGGGCCGGGCTGGGTTTAAAGCCCCTGCTCAGAGCAGCGCATGGGACGCAAAGGAGCGTGGCCAGCAGCAGAGCTAAAAGCAGAGAATTTCCATTTGTTTTTCCTGGCCCAGCACATCCTTAGCGCTGCAGGGTGAAGGAGAGGTGTCCCCCCAGATCCCACCCCACCGCTCTGTCCCCAGCACGGGGTGGTGCTTTGCTTCCAGCCCGGTGCCAGGGAGCTGTTTCCGAGTGTCACAGCAAGTCACAGCCTTTGACGTGTTGAGTGTGCAGGCTTTCTGAACCCACACCTTCTGCTCTTCTAGTGAGTGTGGCTGCATCGAGCTCAGCTGAGCAGCTCTAGAGCCAGCCCAGCACCGCAGCAGGACCAGACCCTGCTCCTGTCAAAGGGGGGATGCAAACGCCCGCCCGCAGCTGCCGGCTCCCCGAGCCGTTCGGTCTCCGAATGCCCTGCGTGCTGCATTTCTGTGTTGCAATTACCAGTCTGGTTCCTAAGGGCTATAAAGCTGTCCTCAAGAGGGTGTGATGGATGATGTTGTGTTGTCAGAGCGGCCTTTTCTGGGGAGTGTTGCTAACTTGCTGGCATGTTCCTTGAGGTGATGCTGCAGCTCCGTTGCTTCAGAGTGAGCAGCAGTTCCCCTCTTCTTTCCCTTCCCAGTCAAACTGGTTGCTGTGAGGCTGCAGCTGGTGTTTTCAGTGCTGATGTCTAAGGAAAAGGAGCTGAACTTTTTCCTTGAAGCAGAGAGTTTACCAGAATGGCTCAGCAGAGGCAGCGTAGCTCCAGATGGACAGTTACAGAGGATACCACTTCTATTTATTATCCCAAACTATTTTCACATGTCTCTGTACCTTATTTCTGCTCTCTGGTTATTCTGAGAGAATTAAACCTCATCGTTCCACCAAAGTTGGCAAATTAGCTCTGTCATATGGCATCGCTTCTCTTTCCTCTTGAATGACTTAGATGATCGACTCATAAAATACTTAAAATACGTGATCTGAAATTTGCTTTTGGGTAGGGTTCAAGGGTTTAAACTTCGGGCTTCATTACTGGAGAGCCTGCCTGCTGGTAAACTGAGCATTCCTGCAACCCAAAGCACCTTGTGCACTCTCACACCTCCCTATTTACAAATTCAGAAAAAGGTTTGCAGTTCATTCTCCAGCACTTGCACCAGCACTTGTTGTACAAAAGTCACTGCAAGAATTCCATTGCCAGTCTCAGCACGGGTTACCCCTGCTTCAGCTTCTACCAGACATCACAGCCTGGCGGTGGGATCCTGCTAACGAGTCCAACCTGGTGTCTCACTCGGCACCCAAGGGCTGATGCTCCCCATCTGTGAGGAGGCTCAGGGTTTTCTGGTCCCAGTGCAGGAGCGCCCAGACCGAGTGTGACGAATCCTCCGCAGGCTTTGAGCCGTCCCTGCCTGAGGTTTTCCCTTTACCTCCTGCCAGGTAAAACCTTTCTCCCCAGCACCCTTTTCCCAGCTCTGAACTTGATGGCAGGAGACATCATCGCCCCCAAACCACACACAGCAGCAGAGCAAGGAACGGCTCATTCCCAAGGTGGAACGTACCCACCCAACTAGAGGAGCTGCTGTGGTGGTGATCTACTGGATGTCTGCACGGCTTGGGCTGACGTACCCCCACAGCTGCTGCATTTGGCCCAGCGTTTCTGTACGGAAAGTTGCTTTAAGCCGAATGTCGAGGTTGCAGGATGCTGGTCCAGACCTGATCTTCTGCGTAGCCAGTCCAGCTTAGCTCCTTGAGGGTCACCCAAGCCCCTGACCTATTGGTTTTCTATTAAATAGACATCTTAGGGCCTCAAGGCGGGTGATGGGGAATACTGGACCGAGTGGCTTAAAAAAGAATGGGACATTTGGGTTCTGACCCTGTTGCACTCCAAACAGAGCACAGGGTGGCCCAGTTGTTGAGACTGAAGGAAGAAGAGGCAAAGTGGGGATGAGAGTAGGGTGGACAAACGTGTTGCAGTTCATAATTCGGGCTCAGCCACAAACCAGGTGTGTAACTTGGGCCAGATGCTGTGTTGAGCTCCCTCTGGAGAACCACAGGTTTGGGCTTTTTAATTTTCCTTGTGCCTTGGGGAAAAAAAAAAAAAACAAACAAAAAAACCAAACCAAACCAAAACAACAAACAAAACCTAAAAAAATAATGCTGGAACATCCTCCCTGGAAAACCAGACACAGCATCTTGAAGACGACTGTTCTCTGGCAAATAAATTTCAAGATGAAATCAAACCACACAAAGCTGCTAACTACCCCAGCCCTGCTGCTGAAGTGTTTTGTTGGGTCTTCAAACGTCTGTGTGATGATTCTGTTCTTTCCCTGTTCTCCCAGTGCCATGTCGAAACGTTACATGACTTGAAAGCCCAAAAGTCGTGGAAGGGGGTAGGGGGAGGAGGAAAACACAAAGCAGGTTGCACAGACGGCTATCGGGGGGGGGGGAAGGATTTATTTATTTTTTTCACAAGCCCCAGTAACCACATGAAAGCTCTTTAAAAAATAACAAAACTGTCTTCTCTATAGCAGTTCTAGTAGCGCAGGTAGTAAAGGCTGGTATTAATTACCTGATGGAGCTTATTGCTGCAGGTGGAAGCTAGTCAGAAGCTGAAGTGCCTGGGTGGCCAGTAGCACTGGTTTCCATAAAGCTAATGGGAAGCCCTGTCGACCCCAGGCTCAGAGCCCTGGGAGGAGACACGGAGCAGGTTTCTGGGAGACATTCATGGAGAAATCTCCCAGAGGAGCCTGGCTTGGCTTTCTGGAGCCACCTGGATCCAAATACGTGCAGACGTGTGTGTGTGTGTGTCTGTCTGTAAACCAAACCTGCTGGAAGAAGAAACACTTGTGTGACACAAACAACCGCCTTTCGGGAGCCGGCATGGTGGGTGCTCCAATTAACGGTGCCACGACGGTCGCTGTTGCTCGTGAGTTCATTACAAAAGACAGACAGACATCCGCAGGGGTCTTGAAATAATGACTCCTTTTATGCGGTGATTGGCAGAGGTGGGGTGACAAGGATTTTTCTGCTTAGCATAAACTGACTTTTTCTTCTGTTTTTTGGATACCAACAGAAAACACGATGCGGGCACTCGAGAGCGACGGCTCGGCGGAGGGTGACGGGGCTGCAGCCATCCTTCCCTTCTCTTGCCCCGCGTCAGTGTGATCTTCCCAAAGTGCTCCCCCTCAGACCGGAGCAGGAGGTAAGCCTTCTGCTCTCCACGTCTCCAGAAAGCTACTGGTGCTTTCCAAGGGCACGTGGTCCCCGCAGCGGCGCTCTGGCCTCGGCAGCTCTGTGTGCCAGCTGCGCGGACGGGGACCCTGGGCTTACCCAGGTGCCTCCTGCCCTGAGCCATTCTGGGCTCTGCAGTCGGGTCCACCACCATCCCTGCAGGTGTCTGAAGGCCACGGCATCGCTCAGACCCTGAGATGATGGCAGAAGTACCCTTTGATTTGTCCTCTCTTCCCTGGGCTGTAAAGTTCTCCTGTTTCCTGAAGGCAAAGCAACTTTCCATCAGTTTTAGCCTCTTTAGTCTCTCTGACTTGAGAAACAGCCTGAAACTCTCAAAGGAAATAACAATTTCAGGGCTGCTCCCATCCGAGTCAATCCCTGGGACTCCCATACAGGAAAGGCTTGTGCCAGTCAGGTTTCTCATGAGTCTTCTGAGACTCCCAAGGTTTTAGACTGATTTATTTTCATAAGCTAGACCCAGCAATAGAAAATGAGAAGAGGTTATTAGCTCTTTTATAATTATACTCTGACCTTTTACAGTACTTTTCAGTCAGGGACTTCAAAGCCGTTTGCAAACTTTCATGAACTAAGTCTCAGCATAAAGAAGTGCCATCTTATTTTTTAGGTCAGAAAAGTAAAGTGTTTTCCCAAAATATATGAGGATCTGAGCTGGGATTAGACCCCAGACCCCCAGCTCGCAATCCCTAGCTTTAACTGCCAGCTCAGCCTTTGCTCATTCTGGCACGGGAAAAGCAATTGGGAATAAGAAGCTATTACTGGGGCAGGCAGTCTACGGGGGATAGAGCTGCACTTTTTACAATAATGTATTATTTAGGACTGGGTTGCGATTTGAGATGGACTCAAGCTGCAAATTCAGAGGCGCTGCTGGATTGAATACTGAAAACCCCAGAGCGGAGAAACCTTTGAGTGTGAGGTTTGGGACCTATTCCTGTGGATTTGCAGAGGTGTCGGTTGCAGAGGTCTGCAGCACATGTCCTGCAGCACTTATCTCTTGCTCTCAGTGCTCTGCTTCGCCATGCAGAAGGGACAGAAAGGTTTTCTGTGCCGTGTCATTATGATCCTTCCATTCTTACTGACCAACTCCAGTAAAATTATTTATGGAACTAATAAAAGGGGCAACGCTTTCCTGCTAAAATGTTTTTCTTTTCTGCCTCGTACTGCATGGCTGTGCATTTGGGGTGTGTGTCAAAATAGAAAGAAAAAAAAAGGATGCTGATTTGTTTTACTTGGTCTTTCATTTGAGGATTGCTGGCTGCTCTCAAACTGAACTTCAGCAGAAGGCCACAAGAGTTTAAACCTGATTAAAAGGATGCAGGAGAACATGAAATGCTGCTCTCCAGAAGCTATCAGACTCCCTGTTAATCTGTGCTGACACCTCTTGAGCATCAGGGTTAAGAGGCAATAAAGAACATGGGGCAAATGGGATCAAGACAAAAAAGTGAATTAGTGAATTAATGAAGAAAGATCTTGAGAAAAATGTCTTTGATACCTAAAAATAACCAATGGTGTGTATTAGTCTAAAAGCATATTTTCAATGCAGGGATAAGTGCACGCAGCAGGGAAGAAAATCCAAGAGAGAGGCTGTGGTGGAGAGTGTAGAGGGTGAATTTAACTGACAATAGATCACTGGAGTCTGGGCTATCACGTTTAGAGGGTTAAAAGGCTAAACATCTTTGTATTTAATGGAAGATGCTCCCAGAATTCTCAAAAGCAAAAGATGGAGAGAAAATCTGCTGCCTGGGAACTTGAAAGAGATGCACTTTCAAGCCCGGAGCCTGGAAAGCTGCAAATCCGTTCAATGGGGAGACCCAACAGACCCGATTCTCCTCTTCAGCTCCCCATGGAATAGCCTCTGTCCCGGGGCAGTTGCCATCCCCGAGCCCATCCCTGAGCCCATCCCCAAGCCCATCCCCAAGCCCATCCCCGAGCCCATCCCCGAGCCCATCCCCAGGTGCTCGACTCGACCCCACATTCGGGCTGCGTGTCCTGCCCCACCTCCGGGTGGCTCCGGGATTAGTTCCTCTGCACCTTAGGGTTGAGAGGGAGAGGTTTTTTGGGGGTTTTCAACTTTATTTGTAGACAAACAATCCTCTTGATCACCAGATGAGGAGGAGCCTCCACCAAGAAGTGCTCGCTTTGCCGACAGCGCGTCGGGGTGGCACTGCCCGCTGTCTTTGCTTCCATAGGGAAATATTTCATACCCCTGTGCTGAAAATTGCTCTCAGGCTGGAGTTTGAGGGGCCAGGACCAAACTGAGTGATCATGATTCAGAAAGCTGCTGTAGTTTGCTAATCATTGTCTTTGCTAGAATTTTACCTCATGGTATCTGAATCAAAAAGTGGCTCTTTCTTCATAGGGAAGGCAGAGTCTGTAGGTAACCTGCCCCCTTGGAAAACCAACAAGCCATGGTCTTGGAGAACAGAGATCTGAGGATGCTTACAGAAAGGAGTAACGGGAACAAAGCTGAACCAGACATTAATATCAGCAAAACCGCTTAAGGCAATCCAGTTGCGTTTTTTTTATTAGTGTTGTGTTGTGATGCTAAACAGAAAATGACAGCTGTGAATAAGATAAAGGTCTTCATTGTGCATGAAAAATTTAAATTGTTACTTTAAGGAAAGATTTATTTTTTTTTAAACACCATAAAACATTTACGATAACACTTTACAAAATTAGGAAGAGGAGAATTGGTTTGAAGTCTTCTAAATCCATTAAATTTGCATGCTGTTGTTCAAAGCAATGGTTAAAAAAGGCAAGAAAAGGAAAAGGGCTAGAAGGCATAAATATATATATTTGAATATGTATCTGACAGCTTTATCTCAGAATCAGGAACCTGGTACTTGAACTAGTTCAGGGCTGAACAAAAGTTTTATTGGTGGGTTAGGCTGAGAATTTCTGAACAATTAACAACTGAGGTGGAGCATGAACTTCCCACGTTAGATGGGCGAGAAGAGGCTCATTCCCAGTAAGCACTGGATAAAGCCCAGCCCAGGGATGAGGTTGCTCGGTGGAACCAGTTGCTGAAAGTCTGGGGAAAAAGCTTTGTCTGCCATCAGAAAGGGCAAGTTTCTCCATCCAGGTGTCTTCAGCCACCTTTGCGATAAGTTCTTCCCCTCTGTAAAACGAGGGGAGCAAGAGCCAGACCCGTGATGGAGGACGGTGGTGGCACTGCCAGCTGCGGGGCAGCAGGTCCCTGCTGTGTCCTGGCCTCGTACAAATGTGATGGACCCGGTAACCCTGCTCTGGCGGCTGCTGTAGCGGGCTTGAGGGGTGCCTCTGGCTAAGAGGGCTTCCTCCCAGGGCAGAACAAAGTGCTGGAAACCCACGGCACCAACCGGCGCTGGGCTGTGCTGGGGGTGGCCTTGGGTGAAACCACAAACTTGGCAATAACTGCCCGTGGGAGTGCGGGGAGCGGAGCAAGGAGGCACAGGGAAAACCGTGTGTTCTCTGAGCACACAGAGTGAGCTTCTCACTGTGCCAGGGTGGGGGGACAGGTCCCCGTCACCCCCATCTGCCCGGGGAACCCAGCCGTGCCAGCGCCGTCCTCCTCCTCGGCTGCTGGGAGAAGCCCTCCCCGCCGATCTGACGGCAACCAGCCCCCGCACCGCCCACCCGACAGCAAAAGCAATTTGTTCCTCTTTAAAGAAAAATTAATTGTGGCACAGGAGTAAGTGCGAGGACTTCAAACGAACCAGTGACTCTGACTGGAAAAGTTGGCACTTGGAAAACAAAGAGGAGCGGCAGCATCGTCGCCGCGTGTCACGCTGCGATCGCAGATTTCTGAGCTCCCGGCTCCGCAGACGCCGGTCGGTGGAGCGGTGGGAAACCCGCCCGCTGCATTTTGCCAGTTAGTAATTACATTTTTCATATTTTATTTATTTCCTCAAAAGAAACAAGTAATTATTACACAATCCTTTCCCCACACCACTTTGGAAGATTTATCAATTATAATCTAGGAGAACGGCCCCACGTTAGACTTCAAATGCGTCTCATTAAAGATATTTTTTAGGAAGAGTGGTGGAAAAACAAAGAACTGCTGTGCTGTTGTCTTTTACTTGCCTTTAATGTCGGGTTCAGAAGTAATGATGTTGGGAACAATCATTCCTCAAGCCTCTGTTTCCTTGTGTTTACTCATTAAACACGAGAACCAGGTGCTCTCACGGGGAAACGCTCGTTCTAACATTGGCTTTAGAAATCAAAAGTCTCTTCACTTTCACTAACAAGCACGGCTTCGCAGGGAAGGGACCAGGAAAAAAGCAGGACCTGCTTTAAAAATGAAATATTAGTACCCAGCCCTGCGATATTAGCTCATTGGAATTGTCCTGATCTCAGAGAGATACTGGTGGGAGGCGGATGATTAGAGTATTCACGCTGCCTAATCTTCGGTCTCAGCGCTCAGAGCTCCCCGCGTTGCTCCCACTGAGACAGGGTCTCCTCTCGGAGCATCTCAGAGCAGCAGGAGGTGGCTCCTGCTCTTGCCCTCCTCTGGACGGACCCGTCTGTCTCCACCGATAAGCCGTGATAACCAGCTCCCTCGCTTAGACAGAGCATGTGTTGGCCGGGATATCTCAGGAGCAGCTCAGTGACCTGAGCACAGGCATCTCATGCCGCTTTGGACTCCTCAGAGGTCCGTGCAGGCTGGTGGGCACACCACCAGCCTACGGGAGGCTCACGCCTTCTGATGGAGCATGTGGAGGTCACCGAGGGGTTCCAGGGCACCTGAAACCTCCAGCTACACACCTGTGTTTAAGCACAGCTCCACCCCACATGTGGTGGATGTGCTGCCCAGACGTGATGGGGCCACATCAGGGCTTGAAAGACAGAAGAGCTCTTGCTTATGGGGGAAGTTCACCCAGTTTTCCTGAAGTTTCTGTAGGCAGAAATTAGAAGCCCGCAGTTCAGGTCCAAGCTGTGAAGCTGTCTTGACTCTGAAGGTTCCTCTCTTGTCTGTGCCCAGAATATTTACGATTTGGTACCAGTCTTTGCTATGAATCATCTCATATGCCTCCCACAGCGATAGGAAAACAGGAAAAAATCAGGATGAGGATGGCAAGCTGATTTTCTTCCACTAGTTTTTGATACGGGGAGTAGCTGGTTTTGACAACCGTAGGGAAACAGGGGTTCTCTCTTGCGTGGCTGTCACCACCAGGGCTGGGAGGGAGGAAAACGCTCTCCCTTTGGATGGAGAAGGTGAGAAGGTGGAACCGATCTGCACGCACAGGAGGCCAAGAGGGCTGCCATGCCAGGACCTTTCTGGGTTGGAAAGCCCTTTGGTATTCTGGTGGAAGGCTGAAAAATTTCATAGTCCCACAAACTGGTTGACACTTTCAACAAAAAATAAATTCTTCTTTGGTGGTGGAATAGAAAACTCCTGTTTCTGCGGGAAATGGGAAGCGTTCAGCCTCTCCTCATTGGAGCACCGCTTTGGTGCAGCTCAGGGTTGGGCTTTTGTTTGTGCGGATTTAAAGCGGTGCCTGCCCCCGGCCGCAGGCGACAGGAGCAGCAAAAGCAGCGTGTGCCCAGGGCACAGCGAGGCCGTCTGGGTACCTGAAAAAACGACAGAACAGGCCGAAATGGGTTTTTCTGCGGCGCCTCGCTGCAGCGCTGCTCCCGGGCCCCGCGCCTTTGAGCGAGCCCATTGATGCCAAAGCCGGAGATCGGCGTTAAAAGCCCTGAATGCCGCTCTCCCGCTTCTGGCCCACCCTCCCAGAGCCAGTCGCTTAAACTTTTTACTTGTCCTGCAGGAAAGCCTGTTAGTGGGAAGATATCAAGGGGAATCTGTATAGATCTGATTGGCAAGCTGTGTTCTTAGTTCTTGGTGCTTTTTTGAGTCGTCGTCTTTTCCCCAGCAGTGCCTTTTAATTCGGGTTTTAGAGCTGACCTTGTTACTGTTGTTAGTACAGTTTTTTCCTTTCCCTTTTTTTCGGCGTAGCACTTCTGTAAATGTTTTTGTTCTTTGTTCTAGTTCACTGTCCCTTTGAGGTTCTCTCTGATGTCTAGTCAGTGGCGTGTTTTTGATAAATTCTTCCCTAGCTGGTGCATCTTCTCTCCAGGTATCAAAAATCAGGGCAATGGTTATTGAAGGGACGCTCATTAGAGTGATACATGATTTCACTGCAGCTGCTAAGAAGTGGGTGCCTCCAAGTCAACAAATGGGCCAGCATTTAAACAAAGAAGCAGGAGACCTGCCTTTGCAGCCCCAGCGGGTAAAGCCGCAGGCAAGCACGGGGGCTTTGCTGGCCACGAGGTCTTCTTGCATTGAGGGGGCTGTGAGACAGATCCAGGACTGCCCAGCAGGGCTAGAAAGTTCCTAAAGTCCTGCTGGCACAAGAGCTGTGCTGTGATGCCGGCCTCTGGGCTGCTCTGTGGGAACCTGAGTTGGCTCTTGCCCCTCGATGGGGACGATGACCTGAACCACGACCTTGGCTTCAAGCTCAGCCCAACCAAAAGAATCTGTTCTGCAGCAGAACCTGAGTCACACACAGTTCAAAGGCATTTCCTCGCTCGTTAAGGGTTCAGGGTAAAGCTCTGCCTCCCTGGGAACCTCCTTTTCCATCCACCTGACCCCAGGCGCCGAGAGATCACCTGCTGCACAAGGTATTTCTGAACTCGACATAAAATGTGTGGCATCCTCTTGAAGTCCTCTGTGGACAGAGAGCAGGGCAGGGAGGACCAGCAGCTCCAGGTTCTTGTACCAGCCACACAGAGAACTGGGGAATCTGGGGATCCTCATGAAAGGGAAACCAGCAATCCCACCTCTGTACTTTCCCAGCACAGACCTTTTGTCTTGGATTATTCAGGAACCTTTCTTGTGTTACGCATGGTAAATAGGCTTTCCTTGAACCTCTCTCCTGTTAGAGGTTTGACAACGCAAAGGGCTTTGTTCTGGTTACGAGCGTTGCAAAGAACATCCCCAAGGTTTGTTTACACCAAAGGGCAATGGCATAATAATCTTCTCGCCGTCGTGCAAGGGCTTGCAACAGGAAAGGTAACGTCTAATGACCTTCATTTCTTAAATGCCTTCCAAACTCCTCCTCAGACACTAGAGGGTGAAGCTCTGCAATTCCACTGACAAGTAACTAACAGAGGGAAAAGGAGCCACTGAAAGGTCAAAGACGGTGTCTGCGCCAGGAGACCCGGCTGCTTTGATTATGTCAGCACTGCCCTATATTCTAAGAACCTTGAAGAAATTAAAGAAACTCTGAGTTGGACAAAGCAGAAGTTAAAAACAAGATTGAGTGGCCTTTGGCGATGCCTTTTGTACTTCTGAAATGTTGCAAGATGCTGCTCCCCGAGCAGGCGGGTCCCACCGGCAGCGCCGAGGATCCAGCAGGAATTCTGCTTGGGTCCGACGTGACACGGACTTCCAGGACCGACAGCAAAGCAACTCAAACAAGGTAGAATTAAAATAAATTCAACCTTAAATTCCCTTCGTGGTTTCACTTCAGGAATCAAACCAGCTGCCAAGTGTGAGCACTGGGAGTAGATCCCTTAATTTAACATTAACTTCTGCTTGTTGCAACTTGGTAGACGTACTGCGAATGCACCGCTGCTTTGTTCTCACTAATTCATTCACCCACACCTGCCCCAACTGCCGGTGACTTCCTCAGCTGGATGCAGATGTACGCGTCCCGGTGTTGAGCTGTGTCAGCAAACGCTGCACCTTGTTCCTCTAAAAGATTGCAAAATGCTTGTTTGGTGCCAACGAGCAAGCTTCACGCAGCCAAAAATGAAATGCAAATGGGAGGTTTGGCCCATTGCTGGTGAGACTCTTCAAAGCAGGACTCCCCTTCCTGTGATGTGAAGACTTTGAGATGGAATCCCCCCAAGCAAGAACAGCTCTCAGAAGGGATGCCAGCACCTGGTAAAATCAAAGCTTTGAAGATGGGCCTCCCCATTGATAGAAGCCTTTGCATAAGCATCCTCCTATCTTCTCTGATGCCTTTCCAGTGTCAGCAAACTGGAAGCTACAAAATCAGGAGAGGGGTGGGATCCCTCTGATGCACCCTCGCTGGAACGGCAGGTCTGGGCTTTGCTGGAGGCCACCACCCAACCGCGAGGATGGATCCCACTGACCTTTCTCTGTCTGACTAAGGGGTCTGGCAGGTGGATTCGAGCAGATCTTGCTGGGGTGGTTGGGATGTTATTGCACCTCCACTTCCCCTCCCACCTGTCCTACCCCCGGAGCTGGCAGAGCAAAGATGCACCGGGAGCACTCCAGGGGAAACCCAGTGGCTTCGCTCGGACGGGTGAGGAAGGGAGGTTTTCTAGCAGCCTCTGCAGGGCTCAGCCTTTGATCCCCCGTGCCGTAGGAGCAGAAACCTCCCGCAGGGGCAGGGCAGGGAGATAATGGGGCAGCAACAGCCCAGAAACCTTTTGCAGCTCTCACCTGTGGGAGCTGTAACGTGCAAAGTGCTGCTCTTTGGATCTCCCTGAGGAAGGTGATGGTGTGGCAGGTGAGGGTAAAGGCTGTGGCTCCTCATCCTCACCGTATTACCTTCCTCCAAGGGAAACACGATGCTTTCAGCCACCTCCTCCCCTGCCTTTCTCAAAAAGAGAGTGGGTCACTTCATCCTCTTCCCAGAACCAGCCACTCCTCCTCTTTCTCAGGCTGTTCTTCACCAAAGCAATGCTTCCCCTGTGCCAGGCAGGGTGTCAGGTGGCTCACAAATGATTTTACTTTTATTTGATTGGGCACCCTTGTACTTTAATGTATGACCTACTGAATTACAAGGAGAAATTATTTTCTGGTTTAAATGCTGTCTTTGTTATAGCAGAGCCTTAAAGTTCTCACTTTTCCTCCTTCCGGAAAGATTCCCACTAACAAGGCATGTGAAACAGGAAGGAGTGAGGTTTCATCTCACTTTTCATCCTTTCCTCTAATCAAGTGCCACTCCTTGGCACCCTGCAATACCTGTCTCGGAGCCTGTTTTGGGGTGAGGAGTGTCCTCTGGCCGGGAAGGAAGGGGGTGGAAATGAAAAGAAAATCCCTCAGGCTCTCCTCAGGAAGAGGAACTGGGGACGCAGTGGCCTGGGCACACGGGCCAGGAGAAAGGTGCCAGCTAGTGAAATGCCCATGGAGGTACCCTGGCGTGTGGGCAAAGGGCAGAGTCTGTGCCTCCCTTCCTGCTTGTGATCTCTAGGAGACCCGTGCAGTCCGTGCTCCTGAGAGCAGCGCTGGTTGGAGAGGTGTTGCTCCTCTTTCCAAGTCCCAGAAGGTCTAGCCTTCCTAGCGTTGGGGTATTTGGGGAGAGAAAAGGATGCCTGCCTTGAAATGCCCAGGGAGGTTCTCCTGTGTGAGGAGGAGTCTCTCTCGGGGTCTCTCCGGTGGAGCAAAGCTGCTCTCCAGCCTTTGGAGAGGGAAGCTCAGCCCTGTGCCTTCTCCGCTGCCTTATTTTGCTCACTTCAAAATATTTCATTTCTGATCAAGAAATGCACTGCTTATGTCCACCGGGCCCAAAACTGCAACTCTCAGTTAAACATGAAACTGGAAGTCTGTGAAAACTGCGTATTATGGTCTTAATGAATTATTTGGTTTGAAAGGGGAAGACAGTGAAGAATTGCTGGCGTAAGTGTGGAATAAGATTTTTCAAAGGAATTACCCCAGCCAAGGCCTGGGATAAAAGTATTTTCAATAATAGCATTAGACCAAGAAGAAGCACAGCAAGAAATGCCAACTGTAGTCTCTAAATGATTAAGCAACTTGAAATCTAGAGATGAAAAGACACTGTATACTAACTATTTACTCTTATTAATGCTGAATTGTACAGAAGTACATTTATATTTCATACCTCTTTGAACTGGGAAATATGTATAATTCCCACAAGAGGATAAAGCATTTTTGCACTGAAGGATGAGAGAGATGCCGTTTAAAAGACAATTTAAGGTACAGCTCTGAAGGGACTCCCACAGCAGCTCTGGCCACTCTTCTTGTACTTTCACTGGTGCCTGGAGTTGGTGGATCCCACCAGCACTTTGCAAGCAGAGGTGAAGGTGGGTAGTCCTGGCAGATCTTTAGCAAGTCGCTGAGTCATTTGAAGGAGGAGTTCTGCTTAAAAATCCAAGGGCTGATAAATGTCTTGGATCGCTTTCCAGCCGTGTGATGGTCTCCACACTGTGACCCGCTGGACCTCGTCCACCTCCAGCCACAGCCTTTCTAAGGAGCTTCCACCACAGCCCCCAAACCGGGGAGTGGGACGTGCTTGCTCGTCCTGAATGTTCCCTTTTGAACCCAACCCATCGTCTCCCGAGCTGCATTTCTCCCTTGGAAGGTTATTAAGAGTGACAAGCCTCTAGTAACGTCATCTGTCGTTTGAATAACGGAGCTGCTGTGTTCTGCAGGTGACTCCTCTGTGGTCACGCTCAGAGGAGCAGCGCAGGGAGTGACCACTCGTGCCTTCGAACTTCAGCGCGGTACACAAAGGGTAGAAAAGACAAATAAAAGCCAATCGGCGTTAGCTCCCTCCATCAAGTTAACGAGCTCTGTCGCGTCGGCTGGAAAAGGATACTGCCCTTTCGGACGCGGACAGCGCCCGAGTCATTTTCACTTGCTCAATACATCATGGAACCAACCACCAGCCTAATAAGGCCAGAAATACTTTCTTGGGGTGTCCCAGCCCCTTTTATCTGAGGTCCTTCTGCCCCGTGCCCCTGAGCTGGGTCTCTGCCCGCGCAGCCGAAGGGGTGCCACGTGGGCTCCCCTCAGCCCCCGCTCCTGGTGCTTGGCCAGCTGTAGAGCCCAGTTTTATTTGCCACCGAGCCACCACTTCAAAAGTGCTCCAGCCGTGGCGTGGGGCTGGTGCGAGGCTTTGCCTCCTTCAGGCGGGGACGGGGGGCAGAGATTCCTAACCAGCAAATACGGGTTTGAAGGCTCCATTGTGCCAACCCACCGTGGGGAGGGGAAGAGGAGCAGATAATGAGCTGCTGCATGATCAACCGCAAGAAGAAGGTATAAAAGATATAGACCATTAGAAAAGAACAAGGCTTTAAATGCCATCTGAGATTTTAGCTGAAAGGGCCTTTATTAGGTTAAAAAAAAAATCTACATTTAACAATATAGAGTACCCAGTCCTGTAGATTTCTACCGCAAACTCCTCTGAAGTAAACTACAAAGGGTTGTGATGTTTCTTCTTTCAGACTTTTTTTTTTTTATATGAACTTTTTTTTTAAGGCACCGTATCCCAGTGAACTATCCTCCATTTCTTTTTCTTGCTGAAGCTGCAGATGTACATTATGCTAGTGTGAAAAAAAGCTAATTAAACTGCATAGGCTCTGCAGGAGGCAGCGAAGGCCTGCAGTGCACGGGGGATGATTGATTTGGACTGTCACACAGCTCTGCTGGGTGTCATAACTTAGTGACAAATAAAGGATTACAGTGTCCCAGAGTAACTCTCTCCCTTTTATTGTTCACCAGACATCAAAGCACAAAAGCATATTAGCATTTTTAATAAGTAGTTAGGTCAGTCGTGGCTTACAGTTTGGAATTACTTTATGTAAAACTAAAAAATGAAAGAAAAACCAAACTTATTGGTAGATTAAAAAATATAATACCCACAAGGCAGGAGCGATTCTCCCATTGCTTTCGATCGAGAGTGCGTTATTTGTCTGAAGCACGCAGGGAATGCGAGTTCCCAGCCCATTGTCTGGAAGCTGGATTTCCAGCTATAAAAATAACATCAAGAAGTTGAAAACATTTTATCAAAAAAGCAATTATTGAACTTCCAGCGTTAGAGGCCTGCGTGGCGCATTATTTGTGCATTTTTCACGGGGAGCTTATTGTTTTCTGCTTACAATTAGAAGTATAAAATTATTTTTTTAATCACCTTATCTCTAATGAACATGTATCCCTGGAAATAAAATTGTGAGTATCTTGTATTTTTAAGAAAGCATAATTTGAGGGTGTTTACTTTAAACAAACAGAACTTAGATATGAAAAACTGAACCGGGATGGAATAATGAAGCTGATGTTCTTATCAGGACACAATTAGCTCGGCATAATTGCTAACAATTCCCTTGAAGTGGGCAGAGGCCCTTTTTGGTGGCGCTGGCCCTCTCTGCAGAAGCAGGTGGAATGGTGGGACCAGGACAAGACCCGTCTGGGCGCAGGACACCAGGAGGCTCCTCGGGCACCCGGTGGCGTCTGCGCGTTCCTGCTCGTGGCCTCGACAAACCCCCAAGGGCAGCCGGAAAAAATCCCCTCCTGAATGGAGATGACCCAAGTGGAGGCAGCACCACGACTCCGGGCCATGGGAGATCCGTCACCGCATCGCTGGTGGAGGCCTCTCTCCAGGACTGCAGGCTTTAAGAGGTGTTATAAATACCATACGGGCTGTGAGCTGAATCTTTATGTACGAGGATCTTGGCTGGAAACACTGCTCTTTACGGCAGAGTTGATCAAAACCAGAGATGGAGAGAGAAATGAGGTCGGATGGCCCCGAAGCTGCATCTCCATCATCACCCAGCCCCATGCCCAAGGCCAAAAGGCTGCAGTAAAGATGCAGACCCCACTCTCCTCAGCTCCCCTCTTGATGGCATGAAAGTCACCAAAACATTATCAACGTGTGAGATGCTGTTGCAAAAATCGGTTTATTCTGCCCAAAGCGCCGGCACATCTTTTTGATCGTGAGCGTCACCGTTATCGTAGCACCAGCATCAACGCCGTGTTATATCTTTTATGCTGGTGTTTGAGAAATTAACCCTTTACTTATGGCCCTCTTTCATCTTGATGTTTACTTGCATCCTATGCTGCTCCAGCATATTTCATTGCACATGTGGTCCAGCACTAAGAGCATCAAGGATGGGTTTGGTGGCTGCAGCCACGTTTTCTGAACCTGCCCTGCAAGAGAGACGAGGAACCCAAAAGCTTCTTCTGCTGTTTTCATGAAGCTGCCGCGTTTCCATGGGACACTTAACTGAGGGCATCTCAGATGTGCCTGTTGTGTCCTCTTCGTCAGGCTGGTACAGTCACCAGCATGAGCTGATGGTACCACCCGCCTCCAACAACGGGACAGCAGCATCCTTCTGTGTGGACAGGAGCTTGTCCCTGGGGAATATTCTATCAATCCCAGTTGTCTCCTTAGAAATTGCTAATTTTCTCGCCCCTTCCTTCCTTTTTCGCAGCTGTGCAGACTGCCTGCCCCAGCAGGACCCACAGGCTTCCCTCTGTCAAGGACAGCAGCTGCTGGAGTAGAAATGCTGCATTAGGAAAGAGTAATGTGTATTTTTAAGCTGTCTCTTTATATAGTTTAGGAGCTGAAAATGAGGAAGAAAGCCAAGATCTCTGTGGAGCTCCAGCAAACACGCCATGGACCATCAACGGTGCAAGACCCCATTTGATGGTGAAGTGCTGGAATGGGCCATAACAGCTGTAAAGCAGATACAGTTTTCATATTATCCCTGGAGAGATGTTTCCTCCTTTTTTATAACAATCCTTTTAATACCTTTTAAAATGAAAACTTCATTTTCTCAGAATGAAATTGCCTTTTTTAAAAAAACCAAAGAACTTACTGCGAGAGAAAAAACCTGGCACTTGGATACCCGTGTGATAGGCGCCTTATAAATACCTGTGATAAATAAGAAAAATTGACACGAAAGTAATCTTTAGAGTCTGTCTTTCATTTTCAAAGACAGAAAAATAAGTGTTTTTCAGTTAAAGATTAAATAATGTTATTAACCCATTGTCTTGTGCCCACACAAAAGGCACTGAGGATACAGCGGAGAGGTCCAAAGAGCTCAGAACCGTCCTGTAGGTGCCAAAACCCTGAGACACGGAGCAGGAATTTTTGATGATGGAATTTCCGCCTAAATTCAATTTCCTTTCTTTACTTCAAATAAAATCTTTCATTTAATTTTAATGTAGTGCTTTTTAGTAAATCCAAACTTACCAGACTTCGGGGCATTCAATCCTACGTCCAGAACCGGGTTTTGCAGTGCGGATCCACCGTGTTTGCGGGAGTTTGCCCCGATGCCTTTGGCTGGTTGCCTGTGCTCAGGGCTACCGGGGAGGATTTAAGAGCCCGTCTTGCTGCCACAGATGAGCTGGAAATCTCAACAGGACACGGGACCTGAGTGTAGGAGGTTCTTAATCTGGGCAGGAGTTAGTCCCTTCTGTACTCACACTACTAAAGACCATTTGCATGAGGATGGTTGCAAGCTCTGACCACCAGATCTCATTTTTTTACAGAGACTTCCTCCTCTCCCCAAAACAGAGCCAGCAGGGGGAAGGGATTTTATTTTCTGTCGGGTTCATCGACATGCCTTATGCATACCTGCTCTGTGCTTCCCAGCTATTCCTCCAGACCTTTCTGGGGTCTGGAAGTCTTTTTCTATTTGTGAATCCTCCACGCCCGCTCGCCTTTGTAATTGGGAGGCTCCTGCATATTTGAAAGCGATGGCTTCATTTGTTTTTCCAAGTTCTTACTGAATCCCTCGTTGGTGCACGGGTGACATTCCAAGCACCAGATTAATGAAAGCGCCTTTCTTCTTTGTACAAGTTACATGACGTCAGAAGTTTCTCCACACGCACACCAGTTCCAGTTATCTGATGGATACACTTAGACATCACGCATGAAATATGCCTTTATTCCTGTGTTTGTGTCTATAAAGTGAAAAGGACCCTTTATTCTGGAGGAAGAGTCCTGCGGCTCGGAGCTGAACCGTACGGCTCCGTCAACAGCCGAGATGGCCAGAAGCCAGAAGCCAGTCTTATCTCTTCCAGCGAAATGGGTGGAAGGAACCACAAGCGTGAATTTTGAAAGATCTATTGGGGAAAAAAAAAACCTGCAAACTCCTGATTGTCACTTGAAACCCGTGGCCGGCGGGTGCTGCTGGTGCACGGTGCCCGTCGGCCCCACTGCCGGCGCTGGGGCTCCTCGCGATGCCCCCGGGGAAGCGAAGGGCAGAGTTTATCTGACCCTAAAAATCATTACCTGAGGACTTTGCTCCTGGGGCTCCATGCTCCATGTGCTGCACAGTGTGGAGCGGAGGGGCCGGGGGGAGCCGGGAGGAGCCGGGGAAGCAGCCGGCGGCACGGGTGGAAAGAGGCTGCTGCGGGGCCAGCCCATCTCGACACGATGCGTAACCACATCCCAAACTGCTGGGGTTTCGTGCCCGTTGCTCCTGGTCCTGCCTGCTGTGGAGATGAAGATGAGGATGACTATTTGCAGTGGATATTTATGACACGGGAGCCTCATCCAGAGGAGGGCACCATCAGGCTTGGGCACTGGCTCTCCCCAAGCCCTCCTGGCCCACAAGGCAAGACCTGACGGGCAGAGGAGAAACCGGTGGAGAACAGGTGGAGTGAAAATAGGGCCCTGGTTATGTGTCCGAGCCTGAGAGGGAAATGATGGCCATCGCCTGCAGATCTGCTGTGAGCTGGACTGTGGGAAGAGTTGGGGACCAGTTCGTGAACTTCATGAACAGGTTGTACCGGCAGCCTGGGAGAGGGCTGTGGGTTACCGCTGCTGAGGGAGGGGGAGAGGACCACAACGGGCTCAGGATGCTGGTTTGTGGTCAGGTTTATGGTCCTTAGGCTGCAGGTGTCCTCCCTGAGACCAGCTGGAATCTGGAGCACCAAGCCTTCACCCTGGACTGTACTGGTCTGAGGGAAAAATGTGGCCTCTGGGTGCTGTTTCCTTCACTCTTTCATCCCAAGCGTGGACATCTGGGAGAGTTTGGCTTGCGAGCTGTGGTGGGCTTTCCTTCCAGCCCCCAGGAGGCGGGTGGATCTGGCTGTGCCTTTGCGCAGGTGAAACACTGAGAAAGAAGTTTTAGTCTTGCAGGAGCCAGCCGTGTTCGAATCCTGGCTCGCCAGTGTCTCACCAAAGTCTGGAGGAGTTTGTGTCTGGCTCTGACACCCAGCATTTCAAACTCCATCCAGGGACTTGTTCTTCTTCCTCTCTGACCAGTGCCCGGGGCTGCCCGGGGAGCCCGTTGGCTGAAGGATTTCCATAATCCAGGAGCCATTAACAGCCCCACACAAAGTGCCACCTTCGCAGCCAGACCTGGCAGAGAAGCCAGAGCTGAGAGCAGCTTAATTTCTCTCCCGTCCCTCCTCAAGCCAGGCCATGGCTGATGCCAAAAGCGTTTAGGCTGTCACTGCCAGAGCTCTAGGGTCGCGTATTTCGGTTACCAGCTTCCCATTTCCTTCACTGCTTTTAAGACTCTTGCTGATTTAGAGCACGTGCTGCTCTGGAAGGAAGCATTAGCAAAAAAAAAAAAAGGCTTTTTGAGGAATATGTGTGCATCCTGTACAGCAGCAAAGCTCCTCAGTGGCCAGGAGGAGAAGCAAAGCCCCAAAATCAGTCATTTTAACTGGACTCTCCAAAACTGGGGGGGGAGAAGCAAAGCGCTCGTGGGTCTTGCAAATACCTAAGTATGGTCATGTAATATCTATTACAGGCTGTGCAGAGGATACACAGACTTACGGCTATTGTGGGGAGCACAGAGGAGTTTTTATGCTTCAGCAACAGCAGAGGACTTTTTTTTTCACCTTTTTTTTTTTTCAGCTGAGAGGCGAATGCGCTGAAATGACTGAGGCAGAATGGAAAAAATAAGCACACTTGGATCTGGACTAAACAGACTGGCAGGACAGAACTTTAATTTTACCCAGATTTGGTTTCACTTGGGAAAAAAAACCCACCACGTCGTCTCTGGGAGCTGTCTGCAGAACGTCTAACTGCGGCGCTTCCCGGTGCTGCTGCGGAATCGACAGCCCCGGCCAGGTCAGCTCCGTCTGCTCTAATTACGGCTCCCTCGGAGATATCTCATAGCAGCACGTGGCCCCTCGAGACACGAACGCGGGCAGAGAGCTAAGGGTGACGCTGGGCGTCGTAGCTCCAAGCTTCCTTGCTCCGGTTGGTTTGCATCAGACCCTAATTAGAATGGGAGTATTGGGGAATTAAGAATGCTGAGTCAATTAATAAGACATTTAAATGATTACACAAATTTAGCTGCGAACAGTTTGATACTTTGACTCCTGCGTTCGTTAATTCCTGATTTGGTGAAGATTCTCAGCCATCACAAAGGCTCAGGTAATTAGTGCTCATTTGTGGCATAAACTGTTTTTAACCACCCACCTGTTACCGAGTGCACCCCCTTCGCCCTGAGAAATGGAACTTTTCAGATAAACTTTAGAGAAAAATGAGGAAATTCCCCCCCCCCCAAAAAAAAAAAAAAAAAAAAAAACAAAACAAACAA
>VZRU01012432.1:89277-102417 GCA_013398155.1 Pedionomus torquatus
TTTCATAGAAACAGGACGGCGGCTGTGTCAGTGCAAGGGCCAGTCCCAAGAGAGCCCCGTCCCTGGGCGGCTGCAGGGGTGGGGGGAGCACAGTGGGCAAAGGGGCTGCAAAGAACACTGGTGGGACTGGTGCCGCACCTGGGGGTAGGGTCTGCTTGGGGGAGGCTGTGGAGAGCTGGCGGCTGCTCTGCAGGGTCCAGGGACAGCCAGGGGCAGCACAGGAGGTGTTGCGTCCCCCGGGGCCGGACCGAGGGCAGGCACCAGGGAGCAAAGGACTCCAGGGCTGCAGTGGAGTCCGGCAGGGAAGGTCGTGCCTTACGTGATGGAGCATCTCAGGTTCACAGCAGCAAGGGGATAAGGAGAGGAAAATAACCTCACGTGTAGAATCCCGCTGCCCTCTTCCTCTGTGCCCGGTTGGGTGAGGAGCGCTCGCAGGGAGGGACGGGCAACCTCTGCTTTGCGTCGCACACAGAAAGACCCCGTCACGGTGATGCCAGGGGGACGCCCAGAGGGGCCTGAGCTCCCCTAATAACAGCAGCGTTAAAATATTCTGCTGCAGGATCACAGCGACATCTGAAACTTTCTTCCAGTCATTCTCTTCCCGCTCCTTTTCTCTCATCTTTGGGTCCTTTGGCCCATATGTTGCTAATTTTCTGTCTTTTCAAAGCACTCTGTTTCATTTAAAGTCATTCTATTCATCACCATGAATACTAGGGAAAAAAGAGATCTCGAAGGTCACTGTTCCCCTTAATATATAAAATAAATGAGCAAAGCGCTGTGTATTTTTTCCTTTAGCTTATTACTTTTCTTAATCTACTTTTTAGGTCCACTGTGTGAGATCACAGGAGGGACTTAAGCAATCGCTCCCAGGAAGGCTTCTTATATATTCTGCAAGAAAGAAGTCCCTCAAAAATGCTTGTCTTTGTAGTTGGATCTGCTGAGCCAGACTTCAAGCAGGCTGGTTACTGGTCAGCAAGCTGGCGTGCTGCTAGAGACACGCACGAGTGCCCGGGGGACCTCCCCTGCCCGGAGCTCTCACTTGCTGGACATCGCATTCACCCAGGGAAAAAACATATATATTTATTTTTTTTGCTAAGGTATTGCACCTACACCTGGAAATCCGTCCAGGGGAAGGTAACTAGAGAAAGGACTGGCAGTGGGATTTTTTAAGTAATAATCCAGTAGATCACAATCTTGTTGAGAGGCAAGTTAAACTGTTAAAATCACTTGAAACTGAGAAAAGCAGGCAAGACGATCTGCTTGCTTAATTTCTGCTGTTGCAGAGGTGGGTTCTGTTTGCAGAAGGCGACCAGGGGATCATATTTCTGGAAGGACTTCCAGCAGCCTGCAAAGCCTTAGTTATACCAGCAGCCCGCTATTTTCTTGCTTCTCTACAATTAGCAGCGACAAAAGCTGATCTCTCCCCAGCTGTGGCAGCGGCAGCAGGGCTTGGGCCAGCCCACATCAGCCCTCGTGGGCTGCCGTGACCCAGGAGACACGGCCAAACCCAAAGCCAACTCGCGAGCCAAATGAACCTTTCTGTACAAAACCTCAGACCACATGAAAAGTGCTTGGATTCGTGTTCTGTTATGAACTTGGAATTTGGGCCAAGTTAGTTAAAACGTTCCTGAAGACTCATCAAGGCTCAGATCTTTGTAGTGAATCTGGGCCTGAGAACCGAGCTAACCCCAGGTTGGACTTCACATCAGCCGGGAGGCAAGTGCTGTCTGGAGCGGGATGAAGTGCTGAGCAGATGGTGGATGGATTTTCCCCATTCCCAGGCTGTGCTGCTGCTCTCATGATGGATGGACTTGCTTGAGAACCCAAATCACCCCAGACATCAGGCACGGGGACCAAAGAAGCGGTTGGGTTCCCCTGAAACTTTACTGCTTGCCTGTAGCCATGGCCAGAGCAGGTCCAGCTGAGGCTGCAGCCTCCTCCCTGGGTTTTGATAGATGCCACGCATCAGACCTCCTGTGCACCTTCCCACTGCGAGTTCACTCGGGCAGAGACCTGCTGTTTGCTCAGGACGCTCACACGGTGATTCGACTAATGAATAATCTCGGGAAAGTTCCCTTCTTCATTGCTACAAGATGCCTACTTTCATCCAGCAGTACTTCGGGGCTGGCCCTTCATCAGCAGATGGACAAAGCCCAGTAATACAGTACGAGCAAAACTAGTACAGTCTGGGGTGTTTCCAAAACAAGATCCTGAACAAGATTCCAAAACAAGAAAAGAAAAGAAAAGAAAAGAAAAGAAAAGAAAAGAAAAGAAAAGAAAAGAAAAGAAAAGAAAAGAAAAGAAAAGAAAAGAAAAGAAAAGAAAAGAAAAGAAAAGAAAAGAAAAGAAAAGAAAAGAAAAGAAAAGAAAAGAAAAGAAAAGAAAAGAAAAGAAAAGAAAAGAAAAGAAAAGAAAAGAAAAGAAAAGAAAAGAAAAGAAAAGAAAAGAAAAGAAAAGAAAAGAAAAGAAAGGAAAAGAAAAGAAAAAGAAAGATGTAAGGAGCAGGCAGGGAGGGGCTTCAGCAGCTGTCAGCTTTGAGCTGTAAATTTGGTATAAATCACATTTCTGGCTGTTTTGAACAAGTATAAAAGTTGCATATCTGTAAGTGAAAGTTTCTCGCTTTGCAGAATGGCTCCATCAATCTAAATTAAGGGTGTTCAGTGAGAACTGGGAATGATGCTACTGAGGAAATCACAGCCTAAGCAGCAGCTAGCAGGCAGGCAGCTGCTCTTGGCTGCCTTTTCACCACGGGGCTATTTGATCTCTCCTGAGGTTGATACAAGTCCTGCAGATGGGTAATGGCTTCTTTTTGAACAACAGGCCTGCAATATTTCTGCATCTGCAATTGAAAACACTGTGGCAATGAAAGGAAGCAGGGTCTTTTAGGTCTTGTTTCTGGCTCTACCACTAATTTAATGCATGACTTTGGGCAAGTCAAAAAAGCATCTCTGACCTCAGTTTACCTAGTGAGAAAATGGGAGTGGTAACACTTATCAGCCTCTGCGGGATGCAAGATTTCACTAAGACGTGTTTCCTCGGTCTGCTGAGACGTGTGAATCATCGTCCTGCCCATCTGGAGGCAGCTCCTTCCCTCTCCCAGAGCAGCCTCTCCTCGCGGAGCGATGCTAACGCGCGCTCATAACTCAGTGCTGCAGAGAGTTCTAACCTGCTCCCGACCTCTGAGCACTCCCAGGCAAGCGTGTGCTGGGCTAATCCATCATGATATCACTCTGCCGATCACCTGATGCTTTCCATGAGATACACTCCTGCTTTCAACCAAGAAAAACAAAACCGCTCTTAGAAGAGCACACACGCTTAAAAGCCCGACTTTTCCATCTCGTGCCACACTCGGCTTTCCCGCAATTAATTTAACACCCAGCTGGTAGTAAAATCAGGTGCTTTCTGAGCATTATGTTCTTTAAATTGCTTTCTTAATGCTTTCTGCTCCATCAGGGCTGTTCTGCTGAGGAAAGGGCTAATAACTTCTCCCAAATCCAACTTTTCTCTCAGCACCATAGCACAACCGAGTGCGATATCCCTGTTGCAAATGTGACTTTTTATCAAAGACGCCCAACAGGCTCTCCAGAATTCTTCCAAATCTTCCTCGTCTGGAGGTGTTTTCAGCTCTGCACCTTCTGGGTTGCATGATACGGGCTTAATGGGGACACGACCCATTGAGGGCAGCCCCCCAGCCCCTTTGCCAGGGAGGGCTTCGACGCCCAGGTTAGCACCCGGTTGCTGCTGCTTTCTGAAATGGAGCTGGGATTCTGGCTCTGAGCTGTGAAACCAAACCGAGTGGCCGGCGGCAAACTCTACAGCAAGGCACAATAGTTTTCCTTAACCTGGGAGGGAGGGACCCTACACAAGACACCCCGTGTCTGATTACGCTCCGTGCATCCACGGCTATTGAAACTCTCTGATTCCCCCGTTTGAGATTGAGCCGCCGCATCCCGCTTGTTGCAAGCAGATATGTAAAGTCTCCTTGGCATTCAGGTTCATTTAAAGATTTACATTTTGTATTTCCTTGCTCTTTTTCTGACGATGTACATAAAACAGAATTGTAAATGTTTAGGAAAATCAAAGCTATTCTTAGATGCTTGCAATTCCACTAAGTTTGTATTCTCTAATTTGCACCATGAAAGGAAAAGGAAATCTGGGAGAGGAGCCTGTAGTTTGCTTTTTGAGGTTTTCTTTACTGCATTTCCATTGAAACTTGGGGCTCAGAGTTCTGTTTCCCAAGGCAGTTTGAAAGTCTTCTCAGTAATCGATCCCTTCGAAGGACACATCTGCAGCCACCTCTCCTGTCTCTGCAGGGAGCTGTGGTGGAAAGTTTTAAAGTTAGTTCCAACAAAACCAGCTCCAGCAGATGTCCAGAAGCTCAACTAGACTCCTCCACCCTGACAACACTGGTGATAAATGAGCACATTCTGCCCAACTGGCTTTTACAGAAACGCTGTGACTTTCAGGGTAGCGGCAGTGCCCAGCGCAGCGCCGAGGCAGAGCCCTGCCTCCAGTGAACTGGATTCTTAATATTGTGAGCCAAAATGCCAACCCCTCTCCCCCGAGCGCCTGGCCAGCCCCCTTGGTGCCAACAGATTCACGGTCTGTCCCTACGTCAGAGATTCTAAACTACTACGGGGGGAGCGGGAAGAAGCAGTTTCAGATTAGGATCTCTGGAAGAAAATCACTCCCCGGGTAAACCCAAGCTAGATGAAATCTGCTCTTTTTTCCTTCTTTCTGCACAGTCAACATCTTGAGAAAGTTCAGCCCCAACTGGGAAGGGAAATGCTGAACAAAACTCCCAACCGGCAGAACGAGAATTTTCAAAGGAATGAGAATTGCATTCCCCGAAGCCAGCCCCAACACTGCTCTTGGATCTCAGCTTCTGAATCTGAATTTAAAAAAAAAAATAATAAAATAAGCAAGGTTGTTACTTTGCCCAGGTTTGCAGCTCTGTGGGAAAGGTAGATTTATCCAAACAAAAGTCTTGCAGAAGCTGTGTGGCTCAAAGAACAGAGCTCTGGAGTGGAATTCAGGAAAACCAAGCCCCCTGTCCTGCTCTGCCTGGGTCTGCCGGAAAAACGGAGTGCTTTCTCCTCAGCATGTGCGGTAACTGGAATTTCCAGTCCAGATAAAATTTCTCATATCTAAAATATTCCTCTGAATTAGAAAAAAAAAATAATAAAAAATCAGAGATGTGGAATTTTCCACAAATGGAAAATTTTGTTTTCTGGAGAACACAAAGGAGACCATTCCTCCACACCCACCTTCGGCTGCCCGCGCGGCGTCCCCGAGTCCTGCCCAGCTCCAGCGCGGTCCCACAGCTCTGGCTGGGGACAGGCAGCGACGACAGAGCTCCGAGGAACCTGCTCTGGGGTTACTGGTGAAAAACATTAGATAAAAATCTGACATATTGTCTCCGGTGAAGATTTTTTTGATTCTCTTCTCAAACCATAAACGTGCTACTGATGGGCATGGAGAGCACACGTGCCGAGGACCAACCCGTGCCTGCTGCAGGGGACCGACTGGCTGCATTCGGCGAAGGACGTGCCAGGCTTGTGACTAACCCTTTGACAAAAACGTGCTCAGTGTCCCCTCCGGTCCAGCTGGCGAAGCCTGGCCAAAGGGCAGGCGTTCAGCACATCTTGGTGAAGTTAGAGGAATTTGGCACGGTGCTTTACCTTTGCAAGTCCGCACTGGAGGAATGCTTTGCACATATGAACTATCTCATGCTCACCAAACTGCTTATTAGTTTCAGGCACTGGCCCCTGTATTATTATGGCCTTGATAACTTTATTAAATTCAGCCCCAGCTTATTCATCTCACAGAATGGCCCTAACTATTTGTAGATATTTTAAAGTAGCCATCCTTGCCTCGTGATCGCTTCCAGACCTCGCTGAGAGACACGCATGTGTTTGAAATGCCTGCTTTCCTTCTCCATTTCACCATAAAGTAGCCAATTTAATTTTGCACAATACCGTTTGATAACAACCATGTGTGTGTGTCTTCAACGTTTAGGTACTTCAGAGAAGGTACTGCTTGGTCAGTGTGAGATAATTTCACAAAGGAAAATGGAACCAGATGTTCCTCCTTTTTACTTGGCTTCTCCGTCCGCTGATCCTGTTTCTAACGTCAATCTCCGCTCAGGTTTTCCATTACCTTGGAAGGGGATATCTTTGCAACGCGCCTGACAAAGTGTGCGGAGTAGCTGAGGTGGATGATTATCAGCTTAGCACCTCTGAGATCATTATCGAACGGCGACGATGCTCAGGAGACAAACAAAGGGAGAGGGCGCACATCGGGTGTGTGTCTGGAGGAACTCCAAAGGGAAAGGTCAGTTTTTTGGACCAAATCTTGTGGACAGCGTCCAGATGCCTGGGACGTAGCCTGGAACATGCCAAGGAAGTGAGGGACATCCTCAGGTTCAACAAATGGGCAGGAAAATCTGCCGGTGAGCAGACGTCCTCCCCCAGGAGCTCGAACGGGCAGTTTTGGGGACAGTATTATTTGGTGAGGTCTTGTTGCTGTTGATGGACCTCCTGCCTGGCTGGCAGGGCCCAGGTGAAGGTGGCAGCACTTGGGTGAGCTGCTTGTCAGGAAAGAGAAGGGGAATTTCCCTGAAGCTGTAAAGCTGTAGGACGGGGAGGACGGGGGGATTTGCTGATGGAAGGAAGCAGGTACGTGCAGCTGGGCAGGGGACACCTGCACAGGGTCTGCAGTGAAAGCAGCAGCCTGGAGTAGATACGGAAGAGCTGGAGACTCAGGAAAGCCCATGGTCTCTGAGGTCACAGGTGGAAAGTGGGATGGGATGTTTTGATGTCCCCATGCAGCTTAATGGCTGGCAGGCCAAGGGGAGGCCTCTGGTGACAGCAGCACAAGCTGCATCCTCTTCCTCACCCCACTAAACACAGTGCGCTGGGGGGCACCAAGCTCTCCTCCCTGGAGAACCAAGTCTGGGGTCAGCTGTGGTCCAGCACAGAGCTCAGCTCCGTTTGGACTATGAATTTCAGACAGGTCGCTGTGGCACAGGACGGATCCTGTGGACACACGACTCCGCAGCAATTTGGGTTCCAGCTGATGATGATGGGCAGAAAAGCTGGACTTCCTCCCTGGCATTTGCTGTCATACACCAGGCTCACAGCCTGCACCTCAAGGAGAGGAGGGAGTGTGTTACCTGCTTGGGTACCAGAGTTGGAGCAGAACTGTCCTACGAATGACCCATCCTTGTGGCAATGACACACCAGCCCCAAAGCTGCCGCAAAGGACAAGACTGAACACAGATGAAACATGAGCGGAGACCTGCGAGCTTGAGCTGCCCGGCAGAGCTACTGCAAGGCTGTAAAGTGATGTTCTGTCTCATTTACAGGTGCTTTCACCTTGACACCGGCTGTTATTAAGCTCCATTATGAGAACGGCACTTTGTGATCGTCCCGTGACTCACCAGTCTTGTGACACCCTGGCAGGAGAGAGCTCTTGGCCGCCTCTCGTGTGCTGGCGGGGCCAGAGGCACTTGGAAGGAGCCGTTATTGCAGGGAGTGTCCGGCCTCACTTGCAGCTGCCTTTTGGACGGGCAGGGATGGATTCCAGGGCAGCGCCTGGCTCCTCTGCCTTGGACCCACGGAGACCTGGGGACAGTTCAGAGGACAACGGCAGGAGTCTCTCGAGGACCTCCAAGAGAGACCAAGTCCTTTGGCTTTGAGGACATTGCATGATTTCTGCTTGTTGCCTTTCTTCACCCCTTTTTATTTTGGTTGGAGCCAGAGCTCAGCATGAGCCTCCTGAGTATTACTTTTCACGAAATCAAGCCAGATTTGCAGAAAACCTTATAGAGGCGCGAGCTGATCTTCCGAGTCATGCTCATCGCCGTGAGTACCGTGTGGCATTTGGGAAAGCACTAGAGTGGGACACATTCTCCAAGCAGCTGGCTGGAGTCGTGCAAATCCTGTTACGCGGTGGCCATGTAGGCCAATGAGCAAAGTCCTGCAGAATGAGGTCTTGATAATCGCCCTTTCTTAGGGACTAATCCTAAATGCCTTTGCTCCCTGTCACTGCTCGCGGTAATAACAGCAGGTGCCCGCGCAGAAATCCCTTTCCCAGCACCTTCTTCACGTCTTTGCTATCCAAGAGGGAAGTTGAAAGACTTTCTGACAAGGATATAGAAAAAACACTATCAATTTTTTAAAAGTCTTTTTCTCTTGAATTGTCAACTGTTTGTGATTTTTTTCCCCCCAGCCATTAAAGCAGTAATTTTGTCACTCTATGCACTTTCAATACAGTAAATTGTAGGAGGAGGCAATCCCACTGGAGGCCTGGCTGGGAGGAAGGAGAGATATTTGCTTAATACACGCTTAACTGGAAATCATCTTGGCAATGTCTTAGCCTCTCTGCAGTCGAGGTGGCTTTCATCACTGCGACTATAATTTGTCTCTGCCTTTCCAATTGCTCCTTCCTCCCCTCCTCTCATCTCCTGCTGCCGTCTACCTGAACGAATAGAAACCCGGCTCCTGCCCCGAGCTAGTGAGATGCACAGAGACGAACCACAGCGCTCTGGGCTGATTAGCAGGGTCACAGCGCGGAAGGGTCGGTGCTGGTGCCTACTGGAAATGTCCTGGTGGCAGCAGGGCCGCCCCTGCCTCGCAAGGCTGGCTGTGACCTTTATTCCCTCCGGGGCTCCTTGGAGCAGCCACCCACAGTCAATTGTTCCATTGATTTCAGAGGGAATCAGATGAGATCTTTGGGTCCTGAGGGCAGGATTATCAGCCTGGGGTATTTAAGGTGAGGGCTCAGCTCCGCATCGAGGTGCATAGATAAGGGACTGGATTTTCAGAGGGGTGAGTTCAGGTATTCAGAGTGGCTGCAAATTCTGGCTACTAATTTAGGAACCGAAATCCTCAGGTGTGGAACCGAAATCCTCAGGTGTGTCACACACTGCCTCGGGTATGGAACACCCTGTTCCAAAACCACAAGCCTCAGCCCCTCCATCTGTGTGCAGAAGGCACCTCATGTAAAGCAAAGTGTAAATCCCTACCGAGGGCACCTCACCTGACCCACAGCACCTTCAGCAGAGTCCAGACCTTTTTCTGCTTCCAGGCATCCGGGCACTGAGAGTGATGGAAGAGTGTTTGTGCCAATGAAACTCGTTAAATACTGAGATGATTTTTGTGCAGCTACAGGAATTTTATAGTCTGACTTAGACCAAAGCACTTCGGAAAGTCCTGGAAAAGTGCCTTTGAGATCTCCAAGCCCCTGCTGCTCTTCCTCATCCCACTGTCATCCCAACACCCTGGTCCTTATTTTCTAGGTCATCCAGGCACGGCTTTCTCATCTGTGAAAATGCTCAGGTCATTTGTTAGTGACAACAGGAGACAGATCTTTTGGTGATGTAAATCAATGTCACTTCAAAGCTGCCATGAAGCAATACTTATTTACACCTTCAGATATCAGATCCTTATGTTCTGCTTTTATGTGTGTCAGAGTTCTTTTTTCTGAAAGGTAACATTTTCTTGCAAATTTCTGTAATTAAGCCACCTTGTTTCTATGGCAATAGACTTTATACAAATTAATCAAATAAATATTCTGGCACGGTTTAATTCTGGCAAAGCCACGCTGAAAACCTTTCTGTCATTCCTCATTATGAAGGCAGCAAAACGTGCTTAACAGACTATCTTATCAAAATTAGTGAAAACATTCAACTTCCCAAAAAAACCTTCTTTTGAAAAGTTGTTCTAAGCAAGTTCCTAAAATCTCAGAAGTATTAAATCCTCATTAATATAAGCTCAATGTATTTATGGTGTCAAAAATGTGTTTTATAAAAGCCAAAAGCAGAGTTGCACAAGTTGCCTCATTATCAATAATCTAGCATCGTCCCTTTTATGTGTCATTTCTTTACACAATATACTATCATTTATGACTTTTAGCAAATACATCATGGCAAAGGATTACTCTCATCAGAGGCAGTCTTTGAAAAGGATATGCTAATTTCTAGAGAGCAAGAAAACATCAAAACAGTGCCAGCAAATAGCCAAGGGACTTTCATGTCTTAATATCCTTCAGAAGTGCTTTATCTCCTAGTGCAACGTGTATCATAGTATAAACAGGAAATGAAACAGCCAAGGCATCAAAGAACCACCAGTGCATGGCTGTAATTTTAGATCAGGTTTAATAAAGGTTATCTGCAGCAGGCTAATCAAACAAAAGGGTGTATGTTTTAAAGCGCCATTTGATAATTTTCATTTAAGGCTCCCGATCAAAGAGATCCTAACAATGTCTTACTGACTCCAGATAGATCCCTTTGCCTCACTTTTCAAAGTAGCTTCATTTATTGCTGGTGAAACTGGTTTTGATGTTCTAATTTTTTAGGTGGAGGAGAGATCAGAAACTGCTCCGGTTTCCTGTGCGCCTTAATTTGAAAAGCAATAGAATGAGAGCTGAGGAGGAAACAGGCAAAGGCAGGACAGGGTCGGGAAGATCCCAGGGTCACTCCTCCAAGCCCTCGGTGGGCCACGGTGCCCAGGCAGGGGCTCCCACCCCAAAGGCGATGCGAGGAGGGGAGACAAGAGCGGGGCAGGTCACTGAGTGGTTAGTGCGAAGGCAAAATACCTGGGGAGTGAGAGGGAGAGGGAAAAACCAAGGAGTAGCTCCATCTGGGCTTGGTGCCCAGGCGAGGCGGGGGAGCCGGGGCGGCTGCTCTCCTGACACGTCTCATCCTTGTCCACCAGGAGTAGCTCCGGTGGCACCGCGACACGCGGGACACAGCGGCAAAAAACTGCCAGTGGGCTGTCCTACCCCAGCACTGAACCTGCAGAGCTTTTCCCCCTGGTTTTCTGACTGATTCCTTGGTCGCACTTGCATGCCAGGCCCGGCTCAAGCTCCTGAAAATTAAAAAAAAACAACCCCAACAACAACCTATTTGATAATTTCTGGAAGTGGAGCAACCCTAATAGCAGAGGCTGAGAGCTGCCCCCCCCCCGCAGCCAGGGTGCCAGCGCAGGATGCCAGGGTCAGCTTCCGAATTTCTGGTTTATTAATTACTCTGTTTGGGGGCTGAGCAATTTCTCCAAATACGAGCTTTATCAAAATTGTTCTATTTCTGGCAGGACTGATATAGCCAAGGAGCTGAACATAGTTCAAATATTTTGTGGAAGCTTTCTGCACCCCTGAAGCCCAGGGATGTTTCACACAAAGAAGGTGCTTCACATTAAATATGAGCTCTCGACTTAAAATTCCAGATATAAATACCTCTCACTGGGGATCAACCATGGGGGAGACACAGTGGGACAGCAGAAAAAGCCTCTGACCGTCCCAACCACCATGTCGGGGCAGGTCTGACTGTTTTGAGAAAAAATCTCAGCTTTTTGGTCCAGCCTTCCCCCTGCTGGGGCTGGAGGAAGGGGCTGGAGGGGCGGCAGCCTCCCCCAGCAGGGTTGACAGCGTTTTTGTGACTTGTATGTTTGTAAAGCTTGCTGTTATTTTTCATGTCCAGAAATCCAAAGCACTGGAAGGGGGAGCTCTAAAGAAAAATCCAAATAAATAAAAAATTCACCCTTGGGTGCACTTAATATAGTTGGTAAGAAATGTGCTGACGCCCAAATGTTCTCCTTCCCACACTCTTCACGAAATGCTAGTTTTATACATATCCATGTGTATATATTTCCTGCTGATGCTCTCTTAAATATTTCAAAGTCTTCTTGTGAACCAATATACTTTCATCGTGGTATTTGTAAGAGCACAAGACCTTGGTTGTACCCATACAGCCTTGGTTTGCTTCTTTTCCTTTTCAAGTAAATTTTAAATTACCAAAGAAGTGCTGAGAGTCACAAAAACCTAGTTATTGGCCATGAAAACTCAACCATAAGTAATCTCCCCCAAAACCAGTCCCATGAAATATTCATGCTTCAGGAACGCTGTTCCTTGCAGGGCGGACGCTTCCGATAGCAAATGCTTCGGGAGAGGTGAAACGGTGATTCCTCTGTTTCGAGAAATGAGAATCTGCCAAACTGCTTGGCAGAATAATCTGCTGAAACACAAAGAAAAAGCCCCAGGACTGGCTGATTAAAACATCCACAGCAAGCGTTCGGTTCCCATCGCGGGCGCTGGAGAGAGCAGCACCAAGCAGCATCCCTCCGGCAGCGTCCGCATCGATCCCCAGCGCCTCTGCAGCTGCCCTGGATCCCTCCTCGAGCTGGATTACCGGCTCCAGCGCAGGCACCGATCAATAGTCACTGAAGGCTGGTAATGACCAAATGTCAGAGACTTTTCAGCAGCTTTTTTGAACTAATATTGGTACTTCCTAATCCCGTTATCAAAGTATACCATGAAAAACACCATGACAGCGGGTACGAGCTGCCAACCTTTTGCAGATTCATACACTCGGAGCCAGAAGAAGCCATTCAATAATCTTTTTTTCTGCTGACCTTTATTTCATGGGCCATTAGATTTCATCCGCATCAAGTCCAATAACTGGTGTCTGAGTGAGGCACAACTTGTGCTTGGCAAAGGCGTATCTTCAAAGGAGGAGACCGGTCTTGATTGAAGACGTTGGAGCCGGACACTTCACCACCCCTTGGCACTTCAGCTCCGCGGTTATGACAGTTTATTTCTGGGCACTCTCCTGCCCAAGGAAGTTAACTCAGGGCGAGGGAATGTGTGTGAGCAAAGACAACAATCTCTTTCTCCTGAACCGTCTGCAGACACAAACACGGGCACAGCAGTGGGTCGGAAAGGCTCGACAATGGCTGCTGTGTCTACAGGCTTTATTTTGAATTTGTCTGCCTGGGGCTTCCTCTATTAGTCCTTTGCAGCGCGTTCCCCTCCCGACCGAAGGGCTGTGTGCTCCACACTGACGTGCCTTCTTCACTCCTCATCCCCATCTTCCACGTAGTGGCATCCCCAGGGCTGGGGCACGGCCATTTCTCACGTCACCTCCGTATGTTTATTGTCCTCTCTGCCCTGGCCAAACCGGGGAGTGGGCGAAACCTGGGCACAGCTGTACCTGGAGGAACACAGACATTTCTGTAGGCTCCCACCCCTCTCTGCCAACCGACCCTGGTGGCACTGGGTGTGAGGCTGGGAGTCCATGAGGACGGGCTGAGGGAGCTGGGGCTGTTCAGCCTGGAGAAGAGAAGGCTCCGGGGAGAGCTT
>VZRU01012432.1:103447-138302 GCA_013398155.1 Pedionomus torquatus
CTCAAGATGCCAACAGCCCATAACCCCGGCCTCTTGTCGTCCATCACTGGTGACTTTGGGGCGTGGGCACTTCTGGAGACAGATTTTTACATTTGTTTATTAATTGACAAGTGAAAAAGTCTGAGGCGGAACACATGATGCAAACTCCCCCTCCACACACCCCTCGGCGCATCTTTTCCAGGAGGTTGGAGCTGACTCCGCATTCTCAGCTTGATCACACATGTGCGAGCGGGATCCAGGCTGGGAAGCTGGAGGCTGGATGGAGCAGCAGCGCCGTGAGAGCAGCCTCTGCCTCCATGTCCCAGGAGGGGTCCCGGTCCAGCAGCCAGGGAGGACCTGCCTCCAGGCAAACTCCTCCTCACCAGGTTAAACCCTCTCGCTTGTGGCCTCTAGGCTCTTCCCAAGTGATGGGTAACTCCAAACCTGGATTGCAATTCAGAACCAAATTCCCACTGAGTTCCGTCTGAACAACTACAGAGACTGGTGTCTGCCTGCGATGACCGGCAAGGGCCGATGGTCATCATAAGGTTAACGCTGGGTTGTAGAAGTAACGGTAATTGGGTAACAAGGAGCGAGGAGCCGAGGCCGCCGCAGCAGTGCCTCCCCCCAGAGCTGCAGGAGGAGACACTCAATCAGGAAAGCCCGTTCCCATTACGCAGTTTCGCCCTGGAGGAGCTTTGGCAGCCCAGATGACATTAAACAGATGAAGAACAAAAATGGCTCAAATATGATTATAATACATACGCGGAGCTGTCTCAGAGCCCTTTCAACTGGCACCATATGAAAATAACCTCATCAAAACAGAAAGACTTTTAGGGCTTAATTGCAAAAAAGCTCAAAATATAATAATGACAAGGCCCCAAGTATTGTTAGTGCGAGCCAACGGCTTGCTCCAAACTTTGCAGAACAGAAAGTTTGCTCTCCGCTCGCAAACCTTGCCATAAAGTAGACACATCTCAGCTACGGGCTGGAACAAACCTGTCGCTGCTTTCCAACACGCACCAGTTGGTCCTTATCCGAGCACCAAACCTCCTGTCCCTGGGGAGCCTGAAGCCGAGCCCCAGATCATCCATCGACTGCCCAGCGGCAGGGAGAGGGGGCACAGCAGGAGCCAACGTCCGATCCCCCCAAACCTTCTTTGCTGAACGAGCCCCCTGGTCTGAGCATCTCCTTTCAACTCAGCAAAGAAGTGAAGGTGGAGCTGAGCTTTATTGCTCCATTACAGACCCCTCCAGAAGGCTTGGTGTGGGATCGTACGGGGCGGTGTTGGATCCTCACCACGAAGCTCAAAGCCCACAGGAAGGTGCCACCAATGGCTTCATGTGTGTGAAAGGAGCGGAGACCTCCAGAGAAGATTTGTGGCCCCTGCGACCACCTGGTGTGCGATTTATGGTTCCCCTGGGGTGGACGTGGAGCTGGGTGAGACTCAGAAGTTCTGACAGAGTTTTGCTTTCAAAGTTGGGTTTGTTTAAGCGACTCAAAGGGGTGCTGAGCTGCCTGGGTCGCAGCCAAAGAAAATGTTGATGCAAGTCCTGCAAAGCAAACCTGCCCCTGCCGGAGTCACGTGCTGTTTAATTGTTTTCTATTTTATTTCACACAACGTCCCCAATCTATCAGCGTGACAAGCAACATGGGACATGAGGCAGCCTGGAAGTACTTCTGATTTTCTTTCCATGAGGCTGGACAAATCTGCCGTGTCCTGGCTCTCCCCTGCCAAACGCCTCGTGCTTCACTTTTTAGGAAACCCTATCAGAAAGTTTAGAAACTGAATCAGGCTCAAGACCAGATGTCCCCAGAGACCAGGGCAGTCCATGTTCACTGCTCCATATGACTGAAACACGTTCCTGAAGTCTGACTTGGTCATCCTCTTAACTTCCCACCCCTCAGTCCAAGCCAGCTTTAGCTCATTACAGCATCTCTCCATACACGCTCTTCCCCTAAATCCTTTCTTCCTCCCACTCCTTCTTAGAAAGACGTGGGAGCAACAGGGTGAACCAGTGAGTGTTGTCCTCTCTTCTTTATCCCAGGCTGGTTTCCCATCGCTGGCTAATTGATTCCTTAGCACTAATGTCACCCTGTTCTGGTTGCCCATAGGAATCTAAAGCTACAACCTTCCCAGTGCCAACGAGAGAGACAACCCCCTGGTACCAGGCGGTGCAGAGGCCAACGCCGTGTGAGCCCAGAGCTGCAGCATCTCCCCTCACGCTGAAGAGCATCTTCTGGAAGCAGCTCAGCTTCTGGCTCGGATGGCATTGGTGGCATCCCAGGATGAAATTCCTCTCCCCTGACGAGGGGCTGTCGCAGGCTGCTTCCTGCCAGCTGATGGCTGGGAATGGGCTACAGGGTCAAGCTGGCATTAGGTTTCCCAGTCAAACATTTGGGACCTTATACTATTGTGTGGTCAGAGGGAGGTGGGGAAAGCAGGAAGGTCATTAGAGATGGGAGAAAAGTGCTCTGGGAAGGGATTAAATGGACTTCAGGCTTCATCAAAGCTGCCTATCTGAAAATGGAAGAGCCAGCCAGCAGCACAGCACACAGGCACCCGCTCTTCCCACCCCACTCCAGCCCAGAGGAGGTGGCAGGGCAAAACCAGGTGTCCTGTGAACCTCGTAATGCTGCTCAACCCCTCCTGAGTAGGGGCAGCCAGCTTGTTGTGCCAAGACTTTTTGGGGAGGGAGCAGAAATGCTTCTCTCAGCTCCATGTGGGCTCGTTAATTAAGGTAAATGCTCCCAGCTGGGCAGGTAGGGAGTGCTGCTGGGGCTGCCCTGGGACTCCTGGCAGGGAAACTCCTCTGGCACCTGAAATAGCTGTTCTTGCAGCTCCTGAAGGGTTTTTGGGAGGTAAGAGCCTAGCGTTGTTCTTTTATTTAATGAACTTTGGTGCTCCGAGGTGGAGAGCGAGTTCTGCTCTTGGTGGAAGCCTCAGCTTTTTGGTTTTGGAGGTGCAGGGAGCTTGTTGCTTTTCTGGATGTGGCAGGAGCTGGGGCTGGTGGCTGCTGCTTTTTGTTTCCAGTGGGAGTTGATGCAAATAAATCCTGCTGTTTTGATCCACGTGGGTGACAGCAGCCCTGGAGGTTTGAAATAATGCTAAGAACAAACTTCATTAAACTTGCTGCATGTCATGTGGCTTTCATGCAAAAATAAAAGCCACTGCCAGTGTCCACAGTTTGATCCGTGTGCTTTCAAAGCTGGGGAGGCCCCGTGGTGAACCCAGGCTGGACTTTGAGTTTGCCTGGGTTTGGGGCACGTTGTTGGGCTGTTTTTTTCCCTTGTATGAGGCTTGTATGCAGAAGTACATGTAGCTTTTATTACCCGTCAAAACTGAAGTGCCAGCCCCTTTGAAGTTGGTGTTGGAGCAGATTAATTCAAGGTATTTTAGGATCTACTTGCAGTGGGCTTGATAGGCAGCAGGAGGAGCAGCCTGGGAACCACCAGGAGGGCTTCGTCCTCCTGTTTCTTCAGACGGGATGTGTCGCAGTCAGCACAACGGGCTGCCTTATCTGGGTGTGAGAGATGGAGATCGGTGTCCAGAGCTGTAGAGAAGCTGGCAGGGAGACTGGAGTCCAAGGACTTGGACAGGAGAGATTAAAATGTTTTCGTGCATTTGGTAGATCAAGGACCTGTTCTAATTGAATTTGCCCCTGAATTTTTCCACGGGTGGCATATGAAGCATGAAGCACACCTGTGGTCGGTGCGAGTCAGCTGGGAAGGGATGAAATGCCTTTTGCCACCCGTGATCCTCTTCAGAGTACGAGCTTGTTTTGGCTCCCGAGAAGAGCCCCGGGTTATGACAACAGAGAGGGGGCATTTCGGAGCCATTAATGACATCTGCAGCCTGGCAGGAATGTGTCAGATAGTTAATTATTGTGTGGAACCGTAATTCTATCGTGCTGGAACACAAGTAGTTTGTTTGGGCACTCTGTCCTCCCCCCAGCCCCCTTTGCTGAAGATAAAGGAGTTAAGTTTAATCATTAAATCTCCATCTTGATCCATGTAGGTCACGCACTGCACCCGCGCGCAGCGTTTAGCAGCCTTATCTCCTTTACAATAAGAGCAGGCAGGAAGCTGACTCCGTCGCCTGTTCTATTTTTTAATATACGTTTATTTAAAGAAAAGCCATCTCAAAAACGGGAGGGGGGGGGGAATCTTCCGAACAGCAGCTTCTGTAAACAGGATGAAATCAGATAAAGAAATTACTGTAAAAATAGTGCCTCATCTCTAAAGCTCAGAACTTTTTTTTCTTTTGCTCTTTTTTATCTTTGAGAAAGATAATGAAAGAGGAAGCTTGAAACCACATTTCCATTGATGTTTGAATACACAACTGCTGGATTTAAGAACTGGAGGAGATCAAAGAGAATGGTTTTCATTCCGATAAAATTATAGCAGTTCTGGTATAGGGTGATGGGCTCATTTATGAACTCTACGACACAAATAGTTGTTAAGGCACCTTTTTTTTTTTTCTTTTTCCCTCCTTTCCTTTGCTAAGAACTAAATGAAAAATGCCTGGAATTCCTAAGAATTAATTAGGAGTGTGGCTAATAATGTTATAATAGATACGTTCTAAGAGCGTACGTCTCGTTAGAATATTCTCTGGGAGCATAAAACATCTGTACGATCCAAAGGGAGCCCACGCCTGCTCCTGGCTGCTGTGTCGTGCAGTTCACACGACGCCAAAGCAGCGTTCGGTTACCCGAGTCGGTATCCTGGCACCACGCTACGGAGACTTAATTTTTTATTAACACGTACTCTGACACTCATTACTAAGCACAAGCTGCAAGTTAAAGCCGTTCATGTATGCGGAGCTAACGCAATTATTTATCACATGCTGCATTACGTCTTTAAACTGCGCAATAAAAGTTATCAGGAGGGGACTGTGTGAAGTGCAGAAGTGATGCATCTGTGGTGGAAGGGGAGATCTGGGGCTGCGGTTCTGGAGGGCATCCGTGAAGACTTCCTCTGCCTGTGGAAAGCCCTGTTGACCTGGGAAGGCTCTGCTTTAGTTGTTGGGAGATATTTTATTATTATTATTATTATTATTGAGAGCTGATTATTATACCGGGGCCTGTGTCAGCTGCAGCGTGGTAACCTCGCGTTTGCATGCCCTGGGGATGCGAATGTGCTTCAGTGCAGTTCATGCAGAAATGAATTTGTCTGTGCCGGTCATACAGCCCCGCTTGGCGTGGAATCCCCTTTGGTGGATATTTATCCACTTTTTCTTACACTTCAAAACTTGAAGTTTGACCAAAATCATATTCCACTTTGGTTACAGGGCAGGAGGAAATATGAACTTTCAGAACTTTTTTTTTTTTTTTTTCCCATTTTTTTGGTGGCAGAGGGTTTGTTTGTTTAAATTTTGGGTTTGGGGGTTGGTTTTCCTGGGTTTGCAGTTTCGATATCTGAAACAAGCTGTGCTACCCCCGGGCAGAGAGAGGAGGAGGGCAGGATGCTGGGGGCTGCCTCTTGTGCCAGGTCACACCACCTGTTTGCGTGGGAATCGGGGTCTGTAAGGGCCGGTGTTGGCAGAGCTGAGGGGGCAGAGGGGAGGGAACCTCTTACCCCGAGAGGCTGAGCAATACGAGCAGTTAGTGATGATCACCCAGAGCAATACAAGCAGCTAATGATGATCACCCAGAGGAAGATGATGCTCGTTTGCACTTGAGGAGCAGGAGGCTCCAAAGGGATGGTCAAGCGCACGACTAGTGTAGCTCTCGCCTCAGGTTTAGTTTTAAACCGTGTTCTCTTTGGAAGAGGGGATCGCTTCTCTCCTGTCAGACCCAGCCAAGGGGGTCGAGTTGCCCTCTGGTCTTGGACAGGAGGCCTTGGGGGTCTGACGTGGGACAGTCAGCGTGGGGTTTGCTCCGGGGGCGAGCTGCTTGCGGTACCTCTGCAGGGCAGGCACCGCCGGTCGCTACACGATGCCTTGTAAAAGGCTTTTATTCTGGTTTGGGGGGTGTTTTATTTTTGAAGCAGACGGGTTTGTTCTTCGTTGTTCCACCAGCTGTTGGACTCGGTGGCCGTGAGCCTGGTCCGCTGTCGACTGAGCCCCATCTCCCCTCCGTTCTCCATTAGTCTTCTTATTAAAACCTTGAGCAGAATGTGGTTCTTGTGGTCTCGCTTCTGCCTTATCAGATGTGGCTTGTGCCTCAAAGCAGCCCAGAAACGGGTCAGCTCTTACCCTGAATTATTTTATTTAGTTTCTTCTGCTTGCAAAGTGCCCCGTGTGACGGCACACTGAGCTGCCCAACAGAGAGGAAAACCTTGCTTCAGATTAAAAATAGCTTGTGTTCAGGGTGGGCACAGAGGACAGCTTTGCAATTAAAATGGTGATTATTGAAGTCATGCCTAATAAAGTCATCTGTGACTTGCTGAACTCAAGTTAATGACCGTGACACCCATGGTTAATAACAGGAGGGCCAGTGGTGGACTGGGTGGTGTGCCGAAGGTAGTCGGTGGAAGGTGATAAATAATACAGTATGTTAACGTTTGACAGCTTAAACTGTCACTCGAAAATTTTATCCCCATAGTGACCATTTGAAGTTTGCGTTTTACTTTCTAAATGCCTTTCAGGAGCTTCTTGCCAGCTTTGACTTTCTGGTGAGACTCGTCCTCTATTTGGAGCCAGGCGCGGAGGTGGCCCAGCGCTGTCTGAACCCCTTTGTGTGTTCTTTGTGTCCAGTTTTGGAGTTGGTTGAAAATTAGCAAAGCGCCACCAAGTCTCCGTCCTGTTCAGAAGGAACTGAAGGGAAGGGCAGAGCTGGGGGCAGAGCAGGAACCTGGGGAAAAGGCACGCTGAAAGGGCCGGCGGCACGAAAATCGATGGGGAGAGGCGAGGAAGAGCCCAGCGAGCTCATCCCAGGCGCTCCTGCACGGGCTGCCTTTGCCGTGAAACGCTCCAGGAATTGGTAGGGAAAATGCACAAATTCACTTTGCAAATGTAGGATGAAATGCAAAAGGTGTTCGTAGCCTTCAGGAAGGTAAGATCCCAAGCAGAGCCAGTCGGGAGGAATGCGGTTTAAAACCGGAGCTTGTGAAGAAGGTGGGTGGACGTGGTGAGATGGGATCCTGACCCGTTCTCCAGCCCAGTAACGCTCCTGCTGGTGGTGGTAACGGAGCAGAAGGTGCACTGGCAGGACTTGAACTCTGAATGTTTCTGCCTTAAAAGTGACGAGGCTGTTAGAGAACACGATGCTGCAAAACAGCTTTAAATTCCACTTGAAAAGATGATTTGTTTATGACTTCTCCAAATGTGTCAGTCTAGCAGAGGAATGCAAACCACTTCATAAATATTGTAACAATGCTCGGCAATAAACCTGCAGCACGGAACACCAACTGGTGCACCTCGGGGGATAACAGGTAATTAGAAATCCCCATCACCGGGGATGTGCCCGCCTGGCACAGAGGTGCAGAGATCTCCTGGATTATTCTGTGCAGCTGGCACTGATCTTGCTTAAATCACAGGAGATGGACTGAGAAATGAAGATCGAAGACACCAGTGTCCAAGGGATGTGGGAGAACTCCTGCTGGTGTTTCTGCAAGGGAGGCCAGTGGCTCTATGGGTGTTGCTGTCATTTGGGGACAGTGGGAAGTGTCGAACAGAGGCTGCTGTGACAGAGCAAAGCTCCAGCACGGAAAACCTGAGGCTTCAGAACAAAGGAAACAAATTTAACTCCTTCAGGCTTTTTAAAAAGTACTCTTTTTTGTAAGGCAGTGGCTTTCCAAGTGCTTCGATGTGGCAGTGGTCCTGCTGCTCCTCCTTCCACAGTTTGCGCTGCGTGGCATCCTTGCTGGTTCGTGGTGGGCACTTGCCTTGGAGCGGTAGGAAAGCACGAGGGCTGCCTGGACACAGGGCTGTGCCGGTTCCTGCGCTCTTTTTGGTCAGTCTCCACCTCTTGTGCAGTGTTTGGGGTTTTACCCCCAATCCTAGTTGCAGGCAGCACTGAATCAATGAGGGACGGGCGGTTCCTCGGTGCCGATGCCGCTCGTGCCGGCTGTGGCCCCGTGGGCACGGGACACGGTGGCTGCTGGGGAGCGCGGGGTGAGTCCCTCCCCAGGCGAGCGGAGCAGCGCCGAAGCTGGATGAGCTCAGGAGGTGCAATGAGCTGGACCGTGCTCCTCAGGGGTGTCCAGGCCTCCTCATCAGAGGGATGAGCTTTGGTCAGGGGTGGGATGTGCCGCTGCTGCCTTAGTGGCACCAAAAAATCGTGCTCGCAGCCACGGGCTGCAGCTGCCGAGGCAAAACCCCCCTCTCAGCAGCAACATCAGTTGAGAGAGGAATGCAACACTGCACCTGCAATCTTCCCACCGATGTGTAAACCCGGTGGTTTGGGTCTCCAGCGCTGTTCTTCATCCTGTGGCCTCACACAGCTCCTGTCTCGGAGCCGGCTGTCGGGAGGGAGCCCGGTGGGCGCGGGTACCGGCGGGCGCTGGCGGCTGCTGCGTGGACGCGGCCACGGGCGGCTCCTCTCACCCGGCTCGGTTGAGCTTCCTTTCCCACCCACATCTCGTGAAACTGTTTTAAACTAAAACCAGTGTTTTCTTCTACCTCAGAAGAGCGTTACTGGAAACATGGAGGGGAAAATACAGCACTTGTTAAGGTTATTTTGGTCATTCAGAAGTTACTGGTTTTAGATGAATACCTAGCAGTGGATAATAAAATACCCATTTGTTCCAGCTCAAAATGATCTATAGCTTTTCCTTTGCACTGGGAATGAAGTTTAAGTTATTCATATACTTCAAAAAAGGCCCCACTGGAGCCATTAAGCAGTCATTAATTATTTTTGTCGTAGGTGGCTGGAATGTCATTGTAATGAAATACGCACTGCCTCGTGCCTGCAACCGGTCACGGGCTCGTGTTTATCACGTCGGCAGCACAGGTTTGCTTAGCAGGAGTGGCAGGTATGGTGATGTCTCAGAAAATGTTACTTCTCTTTGCTTTTGGGTGGTGTTCATACATATTAACATCGCTACCTTCCCCTGGGAAGAGTTACCTGGTGCATCGGGAGGAGGAGGGCAGCGGTCCACGAGATGGGAGCGCCGTGGAGCGCGGCACCGCAGGCTTCTCCCGAAACCCATTGCGAGGGAAGGAGCCAACCCTTGCCCACCGACCCGCTGCAGCCCAGCTCGTTCTGTGCTGGACTGTCCCCCACCATGACGCTCGGCACAGACCGAGGTGCTGGTGCCAGCGCAGACCCCGTGCCCCCGTGCTGCCCGTGGGTGCTCAGCGCACAGCCCCCAGGCGAGGCTCACACCGTGCGGCCCTTTGGGTCCCTTTTCACGGGGTTCAGCCTCCAGCACGATTCCCAGTCCAGGACTTGCACCGTCTCAAGCTTCCCTCATCCCCCCAAACCTGGGCCGAGCACCTCGTCGCTTTCCCCAGCTCTTGCTCCTTCTTGGTCCCGAGCGCTGCTCCTCTCACTGTCGCATCCCGGGAGCGCTGTGTTTCCTTCCCTTCCAAGGTCTTTGGAGGGGCTTTGGAGGAAGGGGAGACCCAGCATTTGCTGCCTGAGCTGTTGGTGCCCTCCAGCACCAGAAGCTCCGCCGATGCCACCAACAGGCGCTGCCACCGCTGCTCCCTCCCACCTCCCCTGTCAGAGCGTGTCCTGGGGGGGAGCAGGCTCCCCTTGGTGCTCCCCCTCCACAGGCTCCAAACAAGTCCCTCGGGGGAAACAGATGGATGGACCATCCTGGTGCTGGAGGAGGAGGAGGAGGAGCGCAGCCAAGTCCCTGTGATCTCCTGTTGTTATAGTTTCATCTTGAAGTGCTCATGGCACTCTCTCAGAAGTGCGTTTTCCATATAGATTGTCCACCTGAGGATACGGGATCCCTTTGTAAGCATTAGTTTAATTAAGTTTCACCATCCTTCTTTGAGGCAGGGAAATGCTGTTCCCTGGGTGTTTACACCCGTGTAAACTGAGGCACAGAGAGGTTACGCATCTGCGGGAAAGTCCAGAGGTGTTTTGCAGGAGATCTGGTTCAGGGGGTAGCATTTCCTCAGGAAAGAAGAAAGAGAAGTCCTGAAAATCGGGAGGGGAAAAATCCAAAGCCAGAAAAGCCTCAGAAAAGGGAAAATAATTTTTTGGGGGAAAGCTACACATTGAAGCAATTTTAAATAAAGCATTTGGAAACAAAGCACAGCAGTTAGCTTAAAATTAAAATCTTCTGGTGGGGAATAGGTTCTGCTTCAAACACCACGGTCTTAAATGGGGGTCAGCCCTAGGTTTAAGAAGGACCAGGAGGATTTTCAGTGCAAAATGAGAATTGCCAAAGGGATGAACTGCATAAACAAGGAGAGAGGGGGAAGGATGCTAAGGAAAAGGTGCCGGGGAGCAGGACTGGGGCCGCAGAGGCAGGCAGCTTGTGAGAATCCCTTGGCCTGCCTTAGAAATGAGTTTTGTTTAGCTAAGCCCCAACTCAAACACACTTGAAAATTCAGAGTTTTACCAGCCTGGTATCGAGCTGTGAACAAGCTGCTATTGTTCGAATGAAGAATGACGCCCCTGTCACCCACGTTTCGGGGATGCTGGGGAGTAAGTCCTGCTCCTCCGGGCACGGCAGGCACAGCCCAGCCTTGGAGGGCAGCTGCAAACATTAGAAACACCAACATCTGTACGTACAATAAGCAATGTCAGCCCTTTGTCTTGCCCTGCCCGCTCTTCTCCTCCCTGGGGACTGATCCAGCACTGAGTGCCCCCCCCCAAATGGAGGTAACCTGCCCCTTGCCGGTGGCTGGCACATCTCGGTGCCCGGTGGAGCCACGGCCGCGCTCCGGGATGGGAATGGCTCGTGCCGTGGATGGGCAAGCGGCTCTTCCCTGCTGAGGAGCTGGGAAACCTCAGCTGTACCCGAGGGCTGTGCTCGCTCCCCGTGGTGCCCAGGTCCCATCCAGCACCCTCTGGAGCAAGGCTGGGTTTTGGCGGCTCAAAGAAATGACTTTTCCTGCGCGAGACACGAGAAATAAATGAATAAAGAGAATAAAGAGGTGTCAATGTGGTGAGCTCAGGCAGCGTGGAATAGCCCCGGGTGATGGGGAAGGATGGGTGGGAGGTGATGGCAGCCAAGCCGGGCTCACTCTGCCCTTCGCCGAGCAGGACCCTGCATGTCAGGGCACCGGTGGGTGCTTGCCAAGGTGCCAGTGGGCTACTGGCTGGTTCTCACCCATTTGTGCTGCTTGGGCATCACTACAAAAATCCCCAAATGGGCAGGAACGGGCCTGTTTCCAAGGGGAAGCGCACCAGGCTCTGCTGGCAGTTGGGCTTTAGGAGACACCTGAGGGTTCTCTCCCGTGTGTTACTCCCAGAAGCTCCCACTTGGAGCACCACTAGGACCCGTGGTAGGCAGGTGGCAGGTACCTGCCCCGTGGAGGTGTGGATCAGCAGTGTTGCTTTGATATGGGACAAATCCTGGCTTGTTCCCCAGTTGCTCTTGCTCCCTAGACTGTACTTGCTATCTGAATGACTTAAAAGTGCAATTACTGCCCAGGAAAATGTCTTTGTCTAGAGCAGATCTGTCGCCGCAGTGGTGGTGATGTGCTTCCACCGTGGCTGTAATTTAAAGTGACAGATAAAGGTGGGATCGATAGCACTGTCGTTAGAGGCTCATCCGATCGTTGGCCACTACCACGCTCTCTGGGCATCTGGGCTTGGCTTTGAAGCATCTCTGCTGGTCCCATCTTTCTCCCCGTGACAACCCCCCCCCGGCCTGGGCAGATGCTGTTTTCACAGTGTCCTCCTTGCAGCGGTGAGGGGGCAAGGGCTGGCAGCGTAGCGTTTCCCCCACTCCACGGCCACCTCTCACCCCCCAGCCGTGTGCTGGCAGCGGGAAGAGCTCTTTGTTGGGTGTGAGGGGCACAAACGAGACGTGAAGGAGGCAGGAGAGAGGGAAGAGTCCAACCTTCCCAACCCAATCCGCTCTGTCCCCCAGGAGCGGGCTCTGGCCACCGGCACGCCTGGACCCGCCGGGCACTGGTGAAGAGGGGTCTGTGGTCCCGCACGTGGTGCCACGAGCCCCCCGACCCTCGTCTGAAGGCGGTGATATTCGCTGCCGCTGTGGAACGAGGAGCGTTAGAGCCGTAAATGATGTTGGCCATCGCTTTGCAGAGCAGGGGGTTTATCCGTGGGCAATTCATGTCCCACAGAAGCTGGGGAAAAGAAAGCAATAATTGAAGCTCGTGCCCATTTAAAATACCTTACATCAGAACTGAAGAACTGACGCTGTTTTTTCCATTGCAGAAATTATTTGGCCTTGAACCATGCAGACCTCACTTGCTATTCTGCAACTGAAAAGAGTCTTTTGTGAGGATTTTTTAAAATAATTACTACAAAGCACTTCAAGAGGAATTCTGATTGTCGTCTATTTTTCATTTCATGCTTTCATGACATTTTTGTTCAAGGATGAATCTTTTATGAAATGTCTATTTTAGGTTACACCCTCCAGAACCTTATTATTTGCCTTAAAAAATCCATCATGGGCAGGAGCATATTCTTTAAGCTCTCCCATTAGTATAACTAAATTCATCAGAGTAATATTACTATTCATGCAAAATAGGTGTCGTCTTTCTTTAAACCTCTTGGCAAGTGGTTAAACTGATTTTAACAAGTGTGCAGTGCCAACTTCTTAAAGCCTTGAAAAGTCTGAAGATTCCCAGGCTGCAAAGGACTGTTTACATGGTTAAAATTATACACATATCCCCTCTACTTAAAACTGTCCCCTCATCACATAAGACCCTTGCAAATCCATTCTGACTTCAAAAGAAGGAAAAGTTTCTCTTCCAAGAAGTGTTTTTCCCCCTGTTAGCACAGCCTGGGCTTTCCAGGTTGCGAAAGCCACCAGATTTAGCTCAAGGGCCAAATTCAGTTTGTAGTTTCATGGGTGCTTCTCTCGTTGAGAGGCAAAATTAATGAAAGGCCTGGTATTTTTAAAGCCTTTTGAAAATGTAATTGTAGAGATAAAAGACCTGAAAGATTTTCGAGATCCCATTGTCCACTCCTGGAACACATCCTGTGAAAACATCACAAGTGATGCCACCAAACGCCGTGGGACACTTTCTCCTGAGCTGATTCTCAGGTTTACAAATCACACCTTGGCTCCTTGGCTGTCCGTGCCCCGCCACATCCCCACATCCACAGTGAATTCAGGGGAATTAATTGTTCTAATTCACAGAAATGTTGAAGGTGGGATATTTGGAAGCTTGTTCAGAAAGCCCTGAGGTGGCTAACGCGGGCAGAACCTCCCAAAGGATCTGCAGATACTCCCTGGAGCCTCAGATTTGATGTGCCGTTAAGAGATTCAAAAAATTGTTCCCATCTGAGATCTACAAGTTACTGGACTGTGTTTGGGCAGCTGCTTCGGGCTGAACTCGGTGCCTTTATTACCATCCCTCCTGGCCTGACAACCTCCTGGTAAATTCATTGGAATTCTGATTTTCCCAGGAAAGCATCACACTGATATCCGAGAATCCCATTTTTGTTGCTGATTCTTGTCCCATCTCCAGTCTCACGCCAGAGGATGTCTCCCGCAGTAGGAAGCTGCTGTGCTGATCCGAGCACAAAAACCCAAGAATTTGTTAAAGTGCTCTGGCACAGGGATCACACAAGCCATTGCATCTACTGCATGTGTTCCAACTGTACTCTGCATTTTATTTTATTCTCTGACTGTTTTTAGCTGGGCTAATCTGCACAGAAAAGTAATATTTTCAGGAAAACGCTGCAAGTAATGTGTTAGACATGTTTGTGTGAGCCCTCTCCTTTTTACAAATGTAAGTCAGAAAACTGAGATGCCAACAGTTGCCTTGAAGTCGAGAGCTGTTAACATCTCCTGTTCTGATCTGGGTCGCTGTCAGAAAAAAAAAAGTATATATACATGATGTGGTGGGGGAGTGGAATAAATGGTCAACCACAAAGCAGGGATCCAGATTTGGATCTAAATACCTTAAAAGTTCAGGAGTGCTCCCGTCCTGGGAGCTAGTTCAAAGCCATCCCTAGATGACATGTACCTGCCTCTGCTCCTGCTGCTCTACCTGTCGGACCTGACGAGCAACCAGAGGAATATCTTTCTTGCAAGGCTCTCATTAGAGAAAATATGAATTACTGAAAGTAACTCAATACCTACCTGGGCTTGTTGCCATCCTGCTTTCCCACTTTCTTCAAAGGAAATTTATCCTGTATTTTGTGTGGATTCAAACCAACACACAAAGGAAAATATGCATGTTTGTAAGCCCAGCAATCAGACGGGAATCTGCACTGTGGGAGATGGGGAGATGCTGACTGCAGCGCAGTCTGGTCAAAAAGCCTCCGTCTTTAGTTGCTGGCAATACTTTCAAGATAAAATGTTGTTTAGGGAAAAAAAAAAATAAGGAGGAATTTTATAGAGCATTAAGTGTATCCACTTGTCTGGTGGTGAAAGGTGTGCTGGCTGGTGGAACTGCTTCATAAAAGGTTTAATGAGTGCTTGGTGGGTGAAAGAGGCCGGTGGTGGCGCGGGGCTGGGGGTGACGCTGCGCTCGTTCCGTGGTCCCATCGTTCGTGGTTCATGGAAGTCCCATCCCGCCTTGGCCCAGGGACCTTTATAGGTGCTTTTGAAACAAATACAAGTGCTAGTGCTGGCAATACATGTTCCTCTGAAAATAGGGGATACTTATTCTTTAGAGTTCACTGATTTCTTGTGTGTGTGGTGGAGCGGTATTTTGGCAAGTGGCTTCGCAAGGGCAAAAATCCGAGCTGGCAGGCCCCTAACGTTATTTTGTAAAGCACCTCAGGATACCTGGGGCCTGAAAGGAAACTCTCTTTTATAACATATCAATCTCTGTGCTTTTAGAAGGTGCACCGCGTTTATTTGCAAGGCTCCTGGGGCGTGTTCCATGGGATAAACGGGGCCATGAGGAGCGTCCCCGGGAGCTGCCGGCTGAGGCTGGGCTGGCATCCCCAGGATGCTCCGGCAGTGGGTGGCTCAGCTCCTCCGACAGACTCCCGGCCCTTAGTGACCAGCTCCTGACAGCACTAATTAAGAAGCAGTCAACTCTCGCTTTCAAAGCACAAATGCTGTCAGCAGGCGAAGGGAGAAATCCCTTCCCCTTGGCAGGAGGCTGGTTAGCGGGACAACCGCTGGACAGAACTACGGAGAACACAAAGCACCGCGCCTGCCTCTCTGCGGACAATGGGATGTGGGGCTTTGAAATGTAAAAGTTACGCAGCCCTCACCTTCCGCAGCGAGGAGAGAAGAAAAGTGGTGAAGAACAGAGCCCGGCTGCACTTCCTTGATTTTCCTTTTTATTTTTTTATTAAGGCTGTTTAAGGTTCTTTTGATCTCACCGAGGTATTTATTATCATGGACTATTTGTTATGAGTGGTGGCATCGGCGAGAACCAAAGAGAATTAACCGTGTGTTGAAGGCAGCTCGCTTCACAGCAGAAAGCCTTGGGATCTGTGCCTCCAAGGGTCTTGGGTGCGAGTTCTCGTCAGGGGTTGAAAGGCAGAGGGATCACAAACGGAGCAGGATGTCACCCCCCGATGGCGTCTCAGAGGGAGGGGGCTCTCCCGTGATGCTGCTGCCTGAACCCCTTGAAAACATTTAATCAGCAAATTAGGTTTGGGTGTCAAACCCAGTGTGCTTCCAAAACAGAAAGCCTTTCTAAGACACCAGCTGTGAGCTGATTTTTCCCCTGTTGCCTGGTCCTGTGCAGAGGCACCGTCCCCTTCCAGCACATCCCCAGAAACAGGAGCATTGGCCGGGTTCGCCTGCAGATGTGCTGGGGACTGGGCACAGAGCAGAGGTGGCTTTGTTCATTGAACAGAACAATTACTAAATGCCAGTTAAACCAGTATGAATCCAGAGTGACCCATGTGTGTCAGCCCAGCATCTCCCCTGGCTGGCACCGGGCCATGCCGTGCTCGTCATTCCTTTTATTTGGCCCCAAAATGCTGCTGTTGCTCCTGGATTTGGGCAGATGGGCCCCTGGGCTCTCCGTCCGTGGCACAGGTGTGAGCGCAGGCTTGGCTGCGTGGCACTGAGCGTGCAGCACATTTTTATGGGAATGCTGGTTATTTCCCAATGCCCCGCTCGCAGCGGTGAGCCGTAACGCGGCTGCACGTTTGCACTTGCTCCGTGGCAGCACCGTCTGTGAAATGTGCCGGTGGGTGGGATGGGGCAGATCCTGCCCACGCTGGAACTGCCCCAGAGCTGCCCCCGGTAGGGTTTAGGTGGGTTTTCAAAGGTGGGGGGGGTTACGAATTCTTGCCTGGCTTCTCTGCAGCATCAAATATTGCTGAGCGAAATCCATCCCCAAACACAGCCCCGTCTGCAGGATCACCCTGCGACGGTCACATCACACGTGTGACCTCCGTGGGAGGAATCACGCACCAAATCTTCTCAAGCAGGCTATAACTGGAGGCTTAGTGGTGCTTGATCCCAGGATCACACCTTCGTGTGCCCCAGTGATGTCAGCGGGTCCTTCTTCCCATGGGGAGAGGTTGCGGCATCGATCCTCTGTCCTGTGAACTGCGTCCAGGTAATCGGAGAGGAAAGTTGCATTAATGAACCTTGTAACACGCAAGCAGTGAAACTTCACCTGGAATATCCACCCTCCGAGCACCTAAAGAGCAGAGCAATGTCAACAAATTGGACGGGATTCAGAGAAGAGCAATAAAAACGATGAAAGGGCTGGACTGATTTATGAGGAAGGATTAAAAGAGTTACATATGTTTAGCTTGGCAAAATGATGACTAAGGGTGGGATACGGGATCTGTCTGCAAGTGTGAGAGGGGTGTAAATACCCAGGGAGGATGGGAATTATTTAGCCTGGTTCAAGTGGGAGTAATAAGATTAAATAAAGGAAATAATCTTTGTGATTGGGCTGAAGGAAAAAATTCTTCATGGTTAGAGCCCGTTTCCATGTGGAATAATCTCCCAAAGGAAATAGCTGAAGCCTCAGGACTTGAATGGTTAGAGGGGAGCCGGGGAGCAGAGCACGGGGAAAATGACACAGGAGTTTGGAAAACACCAGTTCCTGTGATTCCAGCCGTGCCACGAGAGCAGTTGGGATGTTTATATCCAGCCATTGACTGATGCTTTGATGCGGGGAGGGAAATAGAGGGGCAAGAGGGAAAAAAACCCACCCAACAATTGTACAATTTATCTACATACTTGAAACAGCGGATTCAAAAGGGAAGAAATTCAAAGCATGAGTGCAAGCTCTCCCAGAGAGAGCCATTGCCAAGCTGTCGGGAGGTTGTGAAACCCCAGCTCGTGGTGTGATGGGGAGGGAGCTGACCTTGTGCGTCTGTCGGCGCTCAGGAGTGACAAACCAGCTCAGGAGCAAGTGGGAATCAACATAAAGCAATTAACAGGCTTCTAGTTCCCCTAACAGCTTCGCTTCTTATTTGTGCTGTGCCTTTTCTAGAGATAATTATAAGAAAAGGGTTTTCCCCTGTAATTGTGAAAAGGGCGGGGGGGGAGAAAAGTGGTAATAATATGAAGAGAGCAACTCGACGTTACAAACAAGAACCATATGTTGACTTATCATGGGAAATATGTAAATACAGGCTCGAGCTGATCCGGAGCACATGTTGTTAGTCATGAAGCAGCTATTTAAAATTCCACGGCTGGATCATTAACTTCACAGTATCCTTTATGGAAGACAACAGAGGGCAAATAATCAGAGTGGCACTGAAAATAGCCTTTTTCTGAAGAAATCTCATTGAACTCTCATTGAGATTTATAGAAAGCCCTTTGTGGTCCATCAGCTCAATCGGAGCAGGGTCTCCTCTGTGCTGGTTAAACTGGGGTGGCTTTCTCCTGCCCCAGTAACACGTCGTGGCTCAGAAATGCTCAGGCTGCACCAGAAACGGTCCGTTCTCTTCCCGCTTGTACTGGGGGAGGAAAATAGCTGCAGAAAGTGCTAACTGACTGCTCACCTCAAGTTCCCATTTGAAATGTGATTTACCTGGAAGGGTGTGGGGACTGATGACAAGCTGGGAGGAAGGTCTGTCCCGCCGTTTCTCTGCAGCTGTGGCTGTGCAAAGCCTGCGCTCAAATCTTTGCTTTGCCACCTATTTTCTTAGCCGTCCTGGGCAGGTCACTTCTGCCTATCATCTCTTTCTTTTCTCTGTCGATCCAGACAAGACGACTTCTCTCTGGGGCCAGCCATGATCAAAGGAGGTCTAGATTGAAAGAGATTCCATAATTAGGGAAAAACCTCATAAAATGCAAGAAAGAGATCCTGGACCCCAGAGAAGGCTGTGCCTTAAGCAAACGCTTTAGAGCGGTGAAAGGATGGATTTAGACTAATGCAATAACCTGGACGGGCATCGCCCCGTCCCCCCTGGGCTGTGCAGGGAGAGAGCGGTTGTGTCTGGAGCCTGCCCAGGCGCTCCCGGAGAGGGCACTTCTGTGCAGCAGCATCTGCAGGAGCCCTGGGCGGGAGGCAGGGTGAGGGGCTGCGGCTCAGCAGGGGCGCAGGGTTAAAAGCTTTGCTAAGCTTAGGAAATTGGGACCAAACTTTCAGCATCCTTGGTTTCCATCCCAGAAAGTCGGCGCGAGCCAGCGCTTTGCAAAAGTCCTGATTTGCACATGCTTGGGGTGTTGCTCAATGCTTAAAAAAAAGAAAGAAAAAAAATCTGTTTCTGTGTCATCTTGGAGCCCAGCTCAGTCCCCCAAGAGCTCGGCCTCATGTCAGCTGCCTTTCCAGTGGCGAGGGAGCCCGCGGGCATCCCCAAACTGGCCGCCCAGTGGGGTTCGGGTACCAGCAGCTCTGTGAGGTGCTGTGCTAATGGTCCCTGGGATGAGCAAGTTTTGGGGGGAGACGGGAAGGGCTGAATTCAGGAGCAGAATGTCTCCATGTACCTCCGGGGCTGCTAATAAACAGAGACCCCCTGGTAATTGGAAAGGCCTCTACAGACCTTATTATGGGGAAGAGCAGCCTCCTTAAAGTGATTTCCCAATCTGATCACGCTATTTTTGCAGGACCTGGGAGGGGCACAGGGAAAGGGAGCGATCTCCTCCACTGGGTGTTCCCTGCTGTGGCCGCAGCTCCTCCAGCCCTTTCTCCTCCGTGAGGTTCAGTCGCAGACTCTGCTGTCCTGAGAGCTGGCACCGTGTGGGATGGGTGCCTTTGCCTTGCCTATTAAGAAATGCAGATAAGAGATCTTCTCCTCCCTGCCTTCCCTCCACTTTAAAGTGAAGCACCACATCTTCCATGTTGAAAACAAGCCTGGATAGTCTGGCTGTTTCTCGAGCAATTTATTCTCCCTCCCTTTAGCTGTGTAGAGCCAAATCCTGGGCAGATGTGACTTGGCCAAACCGGCGTCAGATCCGCTCCTTGCATCTTGGGTGGGTGCCCTGAAACGGCCCCAGTGCTGTCCCCACATCACTCCCAACCCCTCATCCCACCCACGGTCCTGAGGGCATCACCCAGAGCTGTCGTGCTCCGTGTCCCCTGCACAGCAAGTGCCAGCGATGCCACCTCGGGGAGCCGCTGGGGAGTAGAGGCAGACAAGCAGCCTGGGGACGGGGGAGGAAAGGAGCCTGGGAGAATCAGAATCATCAAAAAGTTGTTGGAAAGAGTGAGAGCTGAAGGGAGAAGCTTAAAGGAAGCATTAATGCTCGTTCAGGGAGATAACAGGAGTTCAATGGCAGCATGAAAGAGGGGAAACATCACAACTGTAAGTGCAGGAGCCACTGAGGAAGACGGGAGCTGCTCTGAAATGCTCCAAATGGAGCAAATCCTCAAGTGATGTAAATGGGGAGAGCTGCCTCTGGGGTCTGGGAAAGGTGAGAGTGGCTGATGCGAGAGGGGAGTTGGAGCAGAAATAGGGTTGCAAACTGGCTGTGCCGACCGAAGGGCTTTCACCGGCTGCCTCCGGGGGTGTCACGGGGTGTCTGGTGCCCTGGAGTCCCACGGATCCTGCCCATGCCACTGCTTGGAGCTTGAGACTGTGTGAGACAGAGGAGCAGTAGCCGGTCCTGGGGCTTAGTGCAAGGTCGTGACCCTGCCGATACCTGCATCTTAATGGTTAATTATGTGCAGAATTAGGACCTGCTCTAATAAGCTGTACCAGGGAAGCTCTGAGCCCCAGGGCTGAAGCTAATGCAGGATAAAGTCTAGTGGTGACGATCTTCTAATCTCCAATACCCGCCCAAAATATGCCATGGCATGGACTGACAGTGTTCAGACACCGACTGGCGCGATGTTTGACCTCCCGGCAGCGCGTCCCCTTCAAGCTCTCTCAGTTCTGGGTTTTTCTTTCCTTCCCCGCTGGCCCGGCCACCCGAAATGCAAAGCCCAGGTACACGACCCAGGTTGTGGCTGGGTTTCTCGCCCTCGGCTGTGAGACTCCGAGCCACCAGGAGAGCGCTGCAAAGCAGCTGCTGCCGCTCAGCTTTAACATCTGATTTCCTTCTTGATGTCCAAGCTGCGCTTCTTGTTTATTTTTCTTCTCTGTTATTGGCTTTTTTCTCTACTCAGCCCCGTAACAAGAGAAACATGGCTCTTTTTNTTTTTTTTTTTTTTTCCATTACTAAGGTTTTATAAATCTTTAAACCACAGGGTGAAACCTGTTCACGTAAAAGTCCAGGTGGAGTCCGGGGGCACGGCTCTGCAGGGCGAGGATTTGCCGGGGAGGAGACAGTGACATGTCCCCACCGAGTGCCAGGTGTTGCACAGCCCTCCCCGGGGCCACATCCAGCACAGGCTCCATGGCAGCCGCTGTCCTGACTTGATTCTCCTTTGTGTGCACGTTGTTTAAACAGGAATCACCAATCTGGTGTGTTCTGACTCCTCTTGAGCCGACAGCCCGAGCCTGGCCCTTTCTATGCCTCTTACTAAATAACTCAGCAGTAGCTCGATGCTACTGATGATGCATCTGACACGGATGGAGCGATTCCCCAATCGTGCCTGTGCCAACGAGGCTTCAACTGCATTTTTCAAGGGATTCGGCTGCAAAAGGGACAAAAATTTCACAAGTCTGAATCTTCGGGGCCGTTTGTAATCGCACGGCAGCAAAAGCAACTGGTCTGGTCGGGCTCGTGATTCGGGGCAGGGTGATTCGGGGCAGGGTGGTGTCTCTGTGCATCTCTCCCAAGCGAGGTGTGAAGGTGGGGACAGGAGTGGGGACGGTGGCACCGTGCTGCTGGGCTTGAGACGCCCCAGGGCGAGTGGGGCTGGGGACCTGGTGGCCCATCTTTTGCAGGGCTATGGGGCACACACGGCTGCGAGCCCCAAACGCCTGCTCAGGGAGCTGTGCAGGGGCAGGTGGGAGGCTGGGACTGAAGCCTGACTTCGGTGTCTCCTGATAACAATGAGTTTGTTTAAACTTGCGTGATTTTTTGAGAGGAAACAATGTTTGCTCTTTTGTTGTTGGTTTTGTTGTTTTGGTTTTTTTCCCTCTTGTGTTTTGACGGTTTCGTTTCACTGGGGCACTTTTATGAGGAGCATTTTATTATTTTACCATGTTATTCATCTGCATTTTAATTGCACACAATAAAACTTGAAAGCTCCCAACAGAGAAAATCCTATAGTCCTTCCCATCCTGTCCCACTGGGGATGAATGGCCGGGGTCACGTCGTTTGTCAACAGGCAGGGCTGAACCCTTTGTGAGGGACAGGCTGATTTTCCTGAAGTATAACAGAAACAGCTTTTAATTGGTGTCGTCAAGTGGTTGAACCCAACCCACCTCTGCTTTTGGGGTGATGTGGTGTTTTGAAGGGAGCAGGTATTGTGTGGAGGCAGGACAGGGAAGCCCCAGGAGCACCAAGCCCTCTTCCATAATGTGTCATCTCAAAATCCCCGACAAATGCTGGTACCCAAAATACCGGGGAGAGCATCCGAGCCCCCGAACAGCTCTGCTCTGTGTCCTGGCCCCGACCCCCAGCATCGTTGGGGTTTGGGTTACTTCTGCAGAGAATTACCTCAAACAGTCAGGTTTGGTTTTGTTCTCTGATCCCCAAAACCAAAAAATTCTTCTGGGGAAATCCCTGAAAAACTCCCCTGGGAAGAGAGCACTGGGGAGCAGTCGCCCTGCGCTGCCGAGGGGCTGAGCCCACCCTCCCCCTGGGTCCTCTCCTGCCCAGACCCAGGCAGCGGGATTCAACCCCACAGAGCCCCCAGCAGCAGCAGATTCTGCCTCCAGGCACCAAAACCATAAAAAAACTCCTCTGTGGGTCTGGGTTAGACCTTCAGGTCTCTGAGCACGAGCCGTGGAGCTTGTGCTGGGTTCCTCGCAAGCACAGACCAGCATCTTGCACTGGAAAGGTGATGGCCAGTAAATCACTTTACTCTCCGCCTCTCTGTGCCTCTCTGTTGTCTGACAGTCTTTTTCTCCTTGTAATTATTAAAGGAAAAAAGAAAAAGAAGAAAAAAAAATAAGCAGCAGCAAGTTAAAGTTTTCATGCAGAAAGTGAAGAAGCTCAAATTGCATCCAGGAAAAAAAAAGAAAAAAAATCTTCTATTAAAACATCATCCCTGCAGTGCTTCCCCCGCCCCCAGCTGATATTTAAGGGGATCAGAAGCAGAATTGCAAGGCAGCATTTAAATCAGCCCGGCTGCTACCTCCATATATTAGTGCACCTGTGTTTCTCATCAAACATGCTACCAAAAGGACTGGTTAAAAGTGCTTTGATCTGACTTTAAATATCCCCAAACATCAGGAACTGGAGGTATTTTAATCTGATTTTACTGGAACTGTGCCAATTTAAGGAAAACAGAACCCAAAATTAGGTTCATATTTTCCATCAATCCCTGCAGTTTGGAAGGAGGAGGTTGTTACCGAGACTGGGGATGGCAGGAGAATAACCACGGACACGGTGCTCGGCGGTGGGTCACAGCAAGGCAGGAGCATCCTTGGGACAGACTCTGCCATCAGAGCAAGAAATTGGGTGCTCCTTCCTTTTTAGATTTTTTTTTTGTTTGTTTGTTTTTCCCTTCAATTTCTTTCCCTCCTGCATTTAAAACCTGAGTTTCTCCCTGCAACTATAAATGGCTTGAGACATTTCCCCTTGCAGTCCCTCTGAGCAAGCGTCTCCTCATTCGAGAGGACAGTGTTTCTTGTCCTCAGGTTTGAAGGCGACTCCTCTGGTACAAAATCCTGAGTGTCATTTAAGTGCCCAGGGTCTGATCTCACCTCACCCTGCCCAAATCCATTGCACACACCCATTTCCCTCTGGGGAACATTAGGAATCCCCTCTCCATCCTCCCTCATCTGCAGCCTTCCGAGTGTGGAGACGTTCTCCAGAGCATCAGTGGTCTCTCGTTCGCTCCCAGCCACGTTTTCAGAGTCTGGCTGGACTGAGCCCAGAGACTCAAAGATCACCCTGTTTGTTTCCTGCAGTTCCTGTTTTCCCTTCCCTCTGCTGTGTTTGTGCACGGCACAGCCAGGCTTTGGCAGGACACTATAATTAGCTCTTTCTCTCCCGCATCAGAACCTTGGCCGGTGTCACCTGACAGTGCCCCGGTGACTTGGAGCTGAGGATTCAGCCTGGAGAACAGCTTTAATAAGGAGTTTATTCTGGGGCTACCTGCTCAGCAGATGTTTCTGTTTGTTTTGGTTTATGTTTACTTTAATTCTGCTCCTAATGTGCCTTTTATGATGTCTTCTGGCAATACTTCTAGAGCTGCGCTGGGTGGATGATAGCCTCTGTTGTTGAAGGCAAAGCTGGGGCGGCTCTGAGCTCTGTGATCTTCAGATCTCTGCAGTTGGACTTAAGAACTTGCTAAAACACTCAGCTGTAAGCTTTCTGTCCCCAGGACAGCCCATGATTTTTAACAGCCCGTGTGTCTCCGTGCTCCCCTCCTTGCCCTTGCAGCAACGGTTGCATCTCCCTGCAAACCCAGCAGGTCCAGCTGCTGCCCCTGCAGAGCCCACCTCCTACCCAGCCCCGGCCCAGCGCACCAAGCGGTGAGGTGCTGCAGGCTCCCTTGCACTTTGTTGCTGGATGAAAAAAAAACACAAAAACAAACCCCACAAAAAGACCCTTGGCTTTATACAGCAGGATTTTTTCAAGTAAATGAAGCTGGTTGAAGCCATGAGAGAGATGTGCAGGCACATAAAAGGCTGAGACCACTCTTGGTGCCGTGGTGGGCTCAGCAAAAATAAAATGCATGGCCAGGCAGGACAGGCTGAAAGATTATCTCCCAGCCTGAGAAGAGAAAAAGCAGCCACTTTTCTTTTCCCAGTGGCCGATTGTTTGGCTGGACGTTGATTGAGAGCCCGGGCTCAGATAAAGGCTGGAGGGTGGGTGATAATATCAAAAAAGGCAGTCGGAGTCTGGGGCCAACCAAGTTGTCATTTCCTAATAGTGCTGCTGTCATCCAGCCCTCCAGGGCACCCAGGAGGCTGCAGGGAACTGTTAAAAAAGTATTTTAAAACATAAAGTTAAACCCTTATTCCAGAGCAGTTCTCTCCTCCGCAGACCCAGCTCAGCCTTCTCTTGGATATTGTGCAAAACTTCAGCATTTGATCAAAAAAAAAAGAGAAAAGATAAAACATATAGGTAGAAATCAATGGAGCCTTTAAACACGGCGCTGTGAAAAAGGCTGCACTTTACTGTTGTCTTTCTGAACCCTGTGAAATGCTGGGAAACTGTTTTTAATAAACAAGAGTTCAAACAGTGGGGCTCCGTAGCCAACAGTCACGCCTTAAACTCTAAACTTTACATGAAAACTCTCAGATCCCTTTGAACTCTTTTTTTCCTCCCTGGCAGAGGATTCCAGTGTTTATGCATTTTTTTGAGATTGCTGGCGGGATCATGAGGAGGGTTTTAATATTTTTTTTAAACAATCTCCTGCCTTCAGAAACCATTAATGCCCACTAAGAAACATCAAGGCGTTGCTTTGAAGTGCCTTCTGGCTACAGCCCTCTTACACTCTTTGGTTACTGTGCAATCAAATAATTAAATGGAGTCTAAAAAAACTCTTTTACCTGGTAATTAAACACCCCGTGTTGGACAGTTGCGAGGGTTTTTAAAGGCTCTGCAAATCTACAAAGGCTTGAAACACAAAAGCGCTCCCAGAATAAGGGAGCAGACACTTTCTCCCTGCTTTGGCAACCTGTTGCCCAGCCAAGGTGGGAGCTCGCCCGCCTCTCCCAGCTTCACCCAGGTCAGGGCAGTGGGTCCTGGAGGAGGAAGGACGGAGCAGAGAGTCATAAATTAGCAAAGCTAAACTCTCAGACTTTTTCCTTTTTTTTTTTTTTTCTCATTTGTTTGTTTGCTTTGGAATAAACAGTAAGGAAGAAAAAGTTGGAAATAGTATTTTGGCGACTTCATCAAATGTTGAATTACGGGCCGCCGGCCATCCCGAAAGGCCATGAAGCCCAATTTGGAGGCGAGCTGTCCCTCGGGCTTTGGGCGTTTGGCTCGGTTGGGCTCTGGGGAAGGCTGGGACGTGAGTGCCACCCGCGCCGGGTGGGATGGGGACGCTGGCGCTGGGCCGCCCTTGGCAGGACTCAAGCTCATCCTTTTCTGGAAGGCTGTGGAAGAGCAAAGGCGTTTTGGTGACAGCTCCAAAACAGCAGGGCGGGTGTCGTACCGGGGTGTGCTGCCATCCCGTGTCCAGTAATAATTCCCGGGCTGGGAGGAGAGGGAAAGGGCCACCTCCTCCGCTCCTGCAGAAACTCCTCTCCCTTCAAGGTGCCCTTTGGAAGGAGGCTCTCTGAAACCTGGCTGTTGCACTTCCCAGAAGTTAGCTGAGAAAGTTTTCTCTGGTTCCAACCTAAATTGGCCCTTCCTTCCTGGAGCTCTGCTTTGATCTGGGCATTTGAATCTCAATGCAAAACTCTGGTGCTTTGCCTGGTTTTTGCATGGCAGCAACACAGGGCAGGATTTAACCCCTCCCCGGCCATGGTCCCCACCCAGGCGCTCTATCAGCTGCCCCCTCACTATTCCCAAACCGTCTTTGGGCACCGTATCTGTCCCAGGAGCGGTGTCTGGTCCCCAGACCCTGCTCTTCACCTCCGTCGGGCTGGGGCTGGTGGGAGGTTGGTCGGTTGGTCCCTGAATACAAGGACCCCTCACCTGCTGCTTAATCCTTTAAAGTTCTCACTGGTAGAGGAGAGACGTTCTGGCGAGCAGCTTGCTGGGAAACGGTTGGAAAGGATGTTGTGTTTGCAGGGCTACAAGCACCCTTTAGAGATGTGGGGACTTTAGGAAACAAGAGCTTTGGAAAAGGCACCAACCCTTTGCCACAAGCTCTGCCAGGCTGCTGCAGCCACCTGCAAATGCCCTGGAGGGGTGGGGAGTTTGTCTGGACGCCTCGCTGTTCGTATTTTAGGGCTGGACGAGACCTGGAGGGGTCAGCTGGGGTCCCTGGCAGGGATGATGCTGGGGCTGCGGCGCGTCTCTGGGAAGCAGCTCTGCAGGTGGGAGGAAAGGGAAGAGCCAAGGAGGGAGCATCCCGGCCACGCATCCCGTTTATCCTCTGACTTTTGAAGGCTTTGGAGGGGAGGAGAGCTCGCTTTGAGCCGGCACAGCAGAGAGTGAGAAGAAGGGGAAGGCGAGGAGAGCTGCCGGGGCGGCGGGAGCGGGGGTGCTGCGACTGCAGATGAGGAGGCAGCGCCGGCGGCGCGCGTTCGGAATGACGAGGCGGTTGTTTCAAAGCAGGACGAGCTGTAGGGTTCAGAGATGTTCCAGACTCCTGCAGGGCCCAAGACAAATGTTGAAAGCCAGAATTCCCAGAGGGTCTTTCTGTTTTTCTTTTTAAAAAATAAAATAATAATAAAAAAAAAAAGAGATCTACCTGTCAAATCTTAGCAAGTGAAGCGCTGAATTAAGGAAGGCAAGGCTTAATGGGCTTTCTTCCCTAAAAATAGATCTTCTCATGAAAGAGATGAAGGGCATTGCCCAGGGAGGTCAGCCAAAATTGCCTGAAATTATGCTATCACCTAGATCTGATGTCCAAAATTAGCCTCCTCTCTCGCTACGTGGGTTCAATGCTCCCTGAAGATTAAACGCATCACAACACTCATTTAATTTAAAAGAGAGGCTAAAACATATGGCATCCCATGGTTTAAATGTTAGAAAAATTCAGCTTGGGACTCCTGATTATGATTAGTAATATGCTAATGAAGGCAAGAGGGGAAGGAGTATGTGTGCGAGGAGGCTGGGCAAGGCTGCAGGCGGGAACTGGGGATGTTGCTGGGAAGAATGGAAAGGACCTGAACCAGAGCTGCTTTCACCATCCAGAACTAGTCTGATCTTTTTTTCAGAAGGGGAAGGAAGATGATTTGCCTTAAATAATTCTCCAGCCTCCTCTGTGTGGGTGTTTTCTGGGCTTTGTGATTAAGAGAGAGCATTTGAAAGCAATGGGATAGGAACCTCGTTTACAGACTGAGTCTTCCTTTCTTTTTTTTTCCTTTTTAATTAATCTGAGGTTGCTACTGGAGTGGAGTAGTTGGATGAAGGTGTTTGAGGAACATGAGGTTAATGGAAGGTGAAAGAGGAAGGGAATAAAATTGCCAGTACGAGCCAAGCAGAGGGTGAACCGGCAGCTGCTCCAGCCCAGCCGGCGTGGGGCTGGCCCACGGCTTTAGAGGGAATAAACTCCCTGGGTGGAGGGAGAAAACGACCTCAGGGAGACTCGGGAGAGGCCGGGGGGAACCAGCAGCACCGCTCACCCCAGCACCCGGGAAAAGGAGGACGGAGTTTCATGGGATTTCACCAATGCAAAGCGCCCTCCCCGATGCCAGCACCCTTAAGAACAGCACAGAGCCTGGTACCTGCCTGTGTGGTCATGAAGGGACGGGCAATTTTGTCACTATTTCGGGGTCTTTGTTTTACCATCTGTGAAATGGGCTTGCAGGAGAGCCCTGGAAGGGTTTGCACAGCGCTGGTGTGCCTTGGGATGCTGCGATGGTGTGTTGTGAAGGATGGAGCCCCCTCACTCTCTGATGGCCCAGGGGGGCTGCGGGATGGCAGCAGGTCCCTTGATCTGTGCTTCGGTTTCTTGGGGAGAAGGTCTCCAAATTATTGCTCCCTGGTGCCCGTCTCCACTGCTGACAGTGCCCAGTGCTGCAGGAGGCGGCCAGCATCGCCTTGCTTCCAGAAAGCAGAATTTTGGAGGTTTTAGTTGGTTTTATCATTAGGAACTACTGTTGGATGTGGGTTTGCGTATCAGGGATGCCTTGTCCCCTCTGTCACGGGGCTGGAGCGTCACATCCCAGAGCCCAAACCTCTTCCAACTGCCCCACGAGGATGTGCCAGCGAGCACCAGTCAGCCCCCTCAGAAACCACTGGTTCCAGCACTGACAGTAAGGGCCTCCTGGTCTCGCACCCATTGCTGGGCATTGAAAAATCAGAGGCAGAAATCACAATGAGAGGAGGTTGGTAATTTATTATCATCTCATTATCTGGGGGCAGTCTTGTACATTTCTTGGATGCTGGCTCAGATGCTTTGCGCCCGTTGAGCCCAGCAATGCCCACCAGCCAGGGGAGAGAGACCAAAAAAACACGTCCCTTGTATCTGCTGTGACCGACCCGCCTGCGAGCAAGGGCTGGGATGCATTTTGCATCCAAATGCAGCCCATTTTTCCCCCAACAAATCCCAGCTGTGAAACATTTAGGGAAGTGGTGGGGTTTTTTTCCCCCCCCAAAAAAGCCTCTAGGCAATGAGTGCCCGGTGATTCCCAGCCCTCTGCTCCCTCTGGCCTTTGTGGCTTGAATTCTCCCGAGGACCGTTAAAGGCCCATCAAGGCGTTTTAATTGTGCAGGAACCAGGGCCAGTGTTTGTGTTGGAGGTGACCCAGCCTGCAGAGAGGAGATGTGGCTTTGAAGCTGCCCGGGCCACCGCTTGCCCCGTCCATGCCGCCAATTATCTGATGGGTGATGGGCTGAAGCGGGCAGGTTTACCTACCTCCTTGGGTGTTGTGGGGCTTAATGAGTGTTTCCAGTGTGCTTTGAAGATGAAATATGCTGTAAGTGTTGAGTATTAGTGTGATTGAAGCCTGTGGAGTGGTTGGGACTCGCACACACCGACCTTCCTGCGGCGCTGGAGCACCGCTCAGGTTCGCTTCGGAGGGCAGGGCTCTTGCTATTGATGTCCCTCCTCTGGAAGGACCCGAACTGGGACATTGTGGGTCCCTCGTCTGGAAGAACCCAAACCAGGACATTGTCACAGGTACCATAATGCTGCAGGCATCTGGTTTTTTTCAGTGTGAGTTTACATAGCTTTCCTTGAACCAGAAAAACTCAAGCGAAACTAAAAAGGATACTTGGATCAAAACAAGCTCTTGATCCCTCCCCATTTTAGTATTATTTAAAAAAAAAAAAAAAGGTTGGATGTTACACTTTTTGAGCTGAAACAGTACAACTTTCCCACGCTGCCTCTGCGTTTAGCAGCTGACAAGCCAGACCTGTAATCACCATCTTTATCCCAAGACAAGCTAAAAAACAAAATGTTTCTGAAATGCTGAAGGTAGGTGAACATTTTCAGAGTGTCACATATTAAGGTTGTGTCTAACAAGCTCCATGTCCCACTTATAATTGAAACAGAAGAGAGTATTCACTTTTCATTCATTTTTAAAAGACTATTCAAATACCTTTTCATCTCTTCTAAACAGCCTGCCATGTATTTGAAGCCATTTTATATTTTGTTTCTACAGACATCCAAAAAACAGAGGTGAGTATTTTGGAACATTGATAGAAAGATGCAAAGGCTTGTGAGGCACTGAATGGCTTCAAGCTGCCTCAAACACATTCATCTTCCCAAGAAGAATTAGGCACAGTGTGATTCATTTTAATAGCAGAAGAAAAGATAATACTAGGATGTAGTGCTAAGTTCCCAACCTTTGATGGCAGACTGAAAAAAGAGAGCGGGGGAAAAAAAAAGTATCTTTCTTCCCTTATGTTGTTGAAGTCTCCCTACACCCATCCGTTATGTCCAGCTTATCAATTAAGATGAACCCCATGAACTTCAGATGTGTTTTTTTTTTAAAACAAGGCACCATCCATTTAAATGTGTAAAACTGCCTGCAGCTCCCTTGAACTGCAGGATTCAGTCCTGAGCTCTGTGTACTCGGCGTGAAGTTGAGCCCTTTGAGAGAAGTTTTACTGATGTTTTAAATGAAGTCTTCTCATACACACAAAATAACCCAGATAATTTAAAACCTCATAGAAAAAAGGGGTGGAGAAAGGGTAAAAAAAAAGAAAAAAAAAAAAACCAACAACCAAACCCCTAGTTGGTGCCATTGGTCTAGCAAAAGAGAAGAGGCTGGCTTTGGTTACCAACAGGACAGACCAGAAGCTTTGCCACAATTGCTTTCCCAGGGTTACGTGTTGGAGCTGGGGAAGGTCTGGGCGACAGCTGGGAGACAAATCCAGCCCTGGTATGGGCATCTCCCCCCAGGAACAAATGAAGCTCAGCTATAAAACAGGTTTTGTACCCTACGTACGGGTGAGGGGGCAGGTGTGGGCAGGAGCTCCCCAGCGTTTGTCCTGCTCAGCCGCCTCCACTAAACCTCTCCCCAGGTCGCCTCGCCCAAGGCAGCCACCTCAGCCAGGAGGGTACAAAGCCGGGTTCTGCGCCAGGTGATGCAGGGGGACAGTCCCAGCTCCGTCACAGCTGGGTAAGGCCCTGACCCCTCCGTGAAGCCCCCCCGCAGGGCACGGCTCTGCAGAGCTCCAGCAGCGGCACCACCACGTCCCTTTGGCCATCACACCTTGGCTTCCTCATCCCACCTGCAGAAAGCCCTCGCTCCAGGAGCCGCCTGGCCTCTCCCCATCAGGTACGTTGGGAGCTGCAAGGACTATGCTGAATTTGCAGCCAGATTACCTGAAGGAGCCGTAACTGGTTTAATTATTCCAGTGGAATGTAACCCCAGCCTTCGGCGAGCCTCCCGAGCTGCAGCCGCTTCCCGGCAGGAACAGCTCCTGCCAAGGCTCTGCTCCCCTTTCCAGCCACCACCATACATGAGAAAAAAAAAAACAAAAAAAACTTTTAAGGCAATAAGGGAAAAAAAAAAAAGGCACCAGACAATAGTAATTTGAAAAATATAAAATTTTAATAAAGGCTACATCTCTTAATTACAATAATTATTGTACCAAGTAATTTTTTTTTTTTAAATGAAACTCTTTATAATGCATAATTTACAGTATAAGTAGAACAAAAATGCCATGGCAAAAGTCATGAGTACAGGACTTGTAATAAAAGGCATAAAATATATTTATACATAAACCCCTTAAACAAACAAGGGAAAGCTTGAACCCTGAATATAGGGCGACGCATGGCCCGGTAGCGCCATGCAGGCACAGGTACTGTACTGATTCAATTTTAAAAACACTAGAGATAGTGTATTAATATTTTCACCATACGTTTTTTTTTTTCTACAATATATACAGACTTACACAAAGTAGCAATGGCAAACAGAACGCACAGATTAACTTAATCAACACAAAAAAACCCAACTGTAGAAATGCAAGGTCTTTCTGGGGAAAGGGCGGCTCTGTCCCCGCACGGCCCACCGCCCCACCTGGGGCTGCCAAAAAAAATAACTAAAACACCCGAAACAACCAAAAAAAAGAAAAAAAGAAAACAACAAAACCACACAACCCACCTAAACCCCGCCACACAAGGATGCGCTCCGCGCCGCTCCGGACCGGGCCGCGGCACCAGACGCCGCGCGAAGGGGAAGAGCGACACAAGATGAGCTTTGGGGAACACGCGGGGCCGCTGTTTAAACCTGCCTTTTGCAACGTCTGTACCTTTTGGGGTGCTACGGAGGCTCCTCCTGCAGCCCTCCCCAGCGGGGGCTGCCCCAGCCTCCCACACGGCAGCAGCGAAGCCGAAGCCTCCGGCCGCAGAAATCCATGGACAAAGTCACTTCAAAGTTGCCCTTGCTCTATTGCATCTAACAGACTTAACGCTCAAGACCTTTATTTCGAATTAGAGCAGCATAGATTAAAATGCACCGGTCTCTAGAGGAATGGTAGGGCAGTATTTTTATTTCGGCTTTTATTATTACTGTTTCTTTAGAAAAGTTTTATCTTCACTTGGAGAAATACTGGGCACAACGTCACTCCTTCCCTCCTCCCCCTTCAAAAAAGAAAAAAAAGACAAAAAAGAAGCACGAATGCACTCGTGGCCAAACTCCTAAACTTTAGATAGAGGGAACAATATAAAAAAATAAAAATAATCCTTCCTCCCATCACCCCACCTCCCAGCCCCTCTCTTCTCCGTTGTAAAAGCAGCATATCCAAAAACTGGACTTAAGGGGAAAACAGACTGTTCAATAAATATCAATAAGGATCACTGTTAAGGTAAGCTATACACAGTTTCTCTTAGTCCATAGATTTCAGATCCCCAGGAAATCATATATTATGTATGGAAGTCTCTCAAACACGGTCTGAATCTCCAATAGCCAACAGTGGTCATGTTTTTAATAAATAGTTCAGGGTTTTTATCATCTCAGTACCCAACTCATGAATAATAAATGCCATTTTTTTTTCCTCTAAGGCTAATGCAGCAAAGTCTTCATAGACTTCACTTTTTTTCTTCATTGGTTCAAAACTTTCCTTCAGAGTTTTTTTTCCTTGTCATCACTACTGTTGTGTGTCCAAAGACTTTTCTAGCTTAACTTTTCTTAAGAAACACAGATGCCATCAATCGATCCTTTCTACTTTCCCAAGAATCCTTCCTTCGTACATGGGCAGGATGGTTTCGTCTTCCCAAATCTCTTCAAACACCGCACCGCAGTCAAACTCGTCGCTTGCTTTTTTGAAGTAGTATCTGTGGCAAGGAGAAATAAAACACAGTTAAAAAAAATCAAAAGGCAAAGCAAAGGATGCTTTGGCAATTCTGTCAACCACAACATTTCCAATCTCTCCCTCCGAGGATGCTCCTCCAGCGCAGCCCGGAAAAACCTCAGGGCTGCTGATGTCCAGCGACACGAAGGCATCCCCGGGGCTGCCGGGACAGGGACGGGATGGAGGGAGCAGGGCTGCGCACGCTCCTCGGGGGTGACAACAGCTTCTACAGTCAGTAAATTATACGTGTTGGCAGTGGATACCCTCAGCCATAAAGAAAATTAGAAACCGCGGTGATTTCTGGTCAAATATCTTGTTTAAAAATAAATAAATACAATTTCAAAGCAAAGCGTTCTTAAGGTTCCTCTCTCTCCCCACCTTCCTTCTTTCATGTGTTTTCTTGTTTCAAAGCTGAAGCCCAACATTAAAATTAGCAACTGTTATTAAAAGGAGAGGCTTTTTAGGCATAGGGATGGATTAAAAGCAAACCATCCCAGCTTCCTGCAACGCAAACTCCTGCCCAACTCCTACTGAAACAAAAAAAAAACCCACCAGCCACCAGGAGCCTGGCATTCTCAACACCCAAACGCCTAATCCACGACTTCATTTTAAGTGGCAGAAACTCCCCCATCTGTTTCCCCACAGCCGGAGCGGGGGGCAGCCCTGGTCCAGCCCGTGGGACCTGGCACCGGGAGGTCCCATGGCAGCGTCCCCCCATCCCCACCAGCTCCCGCTCCTCCGAGCACCAGCCAACGCTCCCCAAGACAAAGCACACCCCCCACCCCTCCTGTGTCAAACAGCAAGGACCCCTCTATTATCCTGAATTAGACCGTTCAGCTTCTTGATTAAAGGTTCCTTTTATCCCGTTTGGAGCTTTCTTCCTTCTAAGGCTGCTTAATTGCATATGCACAAATGAAGGGCTTCCATTCAGAGGGGTAGCATTTCGGGAGCCTGTCCGTCTGCCGCCGCACACCTCCTCGGACACGCTGCTCCATCGCCAGGGATGGAAAAACCATCGCATGGATTACAAAGAAATAGATATACAAAAAAAAAAACCCCAACCTAACCCCTCCCATGCCCCTCCCTGTAGTTCCCAGACGACTGGAGTCTGGCAGACGTTAGGGGAAAGGGGGGGTTGCAATTATTATTTTTTTTTCAGCATGGGAAAGGAGATCAAATTGAACTCACTTTTACTATTAAAACTGAAAGATCCACAGCAGAGTCTCAGAATCTTACTATTTCTTTTTAAGTGACTGGTCAATCTGACATGTTTTAAATACTAACAACAGCTTGCAAATCTAACTATTTTTAGGGTACATTAAAATTATTTTGGTGGGGGATAAAAGCGGGCATTTTAGTCAATGAGCTGAACCCAGCTCCATTTAGTCACGGCACCATCAGGTTGTATTTTTGTAAAGTCATTCCAAGCTGAGCTGACACATGTTGCATCTTCAGTGGCTCAGCAAGGGAAAACCATCTCGGTTAAGTCCATCAGCGCCTGCGCTCACTGAAGTCAGTGGCCCAGCTCCCACCAACTTTAAGCACGGCCACAATTCCCCAGCCCAGCGGCCTTGAAACTAAACCAAAAAATCCCAAGGAAAAGCTGAATGAATTACAAAGAACTTTCTCTTCCCTTTCCCCTTCTCCGCCCATCTCCAGATAACAGCCTGCTCTTCCCTATAACTTCCTCCACGAGCCCAAGCACTGGCTGTGTTTACAAAATTTTTATTTGAGAAAACACGCTATGACCTTTTGCATAATCACACCCCCCATTTCACAGGGAAAAAGTTAAAAAGAGGAGGCAAAGAAAAAAAAATAAAAAGTCCTCCCCTACAGTATCTTTAAACAAGTCACTCTGCTCTTATTTGCTCAGAAATAGGCTTTCCATTGACACATTATTTTATGTGGCAAGCTTTGCTTTTTTTTTTTTTTCCCCTTTTCTTTTTTTTTATTTTTTTGGGACATCTGGCACCAATCGAGGCGCAGGCCTGGCGTTACAGCTCTGTTTTGAACCACTGCCATCTTCAGATTACCCGACACCACCCAGTCTTTTTGTGCCTGTATGTTTGTTTTTTGTTAACGCCATCAGTATTAAATCACTGCTTAATTCCCTCTCTTTTTTTTTTTTTTTTTTTTT
>VZRU01012432.1:146050-159057 GCA_013398155.1 Pedionomus torquatus
CACTCTCCCTCTCTCTTCCCCCCCACCCCCACGAAAACAGAAAGCTGAACTGCCAACTCTTTCACATACTACCCACCAGATGAGGTGGGGCCTCTCTCCGGCAACCACTTAGCTCCAGAAATGATGTGAGGGTAGAAAAAGGCCACTCTGCTGGAAATTGTCACTCTTACACAAGCTGGCTCTATTCAGTCCCTGATCAAAGCACTGCCTTACAGAGAAAGTCGATTTGCACGCCCTGGGACAAAATAATCTAATTTACAAGCTCAGGCTATAGAACTTTCTTTATGGAGGAAGGGGAAAAAAATACCAAAAAGAAAAACCACACAAACCACCCCCACCCTCCACCAGGAACATCATCTATGATTTCTTGCTGCTTAAGACAGCAGAAAGAGGAATTTTAGCATATTAATCTCAAGACAAGATAAGTTTATACTTGTCTGTGTAAACAGTTTATTCGCTGCAGGAATCAGGAGTCTGCAAGTCAACTGAATTAGCAAGTCAGCGAGTTAATTTTGGAGAGCACGGCAACACCACAAACGGGATCCCCTCAAAGCAAGGCACGTATCTGCTGCAAACGCCTCTGATCTGGGAGATCCTGCTTCCCACCAGCCTCCAGACAGTGGGGCCTTTGAAGGCCACCAGCGATGCGCAGGAGGCCAAGCCCCGGTCTGCTCGGCACCACCAGAGGTGTCAGGGTGGTGGCCAGAGCCAAGGCTCTCACTAGACCCAACCAGAAGTTCTCTGCTTGGATTTGAGCAAGGAGGACAACTCTAGTGCCATCGAAAAGCCCTAATTAACACCTCATTGTCAGGGAAGGACCAAAATGTGTCTGTACACAAACAGGTTTTTGCAAGGATGCTGAAAGACCACGGCTCCTGCCCAACATCAGGCAGCACCTCTTCCCTGGCATCACGTAGGGATGGGAAAGTTCTTCTCCTCTGCTCCCTTTCCACCATGTGTGCCCATTCCCAGTCCCAGCAGCTCCCACGGCCAACTTAGACCCTGCAGCTCCCACCTCAACTTACCGGAAAATGAGGTAGAGAAACTTGACCGTTGGCCTTGACGCTCCGATGCATTTCCCGCTGGAGCTGCTTCTTGCTCCCAATTCTGTACGGGGGGATCCCATCTCTGCACACGGAAGAGAGGTCACCATCAGTCGGGGCTCTAGCCAAGGCGCTTCCCCACCACCTCTGAAACCACCCAGGCACGCCACGGGCCCACCTTCCTAGAGGTGCTGAGCCCTCTGGATGTCACCCGGAGCCTCACACATCTGGCAGCTTGGGAAGCGCCTGTGTCATCTACACTTGTGCCATCTACACGGATGTGCAGCAATTAAACAAAGGCTGAGAAGCAAGCTGAAGGTAACTCGGCGTGGGCAGACGCCCAAAGATCCCATCGGCTTCCCTTCTGAGGCATCGCACAGAACGGCCCTGCCGATGCTGGGCTTCTGCTTCTGCCCTTTATTCTTCCTGCTTCTTCCACCAAATCGCACTCTCTAAAGAACACAACTTTCCCCAACCTCTGAAGCACCACACAGGGCGTTGGCACAGGGGAGACGAGAAGGAAGAGGCTGAAGATGGATGGCCACCAAAAGGCTGCTCCCTACATAAGACCAGGGACGTTTCTTCTGCCCCGAGGCTGGCCACCACCAGGCATGAGCAAAGCCTGAACCCCCTCAGGGTGACATCGCTCCCCTCGGCCATGTCGGATCACAGCCAGGGAGAACACAGCAAGCGAGGAGCACCAGTGGGAACAGCCCCTGCACAGCCCGCTGCAGGCAACACCGCGTGTTTTCATCCGGCCACGCAAAAAATTACCTCAGTCAGGATTAAAGGGCCTTCTACAGACAGCGGGGACAGCCGGCAGAGCACGCCTGGAGATCCTGAATGTCTAATTCCACCCCTTCCCTCAGACTGGCTGAAGAACCTTGATCTCCAGTCCCGTCCCTTTCATCCACCTGCCCCCACACCTGACTCATCTCCTCGGTGCAGAAAATAGCTCCTGCCCAAGGAGAAGCGGCAGCGGCCAAGCAGACGGCAGTGGCACCCTGCAGCAGCAGAGGAGCCGACACGGCAGGGCATCCCTGTGTGCCACCTCCCGTGGCCACCGCGGTGGTGCGCACACACTGACACCTTTCGGACACACAGATGGAGATGACGGACACGGGGAGACCTTCCCTGAGACACTTCTCTTGAGGAGGATGACGAGGTGCCATTGCTCCACGCTCACGCTATGGCAGACCTTCGTGAAGCTCTTGGCCCAAAGCATTCAGTTGGCATTAAACTGTTCTAATGAGCAAGATCAAGCTGCAAAGCCTGGAGTAAAAGACTGGAACAATTTCATCTTAATAAACTTGGAAATCTCTTTATAATGAAAGAAAGCACGCTGGGACCGCAAAGAACGTCCTCAATGCCACAAGATGAACATCAGCCTCCTCTAGACACGGCCCATGAATGCACATCACGTTACAAGTGAAAGGAGCTAATTGTCCTAATGTCCCCATTGCACAACACAGGGCTCTGGGATGTTTCCTGGAGCAGCAGCCCAGCACGCACCAGCATCGCAGCTGGCCATGGCCACCGACCGCAGCCACTGGTGGCCACCAAGCATTTCTGCTCCATGAACCCATGGGCCAACAGGGCTGGGGGCACAGGACATGACTCAACTGTAGGGGAGGATGGAAGAAAAGCAAATCTAAGGTGAAAAACAAGTTTTCTGTATCTTCAGAGAAGCATTTGTTCAGGCTTACAAAGATCTCTGAGATCCCTGAGAGACCTTACAAAGGTCTCTCAGGGAAGACCTTCAATACAGGGAATAACAAGTAAAACAGGCATTTTAAAGGCAGTAAGAAGCCAGGCTGAGCGCATCACACGCATACATACATACGGGACTAATCCCGTTAACGTATGCAATTAAAGAGGAGGTGTCCTCTATAAATGGCAATCCAAGAGGCCAGATGAGGAACAGCAGGGAAGCAGATGACGATCTGTACGTTCAACATGAGGCATCCATGGACATGACCAAGAGACAACCGGGACCCCCCCAGCCCTCCTGTGCTCCCCACCTCTCTCCAGGTCTGCAAGCACCAGATGCTGTGCCCAGCTCCCCTGCCACGGCCACCGAGCTGGGAGCACCCTCTCCCTGACGGGTGTCCCCAAGTCCCCAGCTCCAGGGAGCCATCTCTGGCCAGAGGGACAGTCCTGGCTACGGAGCAGAAGCGGGGACTCGTGCCATTCCCAGCCAGGGTGGCTTGAAAAGGAGGGGGAAAAGCAACACCGACCCAACAGCGCGGCTCCTCACTTTATTCAAGATGTGCCCTCAGTTGAGGTCAGTACAAAGGCTGCTCTTTTCCCCTAGAACTCATCTGGCGGCACCGAAAAGCCCCATCAAACCTCCTGCTCCCTCTTCTACAGCCCTGCCTTCCCAGAAGACTTTCACAACTTGCAACAGCACAGAGAATTAAAGGAAAAGAGATTTTTTTTAAAAAAAAAAAAGAGTTAACTTCGCCAGGATGGGAAGGCTACACAGCAGCTCGGGAGAACCAGCTTGGGGAGTGGGGAGGGACTTCTACAGCCACTTTGACGAGTGGTGTCTAAACCCTGGCCTTCCATCTAAAAGAGGGGAAAAAAGGACAAACCAGAGTCTAAGGGGTGACCAACTGGTGATCTCCAACTGCAGGAGGCCAGAAGACAGAGCTGGAGCCAGCAAGAGGCTGGGGCAGGGGCACCCTGGTGCTGAACCCCCCTACACACACACCCCCAACCAGCAGAAAGAGCCTTTGAAATGAAAAGGCTGAGCCTGGCCAGAGGTTTGGGGACAGGAGAAGGTTAACCCCAGCTCCCCAGGTGCCACCTCTCCCCTTGCTCCATTTGCACTCTCTTGGCTACCAAAAGCTGCAGGCTGAGGAGCTCCAGGGTTTGGGCACTAAATAGTAGAGTTTAATTATAAACATTTCAGCTAACCAGGCTGGGGCTAAGCCAATCTGTTTCTGGGGGAAACACTAGTTTGAAGTCTTCCACCCAGTCAGCTGCCATTTAAGCTGAGCCAATTATCTTAGCCTTTTGACTCAGATGTGCCTGACCTAACCTGAATGTAGTTTTACTGCTGCTTTGAAATATCAGACTCATGCGCATATGCATTCACTCCCATCTTCATTTGGCAACGGCTCTGAAACAAGCCTCTGATCTTGCCAACATCAAAAGCCTGGTTTGTAAGATAAGGTAATATTTGAAGTTTGCTCAGCAGCATTCCCCTGTGTCCAAAGTAAATCCATAAATAAGATATAAGCAAATAAAAAAAAAAATCCCCTTTCCTCCCCCCCCCCAATCAAGAAATGGAAATATAAATTTGCATGATGCTTTGTGGCTATTACAAAATATATATGCACAAAATATATATGCACAGACTGATCCCTGGCCCCTATAATAATAAAAAAAGGAAGATTGGGCATTATTTGGAGACTTCTCCCAGCTCAAGCACAGTGCAGATTTAGATTTATTTTTTAAAAAAAAGAACCCACCCACTTTACTGCTATGTCTGAAAGACTTTTCCAGAACAAGTTTTTCCTCTTCAGTTGATACCAATATAAGCCAAAAGAACTAATTTGCATTCGCACTGACGAAACAGAATAAACCCAGGTCCTCTGCCGAAGGGGGGCAAAGCCTGGCGGGCAGACGAGCCGGGGGGCTCAGCCCGTGGCAGCACAGAGGGTCTGCGCCCCAGACACCTCCGCAGCATCTCCAGCAGCCACGCTGCCAGCTGCCAGCACGGGCACAAGTGAAACCCCCCCGTTTCGCTGCACCCGTGGCAGCAGCCCCTCGCCTCTGCAGAGCCAAGTTTCACATCAGCCTCCAAAACTGCCCATGTACCTCTGCCGCTTCCAAAANAGCTTCCCCAAACTCTCCCAGCCTGCGCGGGCTATTGTTACGGCAGGAAAAAACAGGCAGGCTCCTTTCACGCGCTGCTTTATGGGGAGCTCCTATTCACTTGTTCAAGCAAATTTCAAAGCGGGCTGCTGCCCTCTCATCCCCGCTAAGCTCCCCTGGACTAACAATGGGCTGAAAGCGATTCAGTTAAGCCTTTCATCCACCATGCACTTTATTTCTCACTCAGTGCTCTCATCTGTATAAGGCCTACAATTGGCATTGCTGTGAAGAGAGGGTATAATCCTAGCCCTGTGAATCCCAAGTGACCCTACACTGGTCCAGAAATGACTAACCCAATGAATGCTCTGTTGACACATGATCACATACAACCAGAGCCAGTAAGAAGAAATAAAGAAGTCACCCTATGATTCAGCTCTTTTATTTAATGCCAATATTGTTCAATAAGGGAATCTGGTGGGACAACAAACTATTTTTTTCCATAATATCAGTTCAGAACACACATGTGCATTAAAAAACAAAACAAAACAAAACAAAAAAGCTTTTGTTTACACATCAAGGATTTTTGGTAAATCCTGCTTTCCGTAGTGCATCACGCAGCACTACTGACTTTAAAAACCCAGCAGGCAAACCTCTCCAAGGAGCACCCCGTTATCACTGGACACGTCCCACAGAGAGACTGGAGAAGCTTCACCCACGAGAGGAAGAGAGGGAGGGCAGCACCGCTCACAGGTGGGCTTTCCAACAGCACTTGTGCTTAAGCAAGGATCATGAAACACAAACAGCATCATCTGCCTTCTGCCCAGCTGAAGAAAACGGTCCTTAAGGGCACCAAGTGGGTCCCACCACCTCCCCTACAGACACAAAAGCACCATTTCTCTCCTGCTGGGGAAAGCAAACTGAGGAAGAGCAGCGAAAGGCCTTGCTCCCAGCTGCACACTTCTCAGCAGAATCAGGAGAACAGACAGATCCTGCAGTTCCCGGGCTCGGCCACAGCATCCTCTCTCATCTCTACGCTCCTGCAACACCCAGACCTGATCCATGCAGCTCCGCTCAAATGGCCCTCTGGAGACCGCCCCAGCCACACTCGATGAGCAGCTATTCGCCCCTTCAGGTCACCGGCTCTATGAACGTACCTTCTGACACTAATGACAAACCTTAATTACAGAAAGTGCTTCCTACAGGAAGTAATCTCCTCCTCTTTGATGACTGATAACTAGTTAAGGAAGCCTGGCCTTGAGACAAAGGCTCGGGGAGATTCGCTCCTTGGGTTCGTCAGGGAGCACCACTAGCACAGGGGAGAACACGCCTGCCCAGCTGCAAACGGGCCGTGGAGGGACTCATCGCACTCCTCCATCCGATACCTCCGGCGACCGCAGGAAGAGCGAGGCCACCGTGCCCTGCTCCACCTCTGGGTTTGGGTGACACCTCAGTTTCACCGAGCAGGAGGCGGGTGATGACCCCGGACCCATCACTCCCGTGAGCCCCCCAGGGTGCAGCCGAGTGACAGACGGCGCGCCCCGAAGGGACCCAGCAGACACGAGGTACTTACACACTGCTGTCCGTCATCGACACGGAGTCGTCCGTCAGGGCATCACTAGATATTTCGCTGTCGTTCGCGCTGGTCGCCGGGGCAAAAACATAGCCAGAATTCACATGGTATGGGTTAATGGGATCGTTCCTCTTGAAGGACCTGGGAACAAGGAGAACGTCTAGTTACCAGCCGGCCTTGGGCTAGAGGAAAGCACCCGGGTTCCACGGTAGCAATCTCCCCATGGGAACCACGCACGCCGCCTGCTCAACCTCTCCAGAAGCACCAAACCACCCACTGCTCCGGCCAGCAGCAGCCAGGACACGCTCTGCCCAAACACACCCAAAGACCAACTTTAGAGACGTTGCTTTTGACGCAGGAGGCACACTTTACAAAATCCTATGTGGCACCTCTAGGTGCTTTGGTACCTTCAAAAACTCGGTCCGTAAAGCTTGATGCTGCGCTGCTGAGGCCAGCAGGACTTCTGCTGTTGGAGTCAGCAGGCAGAAGATGAAGTTCATAGCCCAAGTCCCACTGAAAGCCACTGAAGCATCAGCTAATAAATGCTTAAGTCTGCTCTGAAGAGAGGGGTTAGGGCCCCTTTGGGAATACAAGCCACGGTATCTGTGTTGCCTGAAACGAGAACTGCCTGAAACTACTGGAGCAGGACCACCATGCATCAGAGCCAGGGCCCAAATCCACTGTCTCCGGCTGGGACTCCCAAAGATGGGTGCCATCCTCCCGGCATTATAAAGTTATAAATTTAAATTATTAAAAAAAGGGCCCTGTTTTTAGGAGAACCTACTCCTTGTTCAACTTTTGGGTGCAGAGCTGGGTGGAAAAAGGAGGCTGAGGGAGGCGAGGACCCGAGCGGCAGGTTTGTTAGCAGGGACGGGGGTCGCTGCCACCAACACCCTTGGCTTCCCTTGGAGAAGCAAACCCAGAGCCCAGCCCGGACGCTCGAGTTGAGTACCCAAGAGCAGACGCATGAAAAATTCATGGGCAGTGACATGAGCTGTGACGGAGCGTGGCAGGGTCACCACGGCAGGGTCACCGCGTGGGGGGGACCCGGGCCTCCCCCTGCCCGCTGCCTCCCATCACTCCAACTTCCCAGCCAGGATCAATATACATATCTTGGGCAGGCGATAAGGGGATTATGCAGCGAGGCTTGAAAGCCCCGTGTTAAGGTGCACATTTTGTTCCTCTTCCAGGGAAAGAGGAGGTTGTTAAGCTTCTGCCTTTGTATATCAAAGCAAAAGGCCTTGTCATCTGATAAGGACTGCTGATTTTAATAATTAGGGCCACTTACCCAGGACTTGGGGGCCTAAGGAATGCGCCGGCAGGCTCGGCAGGTTTTTTTTAATGGGCATTCCACCCCCCTGGTCCCCCCGGGGGGGGTCGGAGGGGACCAGCTGAGTTTCAGCAGCAATGTCCTCCCACTACCCCCCTCTCCATCCCTCACCACCAACCGGGCACCCCACGCCGCCACGCATTCCTGCTCCCCCAGCACCGAGAGCAGGAGCCTCCACAAAGGCCTAAGTTAAAAAAAAAAAAAAAAAAAAAGTTTAAAGAAGGAGGGGAAGCATGGTGGGGAAGATGGGCCTCTCTGGTATGAGAGGCGCGGGGCTGGCTGCAGGCAGGTATTCAGCCCAGCCGGGGCTGCATTCCTTTCTGAAGGAGGCCAAGGCACTTCTGATGGGGAGATCAAGATGTTAAAAAATATGTAACTGGGAAAAAAGGGAGAAAAAAAAAATACGAGAGAGATAGTAAGGAATGCCACAGGAAAGAAGTTAAATCTTCAAAGATAAATTAATTCCACATGTGGGTGAAAGCTAAGTTATCCAACTGCTACAAATAAGTTCCTCTAAAGACCATGTAGTTTCTACTGGGCCTCAAGGGGATGTGCAGGCCCAGGGACCCTTCCCAGGCCCTTGGTGGGCTTCTGGGTTGACCGTATAAGGGATGCAGCCCTCCTAACTCTTTGATTTGAAAGCATCTCAGGTCTTGAGAGCCCACCCGAGAGGCCCAGGCAGCTCAGGGGTGCACGATGCTCCCTGGCACAGGACCACCACCTGGCTGGGAGGTGGCCGTGGCACCCAGGAGGGCTGATCTGCCACATTCTCCCAGCAGACAGGGTTGCTGGAGAGGCTGGGGTGGAGGCAGCAGGTCCGTATGAACAGGGCACAGGGAGAGGAGGCGTGTCCATACACAGCATTTGGGAAGATGTAATTAGAGAAAGCGGCCAGAACCAACTCATCTTCCCATCAGTGCTGGACTGCAGCACCGAGGCACCCACCAACACCTCGCAGACAAGAAGAATCCCCAAAGTTCCCACAGTTTTAAAGCCAGCCTCCCCCCAGCATCCTTCGACAAAACCAAGGGGGGCTGGTTTGGTACATTTAATATTTTTAACGTGAACACCTTACTGCAGTAATTGCACCCAGATGCATCAAGTTGCCCGGGAGGGTTTTGAATTCCCGTGGCAAGCGGTGGTCCCCTGCCACAGATGCTGCACAAACAGGCGCCCCAGCTCCAAACCCCCCGTGCGGAGTGTTTTCAGCTGTCAGGTGGCAGTTGCTCTGGAGCTTCAAGGAGAATGTCTGATGGTTCTCAGCCTATTCTTGTCGTGATGCGATGGGCACACAGCATGGAGCTCCCTACGTGCTGTGCCGGGCGATGGGCACGGCAGAGGCATTAGTGCCAGGAACCTTTCAGGGGATCTGGGTTAAATCCCCCGTTACGAGGGTGCCCTTTCAGAGGGGGGGGTTGTTGTTGGTTTGTTTTGTGTTTTTTTTATTGTCAAACTCTGTTTCTTAGAGGTAAAAGCACTCTGACAGTTCAAACCACAGATTTATACAGAGAGGGAGGAGAAAGTCTACAAGGAGCATTTTGAGGCAAAACTGAATCTCATTAAGTATCTCCTTGGGACAAACATCACTGGGCAACCATGGCTTTAAAGACAAAAAGGGAGGGGAAGAAAGAAAAAAAAAAAAAAGCATGCACAAACCTGGGGAAAAAAAAAATAAAGTACATTTTCACAAAACTATGTTAATCACTGCTTCCATGCTCTAATTGTAGAACATCGCTCGGAGCATAGCTTTACAATGGCATCATTTACTCTGATAATTGAAGCCAAACTCGGTTCCAATAACTTCACACAGAAGGAGCTCCACCGGCGGGTCCTTTCAAAGGCCAGGAAGCGCCGGGAGCCGGCAGAAGGCCATCTGCGAGCCCCAGCCCCGCTGATGCGGGAGCTTAATGAGAGGCAGATGAGTCCACCTTGGACGGAACAGAACCGCCTCCCCGAGCGGCGCTGCGCAGGAAGGAGCCCTCGCCGGGTACACAGAGTCGTGCGTGATAAATTTAGCAGCGCATATAAATAATAGCTGGCATTCCTGGAGCGTGGGGCCAGGTCCAGCGCAGCCTGGGGAGGCCAGTTTTAACCACAGCACAACCTACCGGGGAGGGGGGTCGCTCTGAAGGACACGCGGGAGGTTCTGCACGTAAGATGCCCCCTGTGCCAGGGCTCCCACCAGACCCTGGCAGCTCCCGTGCAGGCGCCCGTCTCGCAGCCAGGTGCAAACGCCGTGTTCTCGCTCGACGTCTCCTGTCCACGTCCATCACCGAGGCTGCGGCCAAACAAAGTCTTTCAACTCGTACGGCTTTCTGCGGTCGCCCGTTTGCCGTGGGTTTGGCCGTGACTCCCGAGCCCGGGGCTTTCCAGGTGGTCTCCCATCCAAACGCGGGGCTGGCCCCAGACGGCTCTGCTCCTGCCATCAGGTGTGCTCTGCCCAGCGCTCCCGGCTCTGGCTGGTACCGTCACACTGGAACCCACCGAAACGGGCGGCAGGAGCCTGCACGAGCGCTTCAAAACCCTAACACACGGAGCAGAAATTCTTTAATTCCATGGCACACACGAGGAGGGAGGTGTGGTTTGGCCACTCACCAGGAAAGACTTTGTACAAGCTTCAGCTCCAATCCTAAACGCAACCCTACGCGCCGAGCGATGAGAGATAACCCATCCATATGCTCATCAGCTTCTAGCACATGCACGCACCAGTGGCCTCACAAATGGATAGCTCGGGGAGGAACTGAGAAGCATCTCAGCTTGACCTCCCTCTCTTTGCATTGAGATCTCTTGGCCCCATGGAGAGCAAAAGCTCCTGGAAATTCAACAGAAGGTGATCAAAGCAAAATGCACCACCTAATGTCCTAGGAGGGTAGATCTGACATGTGAGGAGCAAGCTGCATTAATCCCCGGACAAAAAAGAAAGGGAAAAAAAATAATGAAAAGGAACAAAAAAAAAAAAAAAAAAAAAANAAAAAAAAAAAAAAAAAAAAAAAAAAAAAAAAAGAAAAAGCCAACCCAGCACTAATCAGGCAAGCAGCCACCGTTCTGCGAGAGCTCTCCTGGACAAGGCACATGTGGGTTTTTAGCAGGGCCTGCAGCTCTGGTAGAACATTACAGCCAAGCCCTTCCAGCACTGAATACCAACAAAGGCTGAGAGACAAAAGCATCAAACATCCCCCTCCTGGAAAGCAAGCGAAGGGCAGCAGTTCAAACCAGGTTCCGCAGAGCAGCAGATGCTCAGGCAGTAACTCAGGATCCCAAAGCCCAAGTCCTCCACAGACCAGCTGCCAGCAAGTGCCCCCCAGCACAGCCCCCAGCAGGAGAGGTCCAGAGGCCACACCAGAACAAAGCGCATCCCTCCTGCCTGCACCCACACCCATCGCCCCCCCAGGAGAGGGCCAGAGAGGCCTCTGGCTCCACAGCACCCTCACGGGCAAGAGGACCCCCCCAGCTCCGTGTCAGGAAGCCTGGCACAGCTGGAAGTTCTCCACAGGGCAGGAGAGGAGGACGTGCTCCAGCAAAGCCTCCCCAAGAGAAGCCCGATGCCCTTTGATGTCCATGAATCACAGACACGCTCTCAAATTCCTGTAAAGGAGATGTCAAACACTCACCGGACCAAACCCCAGCCTCCTGGGCCAGCAGAGGAGAGCGCCCATCTGCCAGCAGAGCCCTCTCCTCTCAGCCCTGATTCAACAATCCACATTTATGGCAAGGGTGGGGAGAAGAAAGAATACATTTTCAGAGGATTATACAACTCATCATTTGCTCATCAGAGACTCTCTTTTCCCATCCCCCCCTTCACTTGGAGACAGCTCTTACTTTCCGCACCCTCACGCTGCCGTGCCACCAACACTTCCAACAAGAGACGGGCACCAACGCACCCCAAGGGCACGAGAAGACCCTGGCACCACACAACACTCCCCGGATCCTCACAAGCTGCCATCAGACACAACCACGGTTTAGCAAGCTCAACTCTGAGCACACGGCCAACAGCAGAGCACCAGAGACCTCCAGGAGGGCACCGAAGACCTACCGCTACCCTGCACCTGGAACGTCTCCATCACCTTAAGTACCCACCTTGCAGTGCCCTCCTGTGCCCGCTGGCGCCTTGAGACGATACCAACACCCGGCGCGATGGGAGATGCTGCAACATCACACCCGCACGGTCAAAATAAAAACAGATTTTGTGCAAAGTTGCCGAGTTTAGTGTAGCAAGAGCGTGTATTTGCTCCTCCACGACCACGTAACCAACCCAGTTAAACACTGGCTGATGGTGGAGCTGGGGAACTCGTAGGCTCCATTAATCAGGCGCCTGTAGGACCCACTCTGCTCTTCATAGGTTAGGAAGTTGAACCAGCAATTAACGTGTGTCCAGAGGACACAGCTGCTATGAAGTTTCTGATCTATAAGGGAACTGAAGGAGCCAACAGGGCGCGAGAACACAGTATCCTGTTTTCCTCTGTACAGAGGGGGGAAAAAAACCCCAAGCCCAGCCAACGGCCCCCAAATTCCAGTGTTTGGGGGTGCGGGGAAGCCCCCGTGCTCCCAGCCCCAGCCTCCTCGCCAGCTCCCCAGCACGCCCCACCACCAGCCCTCCCAAGAGCCCTCCCAAGTCCTGGAAGTTAAAACAAAGCCCCGTTTCCAGGGGTTCCCTTACCTGCACCCGTTCTCCATCATCTCCGTAGCCCTGACGTTCGCCGTAACCCTCAGCGTCTTGCTGGATAGTCCAACGACCGAAGGCAAGATTTTGTTTTTAAAGTCTGCACAGCTCCATTCCTCTTCTTCATTCAAGGTCGGGAGATAGCCACAGACAACTTTTAAGCTCCCCAGCCCGTTGCTGTTCATGTAAGCGGGATTCTCTCCTCCGCTCCTTACATATTCGAGGTATATGTCAGAAGTTAAGAACATCTGGTAGGCATTTTCCTCCATCACAGTCTGAATCTCGGTCTGCGCCTGATCAAACATGATGGAATCTATCTGCTGCTTCTTGATGCTATCCCTTATGTAGGTCTTGGTAGCAGGCTTGAGCTGCTTGGAGACGATGCTGTTGTTCTCGATGTACCTTTTGTATATAGCTTTGGCTACTCTTGAAGTTTTGGTATCCTTAAGGTCCATCTGCCTGAAGCCGTTGCAGGCGAACCAGAAGTCCAAGGTATCCACGCACTTTTCCCTTTCCAGGAAGGTCCGAAAGAGATAGGCACCATCTTGATCTCCCAACAAGGAATGCAGGGATTTGGTCCAT
>VZRU01012433.1:0-28732 GCA_013398155.1 Pedionomus torquatus
TCTTTAAGGTCCCTGCCAACTCTAACCATTCAATAACGCCACTGACTCGACTTCCTCCTTGCGAGACTTTCGGGGCTGCTGGCAGGCAACGTAGTGTGCGCCATGCAAGTGGTGGGACCTGTGCCTCAACAGCCACCAGCCACGGTACCAGGTCCCATCCCAGCCCTCCCAAATTGGCTGAAGACCCCTTTAGCAACAGGAGCAGGCTTGCAGGAGCACTGTGTGATGGCACAGGACCTTGGGATGGTGCACCACCTTTGATACACCTTCTGGTGCAGCACTCTCCAATAGATGGTATATCACAACAGTGGGAGGGAAGAGAAAAGATATTTTACCTTCTGAAAACAAACATTCACAACTTAGTGCTCACCTTGAGCAGGAGAACAACCCTCAGAGCCTCCATGCTCTCCAAATAAAAGAAACAGCATTTTTCCTAAGCACTAATTTAAAACCAGAGTCTCTTCCACACAAAAATCAAGATAAAACAGTTTGACCACATCTTAAGTAAAAATTATTATCATAGAAGTGGCCTTATCAATATTCAAAACCCACACAAGATATTTGATTACTGCATGTGTGGCAAGTTGGGTCAAAAGTGGAAGTAATCTGAATATGACCAGANCATAGAAGTGGCCTTATCAATATTCAAAACCCACACAAGATATTTGATTACTGCATGTGTGGCAAGTTGGGTCAAAAGTGGAAGTAATCTGAATATGACCAGACTTTTTAACAGCCCATGAGCTAATACGCCCTCGTCATGTTAAAACAAGCTCTTCCTAGTACATAGACTGAAGCAGGCACGGATCCTTCTCTTTGCACTGATATGCCTGGCAAATTTGGGCCTAAATCCAAAGTGGCTGGACAAATATAAAATTAATGTAAAAGACCCAGGCTAAGCTGAGAAAGCATGTCCAGAATAACACTCCACCTAGCTAGAAATGAAGAGCCAGCCACCTTTGGGGCCTGGGGAATTCCTGGGTTTGTCAATAGCAGAGCTGGTTCAGTGACAAGAAAAGGCACAATTACAGAAAGTACACACAGAAATGAGTATCTGGGAATTCCTGAAGATCTCAACTATATTCTTTTAGGGCATTGCACAGAAGTCAGTGCAGATTAAACACGCCATTCTCTGTTCATAATTTGACACAGCTCTAGTTGAAAAGAGGCAGAACTGAACAATTTCAGAGAGGATGTGCCCAGGTTCATTAGGGGTCAGAATAAAAAGGGTAACTAGCAAGGTCTGAACAAACAACATCTGCAGTGATAAATCTAGCTCTGGACTCACTGCTGCATAGCTTAATCTCCTCAATTGCATGTATTTTGTTTCCACTTTTCCGTGGGCTTCAAGATTTCCTGCAGGAAAATTTCCTGTCATCTTACAGATCACAGACATAGCCAACAGTTCACCTAACCAAAACTCCACGGTACCTGAATTTTGCACCACTTTGAGAACGAAGAGTGAACCCTTTTATAGGTGGTGGAAAAACATATACTTACAGAAGTCCGTGCAATGGGAGAGGCTGGCAGCGATCTGAACACGAGCAGGCTCCTCACACGTACCACTAACCCACCCCAAGAGTAGTAGCACATTAACAAGTCACCCTAAACCATTAAGGTGGAGCGAATGACAAACTTCTTACAGAAAGTGGGCGTAAACAGATCTCTGGGAACCCGAGGTTAAACTGAACGGATAGGTGGCAAGATGCAAACGTGTGGGCAGTGACTCATGCCACTGAGTAACATTATTTCTGACTGCACTTAACAGTCCTCCCCAACTCTTCCAAGCATTTCCTTTTTTCAAACAGCATTGCTCTGACCTTGCCTGCTTTCAGCTTAAGTCTGCAGGGCTTCAACTCGCCAACTTTGCTTTCCTACCAGCCTTCTGACTCCACTTTCTGCTGGTAGCGCTTCTGCTGGCTGAAAACAAAAGACAGACTTGAATGCCAGGATTGTTTTGCTATAGCATTTGGCTTCCCAGCCAGGAGTTGAAGGGAGACAGGCAAAGTAACTATAGCTGAGAGGCTTTCAGAGAGGAAGGGCAATTGCCCCTCACCATTCTCCAGGTTGTGCTACAGAAGGAAAAAAAGGTTTAGAACATTGCAGATCCAACTTCCTTCTTGCCTCTCAGTTCTGTGGGAGGGCCACAAATCCGTGCAAGAGCTTATCTGCCAGCCTGCCACAGGCCTGCGTGAGCATACTTTGCTCAGAACCATAAAACTGAAAGTGTATTTTCTCCTTCCTTGATCACTGCACGAGCCACATACCCATTCACAGCCTGACTACTTCCTGCAGTCCTTTAGAGGAAGCTGATGGGGTTTTCTCTCCCTTCTAGTAGGCCTTCATCAGCAGGCAGTAAACATTAGCTATGGAGGCAGCCTAATTTTAACAAGTAGAATGAAATGTCACGCCAATTTAAGGACAGAGTGTGACTAGTCAGCACAACTCCCCCAGCAGTGGGCAGCTCAAAGGGGCGGGGCAAAAATCCAATGGTTTTGTAAAGAAAGCTCGATTTACCTCAACATACAATCATAGAATCATAGAATGGTTAGAGTTGGAAGGGACCTTGAAGATCATCGAGTTCCAACCCCCCTGCCATGGGCAGGGACACCTCCCTCTAGAGCAGGTTGCTCAACATCAAGGAGATTAGAGTATAACTTTAGTTTTAGAAAAGACAGCTGCACCTGCGAATCATCAGGCTCCCCAAGACAAGTAACAAAGAATAACGTCTTCCTGAGCTAGCCAGCCCAGCATGGGAGGGTGTGAATACATGGCACAGCCCAACATAAAACTATAAAAAACGGACAACTGTTAAAACACTTAAACTTTGAAAAGAGCAATGGCCTTCAGCTGGCTTCAACCTACATGTACTATTGAGACTGAGGATGCTCAATCTCATGATGGTGAGCATAGAGATGGGAAATGAGAATAATGTTTCTATTGTGATTCAGCTGAATATCGCAATTGCTCAATTGTGCTTGTGTCATGATTTCCACTAAATAAAAATCCTATGAAGCACCAAAATTACATAAGTAAATTTGATATCCCCTTTCTCCTCACAAGGAATATATGAAATAACTTGTCCTGAGTACCGAACTCTGACACACAGAATTAGGAAAAAAAGACATGCTGTAGGTTCACGAGTTCATTACCGGAGCAGCTGTCACCTTCCAGCAAGTTTCTCCCAGAGGAAGCAGTTATTTCATTTAAGCTGATTTCGTTTTCAGAAACCAACATTCACAAATCTAATTACTAACTTCATATCAAGGTCTCATTTATGAAAATGTTATAAAAATGTAAATAAACTGTTGCCACATTTCGTGAATGGTTGACCAAATGTCAGCCACAGAACTGTATCATACCTGGTAGCGCCTTCTGGTAATTTTGGTCACAAACAGCACTCTCATTTACATAGTGCTTGTAACATCTATTATTTATGAAACCTGTGTGAACAGAGCTGTGATTCCAAGAGTGGGCATTCTCTTTCACTTGGAAGGTGAAAAAGGGTAAGGGGAGCAAAGTGCAACTGCCAACACATTTTGTGGAATTAGAAAACAGATTAAGTTTTGCTTCAAGAACACAACCAGGATTGAATAAAACCCCCCCGCTTTGTGGCTAGACATGGATTTCCAAAGATACAAAGTAAAAAAATAAGTTACAAAGTCTTCTCTCAGATCCATCCTTTATCTTGCCATAAACTTAAAAAGAATGTAGCTGTCAGAAGTACAGCTCCCACACATCACCTAAACCCTGCTGAGGATGCAAGGTAAGAACAGCCTTACTGGCAACAGCTGCCATTGTCATGAAAGTCCTGAACATAAACTTATTCTTTCTTACCATCTCTCCTGCTGCTAATGAAGGGGTATCAATACACTGTCCCTCAAGCAGCTGCCCCTGAATACTTCAAGGAGAGCAAAATAAGTTCTGCTGACGTTAAAGTGTTTGTCATGCTGACTGTCCTTCAGCCAACCCTTCCAAAAGAGAAACACACCACAAAGAAAGGCAATGTGGAAACCAAGCATATTTATTACAACAGAAACAAGAATCCTGCTAGAACCAGCTGCCAGGAAGAGAAGGCATCTCAGAGTTGTAGATCCAATGGATGGGTCCTGCCTTACAGCAGCCAACGGCCATTCAAAAGAGACTGTCCCCTAAGAGCTCTGATTAAAAACACAAGTAGAACCCTTACTATCGACAGTGCTGCTGTTTAGCCAAGTAAATGAATAACATAAAGTGAAACAAATATTTGGAGGGAAAGAACCAAATTCATATTATCATAATTATCTCCTTTCTTTGGTCCTTCTGGACAGGGATGTTATTTTCCATGAAAAATTATGCATCTTCCAGAGACAGCCAATGATTCGCTTCTGGGTATATCAGTCACGAACTTACACACGCTCTCTGGGAAGGGATCTAGCATTCTGAATTTATCTGTTCTTTTCTTCAGAATTCAGGGACTTATCACAAGTCAGGCAGAAATGGAACTTCCATTGGCATTTCCAGTAACTCTTAAAAATCATACTACTTGGGAGTGCCTCCCTTGTTGGCACCCAGACGGAACAGATTCTAAAGGCAGAAAGCCAAACCTGTACTCCTCCATGGCCTTAGCAGACTGTTACAGTTCCAGGTGCCAGAAAACTGATTAAATGTGGTAATTGGAAAATTTAGGTCCCATGACCCCTTGAAGGACTGGGGCTAATGACAGAGATCTGGATAGTTTCTCTTGCAAATCCCTGTGGAAGTTCGTTCCAGATGTGATTCCTAACTGAGTGTATTCTTATTTTTCTACTTTCCAATAGGCTGAGATTGTGGAATTTGGAAGATCAAATGCTTCCGTAGGGTTGATAATATCATTGGCATCTGCTTCCATCCTCTGAATACTTTTGCTGCCACTTCCTTGTTCACTTCTGTCAGGATGGTTACGAGATCCTTGCGGCTCGAACAAAAATGAAGAAAAGTTACATTGAAATACATATTTGCAGTTAGTCCAAGAAGTTGATCTGTGTTTGCTCCAATAAAGTGGTATCTCAAGAAAGGCTATTATCTTCCCCTCACCCTGTCTGTCACTGAAATTGCACACTCCATTGTGTAACTGTCAAATTCGGTGTTTGGGGGGGAATTAAAAAAACTTCTGTGTAGCACTGCTTTACCAGCAACCACAATCCCCTACTTTGGTTATAGGCAGAAGAACACAGTAAGATGAATCCTATGCATTCTCCAAGCCTGTTTCTGGAAACCATGAGAAAGTGATGCTTAAAGAGAAATTGTATTTTCTACATCAAGTTTATGACGGGGATGGGAGGGAACAATTAAAAATATGACTAAAGAATAATGATTTTATTGTCTGTGTAGTCACTCAACAAATTTGCCTCTCATCAGGTGTCACTGGAACATTAACTATCAGTTAAAAAAATGTTAAAAAGAATGCATGCACGCACTTGTTTATATGCAATGTTCCAGCATTACAACCTCGGTTGTGTCGCAGGCAAACTAGGAGAAGTCACTTATACTTTGGTTCATCTGTAGAAGGATAACAATGCCCAATTCCAAAATAATTACTGTTCTGCACTGTCCCATGGGAAAAAAGCATTATATAAAACAAATGGAAAACACTGATGTTTCAGCAGAGCATGCTTAAGTATATATGCCTGCAACACACCAAATGTACCTGGATTATAAATAGTACTTACAGTGGGCAAAGCAACTCCATCTTCTCGCAGAGGCATTGAATGTAAATACTGCCAGTCTCTGGGTAGCGGTAGCACTCATAGTCTTCCACTGTAGCTGTGCCAAGGAGAATATCAGCCTTATCAGGAATGGTAGTCAGAGGGATAGCATCTGTCTCAAGATGACCAGAAAAATCTTCTTCTACTGTGACAGCTGGATGATGTGCAGAGCCTTGGCAAGCCTGGATAAAAAACACCTTGGGTTTCCCAGCGAGAGAAGGACAATTAGAGCCACTGAAGCAGGAGAGTAAATCTTTGATATTTACAAGCTCATGATCAATGCCTTTTATTTTGCCTTTTTCACCATGGGATAAAATGAAGCAAACAAAACAATCCATGTTACTATGATCTTTTTTGCTGTATTCTTCAAGTTCTTCATACATTTGCTTTGCTTCTAGATTCCTGTGCTCAACTGTCTCAAACTGAAGCCACTCAAAGACTTTCTTCACAGCCTCTGGGAAAAAGAGTCAGAAGGCACTTTGGTTAAACAGTGACAAGGAAGATGCTGAAACATCAGTGTCTGTGTAGTATCAAAGATATTAGCATAGGTGTTCAGATCCTAGCAATAAACTCACCAGAATGACTCTTAGCCAGATGAATCTAATTAGAAAAACCCAAATGCCTAATTCTGGTTTTGTTGGTTTTTGTTTGCTTGTTTGTTTGTTTTACACAACTGGGTAAAGCACTATACTGTCTAAAACAAAAACAAGTTTCAGATTATCTAATTTGTAAAAATTAGCAAAACTTACTATTTTAAAGCAAGCCTTAACTGTACATTGCATAGTAATCTCAGAGGCTTAAGAAAAACACTTAGTGATTTAAAGAAGAGGTACTTCATTGCAATTACAAATTCCACCGCTCTTCAATGCAGTAGGTCCCTCATTCTGCGAGAACAATAAATGCAGCAAAAGGAAGGCTGCATTTATCTCTTAAGTTAAAAAGGAGTCTTGCAGGAAGACAGGTTTTAAGGAAATTTGTAAAGCAGTATCATTCACTTGAGCATTAAAGAGAATTTAAGGATTTAAAAATATTAATCCATGATAGCCAAGAATTAAAAACAATTTAAAAGTGAAAAGGTGGAATAGTAATCTTCACTATTTGGTACATATGACCAACTATGACTGTGCTTTTTACCTAGAACAGGAAGCGGTTCCTTCTTTAAGCCATCAGCTAAAGTGTTGGAAGTGGTGTATTTCCAATTTCTACACCGATTGGTACTGCTCTTGAGGCAAAGGAGCTCAGTGGACATGATTCTTCTTCACAAGAAAGATTATATAGTTCTTTCAGATAAATATTGGAGAAAAAAGCCAAACCAGTAACTGGATTTAAAAAGCACTTACCTCCATCTTTTAGTGTTCCGTTTCTGACTTCATGTGGATTTTTAAAAATGTGGTTGTTAAGAATCACACAGTAACCATGGGGGTTATTTTTCATTGTATATGATTCCACAAGCTGTAGAAATTAAGAAAGCTGATAAGAAAACTGTGCCACGTATCCAAAAGAGAATAATGCTATACGTGGATTGTTGGTCCTTCATGTCCAAGTGCAAAAAAACCCATGAGGGTCAAAATAAGAAAAATGAAAAGCCTAAGAATACAAGCCAGCTAACAAGGGAGAGGAATCTGGTTTGTCTCCCTGAATTCCTCCTCCTCTGTCTCTGTGGTTAGGATATGATTTTGGCATGGGACAAAGTGCATATCCAGAAACAGAAATTTGCAAGTGCAGAGGATAAATTCTTGCACCATATCATTCCTTCTGAGAGTTCTTGTGAGTTTCTGTTGAGGCAGCAGATTCTCATCTGTCCAAGGACATCCTGGCCAGGGCTTTAATTTTCTCAGTTTCTGTTCTCGTTAAGATTGATTTTCTTCAGACAACAGGTACTCCTTCTTTTCTGGCCTAAAAGGTTGCTGACAGTCAGGTCCTTGCAAAGGAACAAGGCTTGGTCTTGTTTTGAAAATAAAAATTATTCCAAGGCTTACATATAAAGACAGAAGTCTCCCTTTTCAGCTCTTTCACCTGCTTAGTCTTAAGAATTTATGCCTCCCCCCCACCTCTCCCGCAGTGTTGGATAAGTACTTTAAAGGTAATCATGAGGTATTTCTCACCAGGTGTGGTGTCTCTCCCTCTGCTCCTTGTCCTGCTGGATGCATAGACACAGACACTGGATAGGGGAGTCTTTCCTTAGAATCATTTTCTAAGAGGGAGAAGATAAACAGAACATTTTAGGACTGAAAAGATAAATCTTCCACTGGACATATTTCAACACCTAACAAAACAGTAAAAGGCACGAGGTGGAGGATGGTTTCCACATCACTGAGACACCATTTTGTAGAGCTGGCCCAAACAGGGTTCCAGTTTCACAGACTGCTGGTTATTGAAACCATGTTCCATTTTTCCTCTGCTCTTTTACTGGCAGCAAGATCCAGAAAATAAAAGGCTGAATGTGAGTCATCACCCCAGGCAAGCCATTCACCGGCATCTTCTCCGCTCTGGGATACATAAGTGAAAGAGGAGACCCATTTTTGTACAGTGGTACAGTACAGCTAGTTTATTTACTTCTGAGGCCATTGTCTCTTCTCCAGAGAACTTTACTGTTTTGGTGGACAAACCGAGGGTGCAGAATACCGGCATAATGGAAGCAATCAAACACGTCTTTGAATACAACTGCCTGAAATCATCAAGCCCATAACTCTACACAAGGAAATAACTCACAGAACCCCTTTCACAAGTTACACAGATGTGTTTAAATGGTAAATGTCAGGGCAACAAGATCTGTAAGACATGCTCTTTTCCTACTTATTAAGGGGACAAACTTATAACAATACTGCTAGAAAGCCATTCCCTTGACACAGACCATGCTTACACTAGCCACCCTTGACAATTTTCTTCTGCTCTTTTAGAGACACAAGCACAGGTAAGCAGCACTAAGGCATGCTGGGGAAACTAGCTGGTACCTCTGCAGGGAATTGCATGGGCTGTACAGACATTTCTAAGGAAACACATGTTCTGATTCATCCAAAAGGAGATTCTGGGGAAAAATGTAATAGTCTCAGTTGTTGGTGGTTAATACATCCTGTTCCCAAAGAGTAAGGCCCAGCTGTGGTGTCACAAGTCACCATCTCAGTTGCAATAGCCCAGATATACTGAATTCCTTGCAATTCCACATCTGGTACAGATAGCTAATGGTTACGATTAGCCAAGTACCTGGCCTCCGTGGAACTTTCCTTTGATTAAGAGCAAACAGCCTGGCTAACAGAAAATAAAGCTGACAAGTTTTCCCAAGGCAGCTGTAACTTTCAGTCCTTTTCAGTGACTAAAAAACCCATCCTGAGCCAAAACCAGCACTGCAGTTTCCTGAAGAGAAAGATTACATTTAAGGCAAAGAGGAGGGAAAAGCAAGGGAAATTTACAAGGCATAGAACATATTTTAAGGAAATACAAGTAGGTGTGGTTGGATAATGAAGTAGCAGAAAACTTCAGAAACCATAGATACCAAGAGCTGCCGTGCTCTTTGTATCTGTGCTTTCAAACCTCTCATAAGAGGTCTGTCTCTTATTTCTGGACTCCTGAGCTTCCAAGGACAGAGCCACAAAAAGCACACACCCCTACCTACTCTACTCTTAAACATCAGGTTAAATAACTTACCTTTTTTGTTTTCCTCATAGGTATCGATTTTTTTCTTTACGTCAGGTCGAACTCTCTTTAATATATCTTTCAGCACTTCCAGGTCATCTTCTTTAATTATCTCATTTCTTTCCATTTCCAGTAAGACCTTCAACATAAACTGGTAAAACAAAACCACATAACCCAAACTCATACAGTGACTTTCAATAACTGCAGTATCAAGCATCTCTGAATAGAACAGAAGACAACATCCCCATTGTCACAGATAGACCTGCTAAAGACCAACCTCTTTTTCCTCTAAACCTCATTAAAGCAAGGGCCAGGCTGCTATGCAACTGAAGAAACAGATCACTAAAGTAAAGACAGAATTATTAGAAGTTGCTTATGGCTAGGTTATCCTGCCACATTGCAAAGCACTGATGTGGATAGCATCATGGCATCCTGTTCTGCCCCTGTGTTCAGATGAACTGCAGTTAAGTTGTGTACTGTGCCATTTACATTTTTCTATTACAGAAAAGGTGTTCACGGCTAATCTTTTTTTTTTAAAGCTCAGTAGTCTACCAAGTCTACCAAGTCACTACAATACAAATAGGACTTCAAAGGAAGCTTCTAAATAACATCAAGCGTTCATTTGATATCGACACTGTTCATTATTTACAAGTATTAAACAAGCTCATCAAGGCTCTTAATGCTTTTGTTGGGAAGTTACAAAATGCTGTTACCCCATATCACAATCAGGAAGAAAATGCACACAATGACACACAAAAATTTGTGGTTGAACTCACATTAGAATTTGATTTTTTGTCTCCAAAACATTGTTTCGCTGTACCTTCCTAGGTACAGCATATGTACTAATGTCTTATAAATGCCAAGCAAAAAGAAAAGGAAGAGCATGATGGATTTTGCAAAAAGAAAATATTAAGGAGACAAATAGTGGAGGGAACATAGAAATAGGAGAACAAAAAAGGGCAGAAAAAAGATAAAATGAGATAAAAAAGGGTCCATTCTTTCACACAGCAGCTATCAGCTACCATCACAGTTCTTTCAACAACAGATTTTAGTGAGAGCAAATTGCTTTCTCTTTCCTCCCTTCTTACAAGAACAAGCAGACTCTGAACTAGCCTTGCAAGAAAATTAACAAGATCACTTTCCATACATCATTATCCTGGAGCTTGTTCTTTGGTATTTCTTTTTGAAGCAGGAACTTCACACTCTTGACATCATCTAGAGTCAAGTCCTCTGCAATTCTATATAGCAGTTGCCTGGCAATAAAGAATAGAGAAAGACTGATTAAGAAAGTTATGAGAAATAAACACCACAATTACCCATTTGAACTGCAAAATGTAAAACTCACAATGGCAGGTAGTTATGCTGTAATAAATGCAATGATGCAGTGATATTCATAAAACAACAGTGCAGACAGAAAACAAAAGACAGTCCACAACAGAGCTGTTATATGTTTTATATGCAAAGATTTATTACTTCTGTGCTTACCTGTAGGCTGACACCTTTGCCCTGCCTGGGATCTGAAGCTCTCTCGCCATTTCCTCTCGGCTGGAGCCCAGATGGGCAGCCAGGAGGTCCATTCGATTGATCTGGTAGAGCAGCTCCTTCAGGAAGGACAGGTCCTCTGCCTGAATCAAGCCTTTCTCATGAAGTGCTCTGAGGAAGCCCTTGGGCTCCTGGATGGCTTCCAGCTTCCTGATGGGGATGTGCTCCAGGCTGAGGAATTTCAGAGCCGCCAGTTCATCTGAGACCAAAGCCTCAGAAATGTCAAAAAGGAGTTTGTGGAAGTCTGTACTCATTTCAACATCAGGATTTGGATCTAAACACAAACAGAAGTTGATTTGTCATTTGCAATAGTGCAACATGATTATAAAAGGTATCACATCAGGGGATAGCCCAAAATAAATACATGCAATCAAAAGTACTTCAGCACTCTCTTTCAGTTCTCTTGATTTAATATAAATACTCCTTATTATCTGAAATACTAATACCTGAAATCAACAGAGAAAGTCATGGATCTTTCTTGCTTCTATGGTATGCCTAGCCAGTGGGAAGTACTGATCTACAGGATGTACCATCCTGGCAGGCTGCTGCTGTTTTTGTTGGGTTTGGTTGTTTTTTTTTTTTTTGAGGCTTGACCCTATTTAGGAGCAAGAGCCACTTACAAGTCTGAAATACAGACTATGTAGTAAATGAAACTGTCAGGTTTTACACCATCACAAAGACAAGAGTCCTCATGAGATCTTCTAAGCTATCTGGCTTCTCCTTTTTATGCACTGCTTCTGGCCCTGGTCAGCATAGCCAAAGCACCTCTTCCTGTTATGGATGATCTGCACCAAGTAAAACTAAATTCCTAGCTCTCAAGCAATTTGTATTATTCAAATCAAATACAAGTCATGTCAAGCCTTTTAAAAAGGCCAGAATTCTTTTCAAACTAGTTCTGTTTTACCGAGCATCAAGTATCAACCTCCTTTCTCCCCCACTCCCTCCATCAGCTTTTGAAGTATGAAACTTGGCTTATGGATCCAACTTTTGAGTACAAGAGAAAGTTAGAAAATACTGAGTGCAAGTCTTCCAACTATCTCACCCTGACACTGAAAAGACCTGCCTCCGGTGCCTCTCTGGTGAGAGAGCCATCTGCCATTTTGTTCTCCCTGCCTTAGATCTAAGAAACTAGGAATTCCTGAAAAGACACTATAGAAATGCATTCTGTAGAGGTCTCTTGCCCCTTTGAACTCACTGGGAGACAGAACAGTTGACAAAAGCAGATCAAAAATTCTTACTCCTACACTGCTGGAATATCAGATTTTAATCTTACTGCTATTGCAAATGTTTCAGTACCAGGGCTAATAACTCCAAGATAGCCCACCTCACTAACTGAATTAGTACTACTTTAATTATTAAAGAGAAAAAACCCAGAAACCTTTAGAAGACAATAAGGACCACTCTATTGCAAAGCAGCTTTTTGTGACCTGCCCTTGGTGAGCATTCTGTTAGTTAGCAAAAGTGAATATACAACCGAATCTTAAACCTCTATAAAAAAAAAACATAAACCATCAAAACTTGTGTCGTGATGCAGCACATACAATTCATGCTCTGCTCCCAAATACTGTTTTCTTTAAGTCTGTTCGAAGTGAACTCAAAGAAATAGACTAGATTTCATGCCATTTAGTTCATATCACCACAAACCCACCAGTATCTGAATGAGTCATATGTGCTTAAACCTCACGATTCAACAAGCTCAGATCTGACTCTGTATTTTTATATACACACAGAAAAGAGAGTATTTTCTTGGTAGTTATGACATTATCTTCTTTCTCAGATAAATCATGCCTTTTGTTTAAGATAGGAGGTAGGCGCTTATAAAAGTAAGTCTTTCTGATTTTTATTTCTCAAAGGCTGTAAGTTTCAAGCCCACAAAATTACTGCAATTTGAAGAGATGGGCCACCAAACACTATATTTAAGCCTGTTTGTAATTACAGGGAGCACACTAAAACAACGTTTAACTGTTTCTGTATTTTTCTCCCACCTTTCTAAATTAAAGACACAGCTGATACAAGCAGAAAACTGTTTATTTATAATAACATTTTCTAATAAATCCATAAATAACAATAATTTTACGCTGCCAGGCTCAGGGAATGATGGGACTACTCTGAAAAAAGTAAGACCGCCATAGTCTCCAGAGTTCCAGGAAAAGTACTGCCTCTTGTACTATAGTCTGCACTGTCACGTGATTTACAAGAAGTACATTATAACAGGCAGTAAGCTGTGGCCATAATGCAGCAGTTCCCTACTCCACCTACCACGGCTCCAGTTTTAGAAAATTAATGATTACAATTCTTGCGCCACAAAAGTAACCAGGTTTTGCTTCTGTTTGAAGAGAACACACTAAATGGCATAGCCAGCATGTCCTGGTGCACAGCACAGCTCAGTATATTTGCTCCCACACAACGAAGGAAGGGTGAATCAATTATCACTTCCCATTTAAAAGTATTGCAATTTCAGTGCCTCTGCCCTGCCACGTCACCAGATCATCCATGACTTTTCCTCCTTTCTCTGAAGTCCCTTTCCAACTCACCAGATCCTCCACAACTTACCTGTTTTCTCTGAAGTCCTCCAACTCACCCTAGTACTTTTAACATGCATTTTTATTGAAGATTATTTCCAAAATTAAAAAAGTCAACTATCAGCACCAAATTCAGTAGCAGTGCTAAGCGAATACAGGGAATAGAACAGCTGAATTCCTCTGAAATTATTTATGCGACATACTTCTCCGTTTGCAAGAGAACTTAAACAATAGTCTGGTTATTTTCATCCTCTTTGAAGTATGGACATCTGCCTCTAACAGTAAGGTTCCCAGTATGATCTGCTGGTCACCAGTATCTTCCTTGCTGATCACATATTGCCTACTGCAATCAGTACACCACCAGACTCTGAAGCTTGTGAAGTCAACATTATGAAGAGCGACAGTTAGGAGAGCTGAAGTTAGTTAAAATTTTGCAATGAAAACAATCATTCATTGATTTCAACCTATCTAACTTTATAAACTCAAAATTATAACATACCCCTTGACAAATTGCTTCCAAAAGGCACGCCAGTAACGGTTCAGAAAATCTGACTTGTTTCACTGGAACTAGTTGTCCTTATATCCAAAGGCTGGGAGAGCACAGAGAGACACCACAAACGTCATCTGATTTTCAGGTCCAAAACAGTTCTGCCTCCATGTCATCCCATGCCTCAGCGTCTCTCTCCCTGCATCAGTTCCTCTGTCTTAACTGAATCAAGACTCCAGTTGCATTTTGAAAGAGGAAGCACTTTGTGAAAAATATTCCCGGAAAACACCAAGTCCAGGTTAGCTCTTTCCAGAAAGGCGTCTCCCATCATGCAGCAGCCTCAAGGGCCAGCCCTCCTAGGGTTCTGTTCTTCCTCTTTTGTCCTTACTGTTTCACTTCTTACTTCTCCCTCTCTCACCCTTCCCCAAAATGTTCCTGTACTTTTGTTAACTTAAAGAGAACTTGCAATTTCCCTCAGCTTTCCTGCATCCTGGGTTTGTCCCTCCGGCTTCCTCTAGAACTGCCTCAGTGACCAAATCTATTCCTTGTACAGCAGCCTGCCGAAATCTCACCTCTTCCAGAAAGGCTGGTAGGCTGATTTGGGAAGTGAAAATGCTGAGGGTACTGACTATGCAGCAAATATAGTGACTGTGGCCTCTACTGGCAAAACAGGATACACAGCTCCTGCACAAAACCTGACAATGCGGAGACATGGGATACTAGAGACCTGTGGTTGGTACAAATCCCACTTTAAGATCATGATCTGCCCAAGATACCAACTTCCCCAACAGAAAGACTCTTTTTATGTTAGTTCCACTTATATCTCTTTAAACAAGGTGTTCTGGTTCCGGTGGGGATAGGGTTAATTTTCACAAGGAGCTGGGACAGGATACAGCTTGGGGACAGGAATCTGCTCTTGAGCAGGCTGGGCTTTCCTGTATCAGGTTGGTGAGCGCCTGTATGTTGTGTTTGTATATTCCTTTATTAATGCTACTGTTGGCGTTTTCCTGTTTGCTTTCCTGTTCCGTTAAACTGCTTTTATCCACGAGTTTTGCCTTTTTCTTCCAATTCCCCACACACAACCCCCAGACCCTGCCTCTGGGCAGGGAGCAAATGGCCGCATGGTTCTTTGCTGCCATCTGGGGCTTAACCTCACCATGAGGGTTGCACAAGTCACAACCCTGCTTTAATTAGGTAGGTGGAAAGCATAGCGACGTGCATATGATTCTGTATGCCATTATTAAGCCTCAACAGAAACCAACCACAGTTTGGTTTGTTTTCGGCTGATTTCTCTCTGACACAGCTCTATTACGAGACTCGGACTGAAGGTGTACAGCAAGAAGCAATGAATACTTAAGTTATATAAAACCCAACCACTCTCCCTCATGACTTTCAAACCGTTATTTTGCAATCTATAGCAGGACATCACGCAAGAAATACGCTGCAGATCATGTGGAATTGTCCAACAACCTCGCCGAATAGCAGCTGTAGTTACAGTGCTAAGCCTACCTTGCCTTTGGGCTTGCGCTTACAGAGTACCACTGCACATGCCCTGGGGTGTGCAGACAGAAATACAACCCTCAACACACACAAGCAAAATAATCACATTGAACAGTGGAAATCATGGCAGAGTAAGCTGTGTTTGAACAAACCTTACCACAAGCGAAGGAGACTTTACTAATCCTTTGTACTTCGCAAGTGTGGATCCCTCTGCCAAGGGAACTCAAGGCAGAAGTCAGGTTAGACTCTTCTGTCTGCCTTTACCTACCAGTGATTTAACTGGAGCTTATCCAGGCAGAAGTCTCTACAGAGAAAGCAAGATAACATGATGATGTTCTCTACTAAATTTAAAAATGAAAACAAGATCCCACAAAACAAGGTCAAAATGGTTGTTTACTCTGTACTGATAAAAACTCAATTGTTACCTAAATATAGAAGACGAGAGTGTACCAAGTCTGAACACTAATTGTGAGCCAGGAACTTCATGGTTCTATTACAATATGTTGGATATTCTACTCACAAATAAAACCTTTTCTATCTGTGGCACAAATGTGACTTCAAGCATGGCAGCCCTAAGTCAGGAGACTCAAAACACAAAACTGTTTGCATTTCAATGCTCTATATGATGCAGAACTCCCATCCTAGAAATCCTGGACAGTGCAAGCTAAAAAATGCATCCAGCAGCTCTAGACAGTACTCTTTCATGTCTTCACTCTAACTTGTGGCTAGTAATCATAAATAACAATCAGTGTTTTGCTGAAATAAACTAAGTTTCACTTCAGCTAAAACCCTGAGGCTGTTAAAACCCCACTGATTCATGCAGTCCAAAAAAGTGCAAGTGCCAGTCAGAAACAAGGGTAAGACTTACCCCAGTACATAATTTTTATCTCACCAAGCTCTTAAAAAGAAGTATAAATTTAATGCAGTAACAAACAGGAAGGACACAGATATACATAGTAAGTGTTCATAACAAAACAATATGACATTTCAGTTAGCTCATAAAATACTGTTAGAAGCTTAATCAACAAGCAGTCTCCTTCCTCATACAGCTGTATTTTAGATCTTAAAACAGGAAAAAAATAATCGGAAAATGTAATACTTAACAAAGTTAATCAATCTGATATACATATACAGAAACACTGCTGAATGCCCTATTTCATACCACACAGATCTTCTATGCTAAATTTTCTTCCTAGAAGTAATGGGGAAATGACAGTTCACAAGGTTTCACAGAGGGTATACTACACAGCACTTCAGCTTTACTCAGTTTTGGAAAGATCTCATTGTACATGAGTTTTATGTTAGCCATTAGACAGTAACAGTGTGCACTGTGGAACAAATCATTGATTTCAATTAATTAACCTGTTCTTCATTAAGTTAAACATAACTAGAGACAGAAGAAATCCTTTTCCACTTAGTACTTAAACATCCTCTTCATTCCCACCTTTGAGTTTCTCTGTGAACACAGACAGTGGTTTTACAGGCAGGATTTAAAATTGTTAGCCCGAAAAATAAAATTCAATGAGCCTAAACCAGACCATTAATGCAACCATCATGCTGTCAGAAAAGACTTTTAGATCTGAAGTCTGTGCAGGTACAAAAATCTTTAACACAAAAGAGGCCTGCCTTCTCCCAGCCTTGATAACTCTCAATATATAGGTGATGTAAATAGCTGGCACATAGATTGTTTTAATTATGTCTCCTCCAGTTTAGCAGTTTGTTTGGCAATAAATGTATGAGGTCTTGCCTTGAAACGAACAGTTCCCTGGGATCCTGGGTAATTTCCTTAAAACAGGCTGTATGGGGAATTGTATTTAAATGAGGCGTGCTGATAAAAGGATGTGTATTAAAAGCCTCGGTGCTGTTGTGAAGGAGGAGGGTCTCTAGGTATGGGGAATATAAATTTTCTTCTTAAGGTATATGCTGGTTGGGGCATCTGCTTCTTTGTCCCCAAGCGGTCAACACGTCTGCCCACATCTTCATTAACTTCTGTAAGAATCGACAAAATATCTTCACCCCTACAGCCAGGAGAGCAAAAATAAATAAAATAAAATTTATTAATGAACAGATGGCATTCCATTTAACACTTTCCAGATCATGTATAAAAATGTTTATACACAGTATAAACATTTAAAACACAAAAAACATGTTCCTTTCTCCAAATTTGTTCTCGAGTCACGAAAGACCTCTTCTTACTACATCTTGCTTGATTCAACCAGTAAAGAAAAATAATGGAATAAAATATTTTTACCTACATTCAAGAAACAGGTGGCTCTGCCTTAAAGTAAACAGATCAGAAGTTTTGAGATTTTTTTTTACAACAAACTTCACATTCTCCAGATTATGGTATTAGCAGTGTGAATGTAAATTTATCAGTGGTGAACAAACAAATCATCAGTTTAACTGATTTTGTTCACCTCAGGACATGGGCTAGTGTTCCTATGTGAATCTGCCTTTGAAGAAATAGGGGGAAAAAAAAAGAGAAGTTCCTCATATTTTTCATGGTAGGGCTAAGCAAAGCATTTACCTTGGTACCAACAACTGCAGCTTGCTGCACAGGGCCTGAATATACCAAGTACCCTGTTGAATGTGCCGGAAAGAGGCATATCCATCAATTGTGGCCATGCCTAGGAGGAAATCGGCCTCTTCAGGAATACTTTCAGAAGGAGAAATGTTCGATTGTGTGGAAGACAAGTCAGGAATTCGTGCATCAGCTTCAACATAGACGGGACGCTGTATATCTTTACCCTGGCATGCTTGGATAAAGAAGAGTTTGGGTTTTTCAGCCAGCTGTGGACATTGTTTGGCAGTGAAGTGGGACATGATCATGCGAATTGATACAAGTTCCTCGTCTGTCCCATAGATCGCTCCTGACTCTCCATGAGATAGAACACAACATATAAAACAGTCCCTGTCTTTGTGATCTTTCAAATGCTGCCAAGTTTGCATGAGATCTTTAATCTGCCAAGACGTCAGATTTGTGTAAGTCCTGACATCCAGACCAAGCCATGTGAATACTCGCTCCAGTTCCTCTGTAATTAAGAGAAAGATAAAAGGAAAATCTGAGGCAGTACAAAACTATTTTATGCAAGTTAACCTGAACCAGGAAAGACCTTACATCCTGACACTTCCTCAGATTCATCCTTCCACTATTATCAATTAAAGGCTAACTGTAATAAAAAAAAAGATGGCATCAGCTCAAACACAGAAATCCTCAATTTTTCTGGACAAGTTTCGGAAAATATTACGACACTTTAATGCATAGTGACACACTAAGTGAGCTCACATGTGACTCCTGAAAACATGAGGACCCCCCCCCCCAAGTTTCAGATTACTTTGTTCAAAACTTACCTCACACTATTATTTTCCAGTTGCAGTTTTGACTATTACAGTTTCATAAACAAGAGAAAAATAGAAAGAACAGAATAAGATAAGAAGTATGCACAGAGTTGTGTGATGACAGAATTTTGCATTATATTATGTAGGATGACAGCTTAGTTTAGTTGTAGTTCTTTATTACAGCTATAGATAAAGGCCAAGTAAGAGATTCTTAAAATGATTGAAGAATGATCCAACTGCCTCAGAAACTCAGTGGTTACTCATCCTTTAACTCTTCTCCTAGGATATGCAAATGACATAATTTAACACATACCAAACATTTTACTCTTTGAGAATTAACTAACTAAAATATAGACAATAAAATACAGACCAATACTAGACAGTCAGCTGGCATGGGGAAATGCAGAGACTAATCCTCCAGAAGTCTCACTTCAGTAACTTACCAGCGTCTCTGCAAGAACCTTTCCTCTCCTGAAGAGACCTATTGAACTCAACGTTATTAATAACAAGACAAAATCCTCTGTGGGGTCCATCCATTTTGTAGCTTGTCATCTTCTGTAGAAAGGAGAGGGAAAAAAGCTTAACAGCCTCAATGATTTTATTCACCTTATTCATGTTTCGTTAACATGTCTCAAAATTGGCATCCAAAAATTACAGGCACCTAAGACTGTGGGTTACTTTAGAAAAGCTGGAACTCAGTGTCGCGCCCTTGTGTGACAAGACTGTGGGTGAAGCCTCAAGCACATTGTCATCAAACATCGAATGGTAGAGGAAAGCTTTAGCAGCTAGGTTGGTCATCTGTACATAAAAGAAAGGATTCAATAGCCAAACTGCAATCTGAATGATGATGGGGAGAGAAGTCTCAAGCTGTTTCCAGTGTCATGAAAAGGTTTTAACTTCAGATTTAACGTCAGAGGGTTCTCAGTGAAACTACAGGATGTTAGACATCTGAGACATTATTTTTTTCAAGAGTAGTGATGAATGCCTGGAGCAGGTGGTTCATACTTATTCACTGGAAAGGGATTCAGGCAAGGATTCAAGCAAAACAGAGATCTAAGAAATGCATAAATCTGCCACACTACCACTTTTGCTAAGACTTAAAAGTTACATACTACTCTTAACAAAAACCCTTTAAAAACTGAAAAAAAATCACCAAAACTTCAAGTAGCATCTCTTCAACCCCAGTCGCAGGTTGAAATCAAGAACTCCCACCACTCCAGTTCCTTTCTGCTTGCTAGAAAGAGCAACAAACCTGCTTTTGTATATCTTAGCAGAACAAAACAAAGGCAGCACTCTAAGCTCCTTTCACAGCAGCAAGAAGTACTTTTGCTGCAGTAATCTGATCATCTGGTGATATGTTATATATATATATATATATATATATGTTATGTATGTTATATATATATGTGTGTGTATATATATATGTTATGGCATCAAAAAATGAAATAGCTATAAACAACTGCAGTAATTTGCTCCCTTGATATCCATGCTCATCAGAAGGAAAAAGTTAAGAGGAAGAATTCGGTGGCCATACTGCTGTACAAGGTTAAAGAGTGCACATATGCCCTCTAAGAAGGGATCTCACAAAAGAGATCTTTTCTCCTGTACCAAGACCTCTGGTTTACCGATGAAGATTGTTACAGGCCTGCAATAGCTTACTAAAAACTCTTGGCTTCTTTTATTCTTCTCACAAGGTCTTTGCATGCTACCCCTTATTGTTTTTAATTTCAGGGTGCCTTGAAGCCTTTGCTAAGCCAGACCCAGAAAGAGAAAACTGTGAAGTTATATTTGTGTCCATGTCTTGCACATTTTATGTGCACAACTTAAGAAAATGCCAAACATTTTGCTTATATTAGGAAGATAAGCAGAAGCACTGATGTGTGGGTAATATCAAAGGTGCTATGCCTGTTTTGCCTCCACCACACCTTTCAATATTTGTAAATTTCTGGTCTCCCAGATTAATATATTCTCTGAAACATTTCAGTTGACCAGACAACTCAAAAAATTTTATGAGGCACACAAACATCTCACATGGCCTTGTATGATAAATGTCATTACAGGGATTAAGACCTCCCACACCCAAATATTAAAAAAAAAAAAAGGATTAAAAAAAGATTGTCCCAAACCTTAGATTCATTTCCCACATTGCTGAATTCTCCAGACAATTCCAGATTCATTTCAGAGAAACCTTGTGTAAGATTAGCTGCTTTGTTATCTAGGAAAAAAAAACCAGCATAGATACTTATGAAGAGTAAACCAATATTGGTGGACGTAGCAAAAAAGTGTTTAGCTACAAAACAGCACTTTTTACATTTGAAATAGTATTTCATTGAAAGGAATAATTCCTCTGTATGAGATAGAATCATCATGTTCAAAGGATATATTATGAACATTTCTCCAGTTATTTTTATTATATATATATATTTGTGACAAAAGCAAGGTTTCTATTAGTATTGTGGAACATAAATATCCATGGTACAAGGACAGATTCTACCCGAGACATTCAAATGACTTTTTCATCTGGAAATCAGCTCAGAAATAAACTGTACTGTAAGAAGATCTACAATGTTACTACTGAAGATGCCATTACAGCCTTTTGTTTTGTTTTGTTCCAGAATCACTAATAACTCTCACACCAATTTTCAGAGCAAGGCTGCATTGACAGAGCTTGAAAGTGGAAAAGAGCTGACAAATGCTGTACTGCTATACTTTGCAACTGGTCAGTCTGATGTGAAGTCACAAAGATGGATGCAAACTACCCACTGTTATTTGTACAGAATCTTTTCAGAGATCTGATCCAAAACGTAACTTTATTTATTGCTGCTTTATTTACTTCTCCTTCTGAATGTCCTAAAACACTTGTCTGCTTTTATACAAATTACATGGCATTTAATGCATTCAAAACATTCATCTCTACCATGCAACACTCCCTGGTTCTTCAACATAATGACCTATACAGCAAAAGAAGTCAAAGGGAAAATCCTGCATGCAAAAAACAAACTTCTCAATTTCATAAACAGTCATAACATTCCATTCTTTTGTACTCCTAGGGATATATAAACAGAAAACTTGTTTTTCTTTTTCAGGCAATAAATCATCTTTTTGCTTCTAATCAATTCCCAGAAAGCACTTTAGTTAGTTTCTAGTAAATGACTGACAAACCATACACAGGATTTGCCAATTTTGTCTTGCGTCTTTTACATAAGAACAGAAATCCTTGAAATCTATTTGTGCAGAGAGCAAAAGACCCTTCCAAGAAGACTGTAAGTTAATGGTGTTGCATTAAATCAAATGCTAGAAATTTCCCTGAGAAAATAAAGGAATGCAACATTAAACATAAAGGTAATAAAAACCAAACATATTTTCAGAAATTCTTACCATTGATATTAGAACCGACAGACTTGATCAAGGTTTCCTGTTTTTTGAGAGGGAGGGATATCACGTTAAAAAACATTACATGTAGTAAGTTTTCATAGTTATTTTAGCAAAATAGGCTTAATACAAAGCTCATTAAGTAGTAAGTAGGAAAACTACTAAATTGCTAAGAGAAGCAGAGCATTTAGTAATGAAATTACAAAAGGCATCCCCACTTACAGCAAATCTCACACAACTGGAAATAACTGTATTTTCTCTTAAGGATAAAGAGAAACAGCAAAGAGTTTTCTTTTGCTTCCAAATGATCCTCTCACTATAGGGTAGGCAGTCACTATAAGCAAAATAAAGGCCACATTGCAGTCCCATACCAATCCTCTTGAATAGTCAATTATTTGAGCTATAAATCATTAGAGTTAGTGATTCTAGTCCTGCCTAAGAGACATCTTCTAGTACTTACTACCGTCAATGATTGGAAAAAGTGTATAACCTCTCATCCTTTTAAAGAAAAATCAAACATGATTATCAGGATTATGGAAACAATCTCCTGGTATTTTTTTTTCCCCAAGTCTTTTGAATCTATATTTTCTTAAGACTACATTAATTTTCTTACTGTGCCAAGTGCCACACAGGAAGGCTTCCCCAAACCCTTGACACATGTAGAGCAAATATAGCTCAAAGCAGCAGTAATGAAACCGTTCTGATACAAAACAGCTCCTTTTCCCCAGCTCTTGTCTACTAGAACTTGACTTCTAGGAGTAGCCTTAGAGAGATCACTGGTTTTCCTCAGTCAGAAATGGGTTAAACTCCCTCCCCTCCTCTCTTCTTCCTCAAAAAAAGAGATCAGTTATAGCCTTTGTAAATTTCCCAATCTGATTCATCACAAAGCTGCAAGAGGGTTTTAACTGATCAAGAACTGGTACATTGAGAAAATGGGACCACTTCCATCATCATCATCAGCAGCAGTTTGAACTGACCATCGAAGTATGGTGTTAGTCTTTAGAGGTAGTTTAGTGTTGATCAACTGAAACTTTAAAAATCAGCAGCAACTGACCTGTTCTCCAAAAGGCACCTGCCTAGATTTTTCTATTGCTTATCTCTCTTCCTAACATTAATTTAATTAATTTTTCCCCAAATGTACATCATCAACAGTAGTATTTCTTACTTCCATTATTTGATACTATATGCAGCTGTATTTCTTACAAGCTTGTGCCCTTCATAGATCAAACAAGATGACTTAGCAAAAAAATCCCACAGACAGTCAGTACAGATTCGAAGCAAAGGCAAGAAAAGAAAACAACCCCCTCAAACACTAAAACCCAAGTTGGCAATATGTACTGCAATGTACCTGCGTGGAGGTGAACACTCTGATGTGTTCAGTGTGAAACAGTGAAGATTCCTTCATTGGCAGAGTGTTTTCCTGCTGTGGCAGAGACACTAAAAGCAGAAAGAGACAAAATGAGAGACGAAATACACTTTAGTTAAACCAGTATGAATCTGCACATTAGGCAAATGCGGACCTATGCTTAGTGGAAGATATATTAAAATAGAAAGCAAGTTTGTAACACTCAGAAAGCATGGGGGAATGGAACTCGTGAAACTCTGAGTGCCCCTGTACCTACTGGGGAGACACAGCTTCGTACTTCACAGAAAAGTGCTTCCCTGTGTCTAAATAAACTTTTTTTCCCCAGTATGTTTATAGTCACCCTGCAGGACGTTAAATGAAGGAAAATTACAACCAGCAGTATAACCTCTGATAACATGAATCACACGTTTAATAATAAAGCCTACCATGTATCAGAAACAAACACACAATTGACCTCACAGGCTTATTAGCAAGCAGCTCCCTTGTAGTGTACATTCATAACTCATGAAGTGCCATTTACTAGACAATAATCATCATCTCAATACTATTCATGGGGAAATTGAGAAGTGGGACATAAACTATGAAGAGATTCTCAGTTTCCCAGCCTAACTTGTATGCGCTGAACTGCTCTGTGCGGCCTCAGATACTCCAGCACCTCCCTGCTGGAATTCAGCTAGGAAGTAATGCAAACTAGGGACCATTATGCCAAATTTGTGTGTGAACATGAGTGATCCCACTCTAGCTCCTATTCTAGCAATGTACACATAGGACCTTGAGACTTAGTTCCCCAGACCCTTCTAGTACTTCCAGCATTTTAGCAAGGATGTGAATTTCTCACCTTTTGTCCTTTTGTAGCAGTTTACTGTTTCTAGGAGATCAGGTGAAACATTCATACAGATGTCTTCCAGCATCTGTACATTGTTTTCAGTTAAAAGGCCCTGTTTTTCCAATAAAATCAGCAATTCCAGAGCAGACTGACAGCCAAATGGAGAGAGAAAAAATTAGTTATTGTTCCTTATAACTCAAAATCTGCCTCAGCCCTGTCTGCCTCTACCAATCGTGTTATCTGCTTTACTACCAAGAAGGTCCAAACAGTTAATTTTACATCACTGTTGGAGGTGGAAATACTGCTCTGTGGAAAGCTACTAGTTGCACGATCATTTATTATGGCCTTGTTTAGACAGATTCACCCAAACCATATGAATGACTCTTGGTTTCGAGAAGGCTTTATTGCTGTGAAACAGTAGCAATGACACATGGGCACAAATCTCCTTTGTACATGACTCAAGCAGGGTGAAGATTTGATTTGCCATCCTTTTATGATCTATTGCAAGACTGTGAACCATAAATGATTCACCTTGGCACAAAGCACCAAGTTTCAGGCTTACCTGTCAACAGTTTCCTCCTTGCTAACCCTACAAATACTGGCCAGCCTAGTTACAGATTATTCTGCCCCTTTTCTCTTCATACTTTTCCTCGTATTTCCACCCCCCACCCCCTCTTCCCTTCCCACCATACACATTTGGCTCTCTCCTCACATACAAGAGTTGTCCGTCGCCTCGGAAGATAGTTTTGCAGGAGGAATATGATATCCTTCAACATGTCATCGGTAATGTTCTCTGACAATTCATATAGCATCTGCCTGTAACAGAGATGCAGTGAGATAAAACCAGAATACTAGACAGTGTAGAAACTAAAAGCAATCTGAGAATTTAAAAATGGAAAGGGAAACGGTATGGCATAGATGGCAATAATGGAGAGAACATAATCCCACTGCAGCCTTACCTATACGGAGACACTCTTCCCTTTTCATGCAGACATTCTTGCACTTTCTCCTTGGAATAACCAAGCTTCTTGAGCAAGGAATGGCATTTCATTCTATATAAGAGTTCCGCTAGTAGGAAAGTATCTTCCTCTTTCAGATATTCTTCAGCCATAAGAAGCTGAAAGATGTCCACTGCTGACTTCACATTTTCTAGTTTCCTGATGGGGAGCAAGTCAGTACAGAGAAATTTTAAAGCTGCTACATCTTCAGCCACCAGATTTTCATCAATGAGCAGAAGCTGCTGACGGAACTTCAGGCTGACACCATCCTCCATGTTGCTGGAACCAACAGTCTCTCTGTCTGAAAGTAGAAAGCAAACACTACTAACACTTGAATCTTCAGTAAATGATCCTTGTAATACTATTTCATCCAACAACTGTTTGGAAGCCCTGGATTGTCTGCAGTAGAGGAGTTTCCTTTTAAATAAATCTGAAACTTATTGCCTTCTCCAAACACAAGATTACAAGAAAGATCAGATTTCACAGAAGCTCTGAAAAACCCAGACTAAATTTGAAGTTAGCCCTGCTCTAGCAGAAAACTGGGCTAGATGACCTCAAGAGGTCCCTAAGTTCTCCTGCTTCTTCCAAACATTTCCCACGTTCAGATCTTTACTTCTCCCCATTGTTTGTAGGTGGAAAGAGTACCTGCAGCAACTTACTACAACTCTCAGTTGAGTGAGCACAGTAGTTCACATATATTCCTCATTCTGCAGTCCAAGGGTCCATTCTCCTGTTGCAGGCAGGTGTCCCTCTGTTACAAGCCTGACACCCGAGCTGACCTGTGGAATATCCATCCACTCCCAATCATATCTTGCTACTAGACTGTGATTCGCATTTGGCACGAGAACCCTAAAGCCACCCTTGTAAGTATCTGTCAACTAAAACGTAACACTGCTCTGTCTAATTAGGTTCTGCACAAGCAACTCAATCTTAAAGAAGCTTAATAGACTAATCACCCTTCCACTACACCAACTTCTTCCATGTAGCTTAGGCAGTGCTTTCCTGCCTGTGCAAGGTTATATAGGCAAAAAGACGCTTCAATGCCTTCTACCCAAATGAGCAGGTAGGTCTTTAATCTTTTTGTTTAGAGCAATTGGAAGCAGCAATGCTTTCTACATGAGGGAGCACAAGAGAAGATCAGGGAAGCCTAACAGAGACAAAACCTCTAATGCAATCCCTTTGAACCATCTGGGAAGACAGCTCAGCAGATACACCACAGAAGTATCACAGCACATGGGGCCACAGAGAAGAGACTGTTGCATTTTTGTGTTCAGAGGCAGATAAAAAATATAATCCCCAAGTCCATGTGCCCAAGGTCCTGTTGAGGTAAAACAGAGCTAAGTTTATGTTCAGTAATTTTACTTTTCAGTTAAGTCTCTTCCAGCTAACTGCACTCTCTGAAATTAATGGCATATTTTTCCAGACAGTATCCACTTCTAGTGGAGACAAGGCCTGATGTTTGCAGTTAATAAGGAACAGTATGCAAAGAGGCTCCTGCTCATACTTCTTGCTATAACAACCAAGGTCAGCTAATTTTGTTATAAGCCCCATTGGAAGGTCAGAAGTAGAAAAGCATAGAGGGGTTGCACCTGCAGGAAGGAGGGAACAGGTGACCCCAAACTGACCGACAGGGTATTCTATCTTATTTACCTCATACTCAGTATAAAAGCTGAGGGATCAAATGGGTCAGTGTTTCCTTCAATGTCCAATGTCCAAGGAGGACTCTGTTCATCTACCTTTGATCCTCATCAATACATTCCAGAATCTAGTTCCCATCTGTCACCGACCAGTGTGGGACTTTCCCAGTGCCTGCCACTGACATGATCGTTATCCTGGAAGCTCAATATTGGTTTTGTATATATCATATATGTTTCATTATTTTCTTATTATCTTTTCATGATTTTATTAATAGTATTTCATTAAAGTAGCCTGGTTTCTTTTAAACTCGTAAGTCTCTTTCTCTCTCATCCTTCTCTAGCTGAATGGAGAGATTGGAGACAGCATCTGTCATTCATTTCAGTAGCTGTCCAGCCCAAACCACAACATCCAGTTAGGAAATGAGGTTTGACAGAACCCAGGAACCCCAAATTGTGTCCTGTCCATAAGGCACAAGACTAAGTCTGTGCACAAAAAAAGAGGTCAGACTGCTTTTTCCTGTATTCAAACTTGCCCTCCCATAGTTCCATAATTGTCCTTCAGATTCCCTCTCTCTTCATATGAAATCCCACATGCTGCGATACCCTCTTCACTTAATTGAGATCTGAACCTTTTTGATGACAATTTATCTACACATGGAAATTGTATCACTTTATAGTAAATCAAACTTTAAATTCATTTAGCTAAAAGTTACTTTAAAATCCTATCTAGACGCTTCAATCAACTAAATTTAGCAGAATAATTTAGGTTAAACTGATTCCTGCCTAAACTAAGAAGCCTATATAATCCAGGTTCAAACTCAACTATGATAATTCTGAATTTAGAGCAAATTATTTCAATTAAATGAGTTTAAAAAAATCATCACTTCAGGAGAACGGAGCAAGCTGTGTGTACATCAAGTGAAGTCATTTCATCAGCAAACCAAACTGAAGCAAGATCCAGCACAAGTTCCTTCATCTACCTTACAATATTTTCAAGTCTGTGTTGCTGCCATTTCTGAAACGCTTTTTTCACTCCAAAAATTTCCTGCTTAGAATACCCTGAAGACCTTCCAGCACGCGGTGCATTCACTACCTGTCTTATCTCACTTTCCTGCCTCTATACGGCTGGGCTGGCCCTCTCTCCCAGCACTAAACAAAAGGAACTACTGCTGGCTCACCACCAGCTCACCCGCCGCTCAGCTTACTGCTTCAGTGTTTTTAGAAGCCCTTGCCACTTCACGCATTTTACAGGCTGTTTGTAAAACACCACGGTAAAAAAGAGAGTCCTAAAACGAAGGAAAACGAGCAAACAATCCCTATTCCAGTAAAACAACACGATGCTAAACACCCCACACTGATACACACGGGGCCCAGGACCTACCTGCTTCCTCAGGTGTGCCGCGGCTGACCCTAACGCTTACAGCTAGAGATGGCAGGGCATTAGCAGGCAGGTCACTGATACACAGAAAGATGACGGATCAGCCTCTCTAATTCATGTTTTGCAACATATCCCTAGAGAAGGAAAAATCACATAAAGTAAGCAATAAGGATTATCTAATTACTGCTTTTTTCCCCATAAAGGCTAATTGATTGTGACACTGCCAGAGCAAGAAATGCAAGAATAACGCAAAAGCACGGAGCACAGGAGAACGCCAGGGCTCAGCCCGCAGCCCCCCCAGCAAAGGCAGTACCCAGCTCCGGCCCGCGGGCAGCCCGGCCGCAGCTGCGCTGCACCGCACCGGAGGGAGGGAAGGGAGGAAGGAAGGAAGGGAGGAGCGGGATTT
>VZRU01012438.1:0-14195 GCA_013398155.1 Pedionomus torquatus
TGCGGCCATCCAGCTAGTTCCTTATCCACCTTATCCATCCATCCAACCCATGACTTTCCAGTTTGGAGACTAGGATGTCACACAGGACAGTGTCAAATGCTTTGCTTAAGTCCAGGTAGATGACGTGCATTGCTCTGCTGTTGTCCACCAAGTTTGTGGCAGTATCATAGAAGGCCATCAGATTTGTCAGGCTGGATTTGCCCTTGGTGAAGCCATGTTCGCTGTGTCCAGTCACCTCCTTATTTTCCATATGCCTTAGNTTTCCATGTGCCTTAGCAGAGATTCCAGGAGCATCTGCTCCATGATCTTGCCAGGCACAGAGGTGGCCCTCCTTTGGACCTGCTCAAATAGGTCCATGTCTTTTCTGTCTGAGAGCCCCAGAGCTAGACACAGTACTCCAGGTACACTAGGGCTAGACCCTGTACTCCTGTGTTGTACTTCACTCATATAAGAGTGGAATAGAAGGGCAGAATCACCTCCCTTGACTAGCTTGCAACTCGGCTTTTGATACAGCCCAAGATATGGTTGACTTTCTGGGCTGAGAGAGCATATTGTCAGTTCATGTCCAGCTTTTCGTCCACCAACACCCCCAAATCCTTCTCAGCAGAACTGCTCTCAATTCCTTTATCCCCCAGCCTGTATTGAAATAGGGCATGCCTTGACCCACATGCAGGACCTTGCACTTGGCCTTGTTGAACCTCATGAACCTCACATAGGCCCATTTCTAAAGCTTGTCCAGGTCCCTCTGGATGGCATCCCGTCCCTCAGGCCTGCTCACTGCACCACTCAATTTGGTGTCATCTGCAAACTTGCTGAGGGTGCACTCCATTCCACTGTTTGTCATCGATGAAGTTGTTAAATAGTACTGGTCCCATTGTGGACCCCTGAAGGACACAACATGTCACCAGTCTCCATCTGGACATTGAGCCGTTGACCACTGCCCTCTCAATGTGACCATCCAACCAGTTCCTCATCTGCTGCATGGTCCATCCATCAAGTGTCCAGTTTAGAGAGAAGGATGTTGTGGGTGGCCATGTGAAAGACCTTACAAAAGCCCAGATAGGTGACATCCATAGCTTTTCTCCTGTCCACTGTTGTTGTCACTCCATCATAGAAGGACACTAGGTTGGTCAGGCAGAACTTGCCCTTGGTGAAGCCATGCTTGCTCTCTCAAATGGAATTGAAATTACAAATAATCTAGCATTTTTGACTAAAACCATTATTTACTTTGATATGGTGTGGTACTTACATACACAGTAGAGAACAGTAGGTAATAAGGCAAAATTTGTTATAATACTTCAATAATGTCAGACAGGATTACCGGGAACCCTCCGTTCTCTTCTGGTGTAAAAATATGCAGAAGGGAACAAATTAATTCAATGACTCTGTCACTGTCGAGGATCAGCTGTTAAGCTGCATCCCTACATCCTCTTTGTTTTATACAACCAGCAGGGATGCAGGTACTGGCTGTCAGCCAGTCTGTCTGCTTTGGCCTCCCTGTGGGAATCACATAGCATGTTCATGAATCAAATTTTCATAATATTGAATTTGGGGGTATTTTTAAAGTACCCTTTATCATGGTATTGCAGATTTTCATTTCCATGTAAAATCAGTTTATTTTAAAATCTGTGAACTTTTTCCAATACCTTTTTTTTTTTTTTTGAAGTACTTCAATTTGGCTTGAGTTTACTTAGAGTCATATTGAACAGAATATTATTGTTACAGAAAATTTAAAAAATAACTACCACAGAACAGATTTAGTCCAATTGTAAAGCAGAAGCCTGTGCAATATATTTGAGGCTGATTGTATAGAGGCTGACCTTTTGTGTTGCTGAGCACCACTGACCCAAGTAATCTTGAAATCCACAAAATAATTCACGTGAATACGTGCAGCTGATGGTTTCGGGCATCATCATTGTGCATTGCAGTCAGTGGGCTGATGATTGTATAAAATTTTCTGCTCTGGGTATAGGACTATAAAAGCTTTGAGGAACATAATCTGACTAGCAAGATTAGAGTTTTCCTGGAAATAATTTTGCTAACTGCAAGAATTAGCCTAGTTTAATCCTGAGCGTGTTGAATTGTTAAAGTGCCCAGAACATTACTGTCACGAGAGTCGTGCACACTCATGCATCTCCTTGTTTCTTCTCTCCTTGGTGTCTGTAAGGCCAGAATCTTCTTTTTTCTTTCCTGTTTGTCTTGTATCTCTCACTTCAGGTGAGAAGCAAGTAGATCAAAACCGGAGTGCCAAGTCAAACGCCCTGCCTTTCTGCTGCCGCTTTTATTTCTTCTGGAGATATAGCATAATTCACAGTTGCTGTTGGCTTCTTCTGAAACCCGTTCTGCTTCATCCACTGAGTCAGAGGTCTCATGCTATCATTCTGTTAATTTCTAAGTTTGTTGCTATGGTACAACCTTCTTCTCAGCTTTGTGTTTCTGCACCTCCATCCCTATTCTTTTTTGTTCATGAGTTTTTACAGCCCCTCTCTGTCAGTGGCGTCTCCTGCATGTACTTCTAGTTCTGTGACTACTCTTGGAGTCCTTTTGGCATCTGTTTTCCACTCATCTTCATCCTCCAGTAGATGCCTCACCCCAGATTCTAGCAAAGTGCACCCCAGACACATCAAGGCAGAGATTGGTGAGAGTGAGTTTAAGCAAAGGTCCTGGCAGTAGAGTCAGGAGATAATGAGCCTCAATTAAACATCACATGTATTCCCAAATGCTGTCGTGCAGGGAAGTCCATGTTGATGTTATTGGGACCTCTTCCCAGGAAAGGAATTAATATCTCAAGGACTAAAACCAAGGTGTTAGAACAATAGCTTTTTTATGTAAAAACAGCTACATAGATTGCATTGCAACACTAAGAATATTATTACAATGCAGCATATGCACTGTGTATCATTATAACAAGCATTTATTAAATTCTATCTTTAAAAGACGTCTTCCTTTAACAGAGACTTAATGTCATATTCTACTGGGCCTACTTATGTTCAAGACACTGAGTTGTGTCTCAAGAGTATGTCAATATTTGTAACTGGTTTTGATAAATTGTCTATGAAAAAATAACTACAATTAAATCATAATAATTTTTAACATTTAACATTGATAATATCCTGTATTTATGTTACAAGGTATAAAGCTTTTTCTGTCTCTGCAAGTGATGTAAAAGATGTTTATTTGACAGATTTAGGGATTTGCAAATAGATTTTTTAAAAAGGATATTTGAAAGTGTCAGATTTTAATATCATCACAGTATTTTACTGTTGAAAACTAATTCACTTGTGTGAAAAATATTGAAAGATCATGAGGTGCACCAGCTAAAACCAAAATAATTGGACAGCATTGGTACATTTAATTGCTTAAGCTGTTTCATAAACATGGAGAGCCTTTCCAAAAAACCCAGCACTACCAAACTCTTAAGTATCCATTTTTTTAGTTGTTACACTCCATCAAAGTTTGGAAGCTCAGAAACTCAGTTGTAAAACTTTACATAAAAATAATGAGTGAAAACACCCACAAATTCCTGAGACAACTAATTTACAAATTCCTCTTTGTTCCTAATTTTATCTGTCCTATATTAATAACTGTACTTTATATATAAATTCTATTTATATTTAAATTGTATAATTTATTTTTATATATTCTATATTTTTTTATGTATTTACATCTATGCCAAACTTTAAGAAACAATTACTTCAAGAAATGAAATGTAAGGCCACATTGGGAAGGAAAAAGGTAATTCCATGCAAGGTTGTATCACACAGAAAAATACTAGTAGCCCTAAAGATCTGGAGATCTCTGTATTCCATTCTTTTCTCTTCCTTCCTAACACATAGTAATGCAGTATGTTCACATCTATTTAATTATTTAATTAATTTAGGTTTCATACCACCTGATAAAGTAAATACTTTTTTTTTCTGATTTCAGAAGTGACAAGAGAGTGGTTAAATTAAGTAACCCCTCTAAAGCAATCAACATCAACACTGGTATCAAAACAATGCTTGTAGGACATCGTTATGAACAGTTCCTTAGATTATATGATTGGAGATTTTATGTTTAATTTGTATGTGTAAGTATTTGAATGTCTGACCTGGGGAATACTAAAAGAGCTTAGTTGCCAAAGCTCCTGCTGATTAGGTGCTGTCAAGGTTTATTATGTTTTCCCAAATGTAGATGCACCAAACTGGCAAATGCCTTGAAAAGGCTGAATTTGAGGTTTCAGTGCTTACTCCTACATCTCACTTTAGCAAGTTACTTATGTAAAGCTGGTGACTTTTGAAACACCATACAATATGGGAGGGGAAGGCACTGCCGTTTCCGTAATCCTTTTTTCACTGTCCTGCAGAATTTTTTGTGTAATCACTGTTTGCGTTTATGAAGCACATGTGAAAACATGTACATTTATTGAATGTCTGCTGGTTCCTTATCTTTGTGTCTTTTACTGTGATGTTGTAGAGCTTGGATCATATGGAAACCTAAAATATTATGACACAATGACTGAAGAAGGTAAGAAATATTTTAGAATTGTTTGTATCAGCTTTTTTTGAAGCCTTTTGAAGCGCATTTTATGTGTTTACTTTTTCCTTCATTTTTCTTAGTCCTATTTTCATTTTCTCCATTTTTGAGTAACTCATTTTTTGCATGTCTTTATTGACGGCGTGGTCAGTTATGGCTCTTTTTGAGGTTTTTTTGTTGTCAGCATTTCAGTTTTGCTTTTTCAAATAGGGAAATTCATTGGAATGCTTTTATTAAGGAACATACATGCAAAACTACACTTGCAGATTATGTGGCACAGTATAACATAGACTGTAGGTCTATGGTATTTTATGCCATGTTTTACAGTGTTCAAGAAGATTGAGAACAATTATTAAGTGACTTCACTTTGCTATATTATTCAAAAGTAATGAATACACTTTAGAAACTAGGCAGGACTATTCCTGGAGTGTTATGTGTGTGCTTAATTGCAATGCAAAAAACTATGCAATTTAAAATCTTGATTCCAGCAATATAAGAAGGATGTAATTAGAGCCCATATCAAGGCTCAATGAAATCTTGGAAAAAAATTCTGCTGATTCAAAAGAATTGCAGGAAAGAAGTTAACTGTGTACTATATTTACAGCATGTGCTTTCAGTCCTAGTGCAAGTCAGCATTACTATAATTTGGAAGTTTCGCTGAACTGAGACCTTATTGTCTCTAGGATCAAGGCCTCTCGTCCAGTTGTCTGATCATAATGCCAGACAGATGGTTTCATGAATGTTCAGTTTAATAATTTGTGACATGTTTGAGAATGGAGATAAACAGTTATCAGCCTATTCCTAATTATTTTTAGTGTTGGGACTATACAGGACAAATAGCTTAATTCTCTGCTTTTAAAAACACCGTTATTTTCTAGTTTAGATTAACCTTGAGGTAAAAAAGGTTTTAGGAAAATCTTCATCATATGACTTACTCATGGTCATTTCTCTTGGGGGGATGGGGGATGAGGGAGGGAAGTGGTGACTTCTGACTACTTCCCGTTTTATACCTCAGTTTCCCATTTTATATATCAGTACTATTGTGGGTCTGGCTGTAGGGGACAGTTCCTTCCACCTTTGTCCCTGATGCTGGAACATACTGGTTTCCTCAGTAGTAGGGGTGAGCTCATAGCACAGGCCAGTCTTGCCTCACAGTCCTCCATTGCCCATACTCACCTCCTGATTCGCAGGGGTGGAACTGATATGAGAAAAGGTGTCTGAAAAGAAATTTTACCAGGCAAACAGCATTATCTGTGTTGTTTATATGCACTTCTAATGCACCTGAAATGAATCGTTAAGCCAGTCCATGCAGATAGAGCTCCCACAGCTAGAACTTTTGCAGTATATCTCATCCCAGTCTTCATGACAGACAAGATGCAAAGGTCATTTCTCTCTGTAGCCTACAGTGGGCTGTATTAAGCTTTTTTTCTGCTGAAGTATTAAATCTAACATTTCAAAACCAGTCCTACGTTAGTACCTTTTTGATCACCATACTCTGTTGACAGTTAAAAGTAGCTATTTGTGGGAAAATATTCATGCAAATATGATACATATGATATATGTGCTGATGCTGAAGTAATGCTGTTAATATTCAATGTCATCTCAGAAAGCACTCCTCGTGACTAAATAATCCAGGACTATACTGTAGCAAAAGCAAAAATCCAGTAGCAAATGTCTTCCAGTAGCAACAGTAAGAAAGGAAGCTCCTTGTTCCTAGGAGTATTAACACTGACAGGAGTCTATGATACCTTCTCAAATACAACTGTCATCATCGTTTTAACTTGTCTTTCACTAAGCAAGTAATGAATAGTGTATTGCAGAAGCTGTGTTTAGATCAGAGTGTGCTATATTTTGAATTTTCTGTTTGGATTTTCACTTGTCACGAAACTTATTTGCATTATCCGTTTTCCTCTTACCTCTTTCTCTTCTTTTCTTGACTGAGCTTTTTATATGTTTTGTATGGAAATTTAGTCAGAGGAATATGTAAACCCAGTTATAAATTCGTGGATTTTTTTCTAATATGATACATCCTTATTGCCAGGTCCTCAAACCCTGACTGGGAAAGGCAGCAAATCTTTCGGTCCTGCAGTGAAGCACGGGCACATGTATTCTTGCTGCTGCATCAGAACAGAGACAAAAAATAATGGTTAGGTCGCAATTTACAGTCAGATGTAGCATGTTGGCCAGGGAGCCTGAACGATGCTGATTTTAGAAACTGATCTCCATTGTTTTATTTGCTTCTATTTGATCCAAAAGTGAATTTAAATTAATTGCAGATTAATTAGGCCCAACTGGTAGAGAAAATGTACCATATCAGATGGAAAGAAGACCTCACAGTAACCTGGTACTGTCACGTAACCTCCACCAACAGCCTACAACATGACAAAACTGAATGTATTTTCATTTGATGCTTCTGTGTGATTTTAAAGTTAAAGGAGAAAGCACATGAGGTGGATTTCTGGAATTGATCAGTTGTGACCCACTAGTTGCATTCCATAACTGGCCTCTCAGTACAGTTCAGGTACAGTTTGGACTGCTCAACAGCTAAAGAGTTGACATCTTCAGACTCATGAAAGTTTGGCTATAGCTGCATAGATGTAATTTGCATTTGATCAGTGACTGAAAACTAGACAAATGGTAGAGTCTTGATTTTTTCAAACAAGTAAATTTCTGGAGATAAACTATTTTCCTATTAAATCAAAGGCTTTTCTGACCCAGGGAATCAGTAGTCTGCAATTCAGATTGTAGTCAAAAGACGGGCTTTTTAATATATACCACATCAGGAGGAAAATCTCTGCCAACTGATGCCAGCTGGAATTACTCATACAGATCAAGGCATATCATCTATATTACACAATACTGGTTTGTTTGCATATATTCAATTAAGAGCAATTCAAATTTAAGCTACCTTCTTTCCTAGTCACCTGTCCTTGATCTCATATTCCATCTACAACATCCTTTATAAACTAAAATTAGCTGCAAAATCTGAATGAATTCAGATTCAGTGAATCTAAATTAGTTAAGAATTTTCTATAACAATCTATCCTAATTTGGGTCTGTGGAATCAAGTGTTTTCATTCACCTAAACTGTTGTGATATCAGATGGCCTGAAAATTACTTTTGGGCAGTCACACCCATGGTACATAGAGCTGTTAAAAAAGGAAACAAGCTCCTACCTTCTCATAGAAATAAGAATGGTAACATAAAATTCCTGCGGGTGGTTATAGTAACCCCACCTTAAAAATAAGAAAAAGGGCATAAGAGAAGATCTGTATCTAAGATGAAGCCTTTGAGGCTGGGCTTTCTGTAAATTTGAATTGCTTAGAAATATCCTTAAATGGTCCTTTTTTTCTGGTGGCTCTGTGATCCCCCTTCACTGAGCAAGTTTTGATTTGGTTTGAAGAAAGAAAATGTCTTCATGTGAGCTAGTACTACTGCTTTTCTCAGTTTCATGCTTTTGATAGTCAATATTATGCCTCTTGTTTCCTCACAGTTGTCTGCACTGAATGAATCAAATGAGAGGGAATGATGTAAAACAATATAAGATGAATGATGTGTGTACTGGGAAATAAAAATAACCCAAAATATACTTTCCATTTCAAATGCTGGGGTTAGTGGCAGTGACTTAATAACAGTGGAACAATCTTCTGAATGAAGTGATGTAACTGACAATGTTAAAAGTCAGTGTAAGAAATTCTTCTTAAAGATTTGAGGAGGCTTTTCGAAATGTGAAAAAAATTGTAGACAACTTCAACTAAGCTAATCCAAGACAGTGTGTGTTTCTGTAGAGACATCATCTTTTCAGTTCAATCATTGCTGAAGTTCTTCTGTTAAAAACTCTAAAAAATTTCAAACAATCTCAAACAAAATACTAGGGTATCCTTGAAGAATTCTGAATAACTTTAATTAAACTTATTAAATTGGACCTTAAATTAGAAGGTCCTACACTATCCTGGAGTAGGTGGAAACATGGATGTTTCCACAGATATTTCTCAGAAAATGTCTCAGTTGCATCATTGGCATCACTTGCAAAAATGCATTTGTATATTTGGGGTATCAAAAGCCAAATTCACAAACATATGAAGCCGAGTTGGAATCTGAAACCCATAGCAATCCTTTAACAAACTGATATACATGCTGTATGAAAATTATGTAGGCACCTTTCAGTATTTGCATATACTTCTGGATAAGCACTTTTAAAATACCTCTAGTGTTTCATAAGAAGTGAGGAACAGACTTCACTCTTAGCATTTGAGCTTAAAATATTTGGAAATATGATTCACACTCTTTTCTGGTTTTTTCTTTTATTTTCTACTCTGATATCCCAAGCAATTCCCTTTGTCTCTCTTTCTTTCTTTAATGCTCTGTTTTTAATTCGCCCTCCAACTAAAATATGTGCCACTAACCACCAACCATGTGCACTGAAACAATGAGATGGCTTGCTATTTATGATTGTGTTCTACACTCAGATGTTCTTCTGCAGGCAATTTTACTCTAGGTTCCATGTACCAAAAAGATAACCTTTGTAATATATTGTGAATGGCTAATTATTTCTTTGAAGCATGGGATGTTTGTGAAAAGATAGAGGGCGCTGAAAGGACAGTACTGTTTATTAAATCTTTGTCATATTTTTATTACTTTCCAAGTGACTTGTTGACAAATTAACTCCACTTCCCAGCAAATGGTAGCAGCTAGTTGCTGAGGACTGTGTATATGCTTCTTCACAAAACTATTGGTAAAGGGATTTGAAGCTTCCATTTGTGAGGAGGGAAAAGAGCATTTCTTTCTTTACTAATCATTTATTCTTGCATGTCTATTATTTTAGTTTGGAAACAATGACTGCTATCCAACTAACTTAATTTATTCATGACTTCTCACTGTTATGTGCCTCTGTTAATCAAATATATGATTCCATTAAAATATCTTTTGTGATTCCATTGAAATATCTTTTGTGATTCCATTGAAATATCTTTTGATTTTAAGCCTGTGCTGGTTTTGCTGTGGAGACAATGACAGTTTTCAGTGTTGGTTTGGGGTTTTTTTTAAGAAAGATGAAGAATTAAAACAATCATGGGCCCTGTGTAGTAATAGTGTTCTTAATTAGAAGTGAACTAATACTATAGTCACCAGTTTTCTTCTAAAAGAGACAAAAGAAATGCTTAAAGAGCAATAGCAAAGAGGATAACAATAAATAAAAGCAGATACGTCATCTTTCTACACAACATAGACTGTCATAAGTTGTTCAAAGAGAAAGATTAACCAATGTAGAGGAAGGATTAAATTAATTTGGCTCAATATTTGCCATCTTTGACATCACCTAGTTTGAATGTGTCATTTGGAGTCAGTGGTCAATAAAGAGTGACAGGAGTAAGTTGCCTTGGAGACAGTCTAGGTAATGAGCTACATAGTTAACTTCTTTGGAGACCAAAAACGCCTGGCAGGTTGACAAGAAAATTTACCTTTGAGAAACTGGTATGGAAATCATGTATTCTGGAGAGTTCTTCTTTCTCTTCTGAAGTGTCTGTAGAAGTGTCGTGGTTTCAGGCACATAACTGAGTGGAAAATGACAAAGTTGACCACAGTCACCATGATGTAATTTGTGGATTGATCTGGAATTCTGTATTACTCTACTGAAACTGTTTGGTTTTGTTTATAATATCTTTATTAATCTGTATTCATCTTCTGCTTAGGCTAAGTCCTACACCAGCACTTATATAGGTGGACCTTTGCTGGCTACTTCTGAAGGAAAATAGTGGCTTTTGTTTTCAATTTCTTGTTCAATTTGTTGCTGGGTTCTCAGAATAGAAAAAAAAAATACACTTTTATTTCCACCAAAAATAAAAAAAAAATCAGAAAATCAGATAGTGCCAGTAACATGTCTGCTGTTTGAGGAGGGATGGAAATGGATTATCAGCACTGATTTATGGAGCCAAAGCTCTGGCAAAGAAACTTTGCACCCCTAAGTGGCTGTATTTTAACAATTTAATAATTTCTTTTAGGAAAGTTCAAAGAAAGGGCCTCAATTCTGCATAAGATCGCCAAAAAGAAGTGCCAGGTGGAAGACAGTGAAAGGCAGAATGGAGCTGCTAATCATGGTGAGTGCAGCAATACAGATTTATCACCTGCTACTGAGGGCCTTTTTCCCTGTTTTATTTTGCTTGAAAATTCTCCTTCATTTATGCTTCCTTGATAAAAATATTCTGATTGCCTGTACAAAAGAGTATGAAACTTACGAATGGAACAGGAATTAAGTGCGAGAAGAGAAAGTCAGTTAAAGCAGTTAGTCTCCTGGAAGGGCTGAAAAGAAAAAAACAAGGACGATTTTGGATATGTGCTGAAGTGACAGAAACAGGGGGACAAAACTTTCTCATTTTTTATATGTGAAAATTTGATTAATTTATTGAGCTGCTCTAGGAGAATAAGTGTTTTATGTGGTATCACCCTGTCAACAAAAAGAAGATTTAGTTAGAAGAAGACATATTTAAGATATGATTTGTCTGTCTGCTACTTGCTGAGCGTCATCTAGGCCCATCTATGCTAATTCTGCAAAGTTAGGTTACTGTGGTTTCCCACTAAGGGTGAGAATTTGTATTTAGTTCAGAAGTTCCTATTCTAAAAGAAAATCTCTATCATGTTCTGTTTTCTCTACTTTACTTCAGCATGCTCTCTGCATTAGAAAACCAGGTGCAAATGTGTCTAATAAAAGCTGAATAATTTTCTCAGTTGACACTTTTACTGACCTTGTGCTATGTTTAGTTACTATTTGCTGCCAGAATCAAGCAGTTGGATGGGGCATTCTGTTAATAAACCCTAATGCTGGCTGTGGGGTTAAGAGACAACACACATGCTCTGAAATAATTACAGATAGTCTGGCACTCTGCTGTGGCTGTGATCTCAGATTTTTAATTTAGAAGAATCTCAGGATAGCAGTAATGTAACTAGACAGCTGTATTTACTTCTGTGCACAGGAGTATATCATAAGACATGTTGAACTCATGTTAGACATTTCCTATTACTATTCCCCATAACTTTATATTGTCCAAGGGATTTTTGGCCATTGACATTTTTACCTAGTACATACTTAAAGAGATAATTATTGTTCAGAGAATTACAAGACAGTCAAAGTAATAATAAATTTGAATAAATTTGACATCAGAAACCAAAGTCCCAATTTTATCCATTTAATTCCTGTAGAAATTTAGCACAAGGACTACATGATTCTGCTTTAAAGATCATCCTCTATTACTGGATGTTATTAAACCATCCATTTACTCTTCTCCCACATTTTTGCATGAGGAAGAGCATGATTGTATCTGGGAAGTAACTTTACTTATTGCAGGGGTTAGTGTGGTTTAAATGTTATGTGTTGTTGTATATATCCACTCACCTGTAAATGCAACATATTGCATTCTTTAATGTCTGGGAAGAATGCTATATGCCACTTCTTTAGCTGAAGTATTAAGCACAGTGAGTTTAGCATAAACAAAAAGTACTGAATATTGCGAAGAATGTACATTTTTCTAGGATGTGAGTGCCAATAGAATGGTTTCTTCAAATGCCAGATCACCACTCATAAATTTGCTACTTAACATTCTGCTCTGTTGTTTCCCCACTCTTATTTATGGATGCCACAGAGAAAAGTGCAAAAGTCGAAGTCGCAGTAACACCACCGACTGATTCAGGACCAGTGCAGAATGGAATCGCCCATAACGTTGAAGAAGAGGTTAATTTTTTATTTTGTTCTGGTTTTTATTTTATTTTTGTATTGGTAAATATGTTTGTGCTTAATTGTGTTTTTCACTAAAAGTATACATCTCAATAGTAAGAGGTTGTTAACATAAACTGTCTAAAATATATTTAATCTTCATCTACAACTGAACCCAATGCATGGTTTGTCGTATATAGAAGCTTTTTTATGCCCCTGTCCTTCAGTGTAAGGTAAGATGATAATCTGGAATGATATTCTTTTAGGAAATGTATTTTTACTTATCAGATAAGATGTTCACAGCCCTAAATACAGCTAATGGAAATTTCTTGTCTGGTTATCATCACATTGCACAAAACCTGTTCCCTTCAGAGGGTAGCCTGTCATGTGCTTCATGGAATAGTTAAAAGTAGCTATAAAAGCGGAGCTGTACACAAACTCCTTCTCTCTGCATTCTTTTATTGTGAGACAAATAACAAATTAAGCTGAGTAGTATACTAGTGTTTCTATGACTGTTATTGCATATGTTTAAAATATGAAAAGAAGTAATTAAACACTTAATTTTTTTAACATATCCCTTTTACAGATAATAAGTAGATGCATAACTGTGTCTAGCTTAAACAATGACTACTGAAATAGCTATACAGTGAAGCTAGCTTCTTTCTTAAGTTGTAATTCACCAAGAAAAGCTGACTACAAAATTTATTTATTTTATTTATTTATTTAATGTCTTTTAATTATTTCAAATGTTATTAATACCACCCGCATCCCAAGTAGGCAATCAAGTGGAAAACAGATTGGTTTTGCTAGACTTGGGTGCTGGTCTTTTAGACTGAGACAGTGAAACTTGCATAGAGAGAGAAAGTCTTGTTAGAAATAATCCTTGACACAGATGCTTTTGTAATGGTTTTGTTTGTACGGTTTACTTCTTGGCTTTCTCCTTAGGCTGTAGTGACACAAGAAAGATACTGCAAGAGATGGCTGAGGTCTTAGATCACATGATGTATTGTATATACCATAACATGAGCTTCCTCTTACTAAAAGTGGAAGGAACTGTGTTGCATTTACATGCAACAAAATCATGCAAAAAATGGCAAAGGACATTTTTAGTTTCAAATGGTTCCAGCTTTAGGGTTTGATATACTAGTTCTTTTTGCTTATTTAGCATTTAACAAAATTGTTAGTACAAGTCAGAGATCATCTTGCCTTCTTCATGACCTAAGCAGTATTGCTATTGGTGGAATTCTTTCCTTGAAAGGTTCTGCAAGCCACAGGAGAAGTACCAAGTGGCATACAAGTAACAGAGTGTTTTTGTGTCTGTTGGCTGCTTTGTAAGCACAATTATCACTCACAAGGAGCATAATTTATACTAAAACATACTTATAACAGGGAGAAGGTATCCTATATTTTCTGCAGGGCTGGGAAAAAACACAGCAATGTGTAGTAGGCTGAGTCTTTGGGAAAAGATTCTGTTTGTTTTAGGTAGCTGGAAGTGGAGAAATGACAAGTTTATGCTAGCCAGCTAGTGTATTAGTGCACCAGCTATTTTCAGATAGCTTTCAAGTCCTCACTTTTTCCAGATTATTTTGGTCTCTCAGATAGAAATTGAGAATCAGAATCATGGACCTAAAATAGATGGGCATTTTTTGATATCCTGAATGAACAATAATGATAACGAGTCTCCTGTGGAAAGGAGAGCATAGTAGAACATTAAATTACCTTTTTTGTTAATCTCAGTTGTTCAGGCTCACATGCCACTGAAACACCTTTGTCAGCTCAACAAAGCTTTACTCTTAGGTAAATGATATGAGTAAAACCAATGGAATAAAACAGTCTCAGTACCAGACTTCAACACACAACATTTTAAGGTAAGGAGAGATCAATTTTCAGATCTATTTGGATCATGTTCTGAGAGTCTGACCTCACTGCTGCAGTGAAATATGTCTTTAGACTATTTTTTAACTTCAACAAAAAA
>VZRU01012438.1:26710-56550 GCA_013398155.1 Pedionomus torquatus
GGCAAATGCCGAAAATTATCTGACCTTGGTTCTTCCAGCAATAAGTCTAAACAAGGGCCTCTCTGCATACCATCCCTTGGTATAATCAGGTCTTATCACTGTGAGACGGAACAGCTCTGAACAATGTGCTCCTAATTTCAGAGTTTAGCTAATATAGAGGAGGCCTAACTAAGAAAGTGAAACTGTAAAACAGAAAATTGGTTCATTTTACCTCAAACCAGGACAGAAGGTCAGCCTTTGAAAATCTGACTCTGATTTACAAAACATGAAATGGAGATCCAGCATGTAGCATCTGTAATGGAGTTCAACCAACAGGAAAAAGGGGTTTGCCCTCCTACACTGTGAGCCTGGGTTTGGCCTTAGATTTTGGGGATAGTTTTCTTGGGGAAGAGGTGAGGCAGTAAAACCTGAAGGTGAAAAGATTTCAAATAGATGGATCAAGGTTTCTCGGGGGGCACGTGGCAGTTTCAATATGTAATTCTTTGTGGTCCTTTGCTACAACCACTCCTGTTTCCTGTGTGATTGTGCTAGCCCAATGCAGTTTGGCACAGGCGTGAGACCAGAATGAGGTCCAGTGTTGAAGTACAGTGTGTACTGGTACAGCGCTGCATGAAACAACTTAGGCAATAATTTCTGTACATTTTGCACACTCATGTGTAAACTCAGACCAATGTGAGGCTTGTGTTGTGATTAAATACAGTTGTTAATCATGGCTAATCTCTAAAGATGGCAATTCAGGAAGTACTTTGTCACTCAGTGCTGTTTATGAAGCAGTCATTTATGGAGCTTTATTCCAGCTGAGTTCGCTGCTTGAATTATACGCAGGCCACTTAGAAAAGAGTTACCTAGGCAACCCTTCAATTGGTCCTGTTGTGCTCAAATTTTTACCTCAGTCATCATATTTCAAAACTGAGTGTCCATTTCACATTATTTTCCTACACCAACAGCATCTACCGAAATGGAAAAGGAATGGATTTGGGTTTTAGGAAGTAGCCTCACAAACTCCTGCACCAGCCCAGTCCCCAAAAGTCAGGTTTCAATAGATTACAGTAGTGAAGTACAGATCATCTGCCCACTTTGGCAAAGAGATGAAAGCTAAAGGCAAAAGTTGGCTCTGGAGCCTCCGAGTACTGTGAGGAGTGTGACAATTTGTTCCTGTGTATATTTTTAAAATCTTTTAGCGGTTGTACCTATTTTTATGAACCTGTTGACTTTACTGTCATCTTACAATTGTGCAACTTGGGAGTTTTATGAAGTGTAGGAGTTAACAACATAGTCTTCTGCTGAGATCAGCACATAACTGTCAAAGTAGCTGCAGCCTGTCAGTGTGTCAAGAGGCAGACAGGGATCTGCTTCCAGTCCATTGGTGTCAGCTGATACAGTCATCGTGGAGAGCCTGGGCTGAGTTGGGCTTGCTTCTGTAGGTACTGATCATTTCAGTTAGCTGAACAATTCAGGAGTTCATGATATTGGAATAATTAAGACCTGCTCTTCAATCAAAATTAGCAGTAAGTAGAAAACGTTACAAACAATACAGAGTCACCAACATATGGTGACATTTTATGAATAACTCTTTTGCTTAGAAAAAAATAACTGCCGTGGTCATTCCAAAGACTGCTTTTTATAGCATTGTCATGAGGTTTATATAAGCAATATTAAGACAGGGCAATAACTGTCCAGAAACCTGTGTTACAAATCTGTGGGAAGAGTAACTTGCACACTGTAGAGAGGACTGAATTCTCAATTATTATCCTTTTGCTAAAGCAAGCAAGAAATTATTATTTTTTTTTGCCAAAGAAAACAAGAGCAATGCATGAAGGCATAGTTATGTACCTCTCATGCTCTCAAACAACACAGTTTTCACCAAGTACTCTTTTTTGGACTTCAACTTCTTCCTCCAGAAGTTTTCAGTGAGCTCTCTAGGAATCTTTCCACAGGCTTACCAGGTCTTGCATTTCACACATCTAAGTGAAAGAACAGTGTAGGTCATTTTTTTCTGTTGCCTTATTCTGTGGTATGAGTTAGATCCATGTGCAGTTCTGAAGACATTGCCTGCCTACGTTAAAAGTTAAAAAGTAATTTTAATATATACACCCAAAAAGGCTGAATCATGCTCCCTTTGCTTTCTTTCGGTGGTAGTCTGAGAGGGCTCCGTTTTGTTAGCATAAGCAGCCTAAGGAAAGAGAAGTGTATGGCAGTCAGGAGGTTTTCTATTGTGGGAGGAGGTCCCTATACACCTACTGTGTAGTAGACATGGGAGGTGAACAGAATGCACAAAAATGGAGACTAGAGATTGATGTGAAAATCACCTACACAAATAGGAAAGGAATGTCTTTCCTTTAATTTTAGCATAGTTGTTCAGCTATGTTACAGCTGGTCTAAACATGGGAGACTCAGGCTGGAGGTGAGGACATTTCTTCCTGTTGTTCCCATGAGGAGAACTGGACCACCACTGGCGATGGGACCCATGGAGGCCTGGCCACCTCCATCCTTGGTGGTTTCACAGCTTGACTGGCCAGAGTCCTGAGCAGCCCAATCTGACACCGCCCCTCACTGAGCAGTGGAGTCCCGCAGGTTCTTGCCAGCCTGAATTACCCTATAGTCCTATGAACAAGAAAATACATATATGTATATCCATAAAATAGTAACTTTTAAAGTTACTCAAAAAAACTTTAAAATTTAGGTATATGTATACATACATAGATTTCTATTTATATGGGTGTATGTGTTTGTGTGTGTACACACACACACACACATGCATACACGTATTTCTGTCTCTATCACTGTCTCTCTCTCTATGTGGCTGGACTTGATGCAGTCCACACCAGTTTTTATCCCTGACCAGACTAGCCACTTCCCAAGGGAGAGCCTACAAGAAGATGTATCAGAGCCACAAGGCTCTCTCCAGGGAGAAGGCATGACATTGCTCCGTTCATCCCAAGCGACCAGAATCACCATCAGCATAGCTGCAAACAGATGTCCTCAGGTAGCCTGTGCTGCAGGGATACCTCATAGTCTGGCCAAAATGTTGTAATGTACCCTAGCTAATGTTGTTAGGTAGGTGTGGTGTTACTGCAGTGTTTTCAGACCCTGCGGGTTTTCAGTGAAACAGTGCACAGTCCTCAGAACTCCTCTTTAAAGGATCCCTAACCTCATTTTTCCACTTCAGTATCCTGCTCACTGTGGCTTTTCTTTCAGAATGAAGAGGATGAGGACCAGCCTCTCAGCCTGGCCTGGCCTGACACCCCACGCAAGCAGCTGACTTACCTTCTTGTATTACCCATTGTTTTTCCACTGTGGGCTTCCCTCCCAGATGTCAGAAAACCTGTAAGTAACTGTTGTTGTAAGTCGGTGTGTTCTGCACAATAGGGTGGTTCTCTGACTAAATGCTGAAAAGGGACTGGAAACAACTTCTGTAAAAAACTCTTTTTTTTTTTTTTTAAAATAATGTCTTCTTTGAAGAAGAGGTTGTTCAAATGGTTACTTGTAGAGAATTGGGTGGTAACAGCTCTATGAAGATTGCTGTTCATAGTCACTAATAATTTATGTGACAAAATGAAAGCTCTTAAAACTTCTTTGGGGCCTTCACATCTGCATTTCTAGATCTCCACTGAACATAAGTACTGAGAACATCTGTTCATCTGCCCTAAAGTGTGCAGTTGGGAAGATTTTAGACTAAGTGTTCTCTGTGGCTCAAAAATAACTATGGGCACTTTCTCTTAAAAGTGTGTTCTACTAGACATTTGTCTTCTACTCATCATCTTTTAATTTTCATAGTACAACAAGGTTCATAAATCCTTCCATGTGTAAAATATTGCTAGTTCCATTCCAAACACAGCTTGAAGTCACATAAGACTGATTATTAATACCATTAATAAAACGGTTTATTGTGAGAAGTTATCAAGATGTACCACTTTTATATTCACATGTACAAATAGACCTGGCCAGGGAGGCTCATGGAAAGTCAAAGAGAAAAAGTCAGGAGCTGAAAGAAGTCCCTTAGTAGTGTTTTAGTGTCTTTTCCTTTCTGCATCAAAAATAGATTTAAAACTGCTGCAACAGAGGGATGCACAGCTTAGAAGGTTATAAATCAACACCCTAAATTCTTTTTTCATCCTCACACACTGAAAAACTTTTACATCCCACACACTGAAAAACTGCAATTCAATGCAAGAAGCAAGCTAAAATAAGACCTCTGATTTGTTTTTAGATAAAGGTTTCTCAAAGGATATAAACTGACATTTTGCCTTCCAATCTTTAGGCTTTCTTTTCTTTAAGTTTTCAAACAACTCTGGTATACGCTTTCTGTTTGGTAACACAGAGAGCATACTACAAGAATTTCAAGATTGTTTATTTCTGTATTTGTACCCTCCCTTTATCATTCAAAACCATCCCTGTATATGTTTTTTCTTCACAGTTTGGCCCAAATAAGCAAGTGCTGCTAAGAATTAAGTCTGTGCCTTATTTTGTGTTTTGAAAATCTCAGGTTAACATCAGTAGACGTGTAGCCTTATCCAGCATGCTGTATGTACAAATGAGAACAGTTGTTACAATACTGAGTCTGGAAAGGAAGCATCTCAAGTAGTTACATGCAGCTGTGTGATATATGTGATCATTAACACTGGCATTGCTCACAATGGAACTCAGGTGCTTACATCCTACAGCTAAAATATCCTGCTGTAACACAAAAGACAAGCACGGTTATAAATGCCAAGTACACCAATGGGTGTTTTAAGATTTCATTCACTGAAAGGAGTAGCTTTTTATACAGAAACAAAAGAAATGTAGTTTGTAATACATGTAGTAATACCAGAAGAATCATAGAGTCATAGAATGGTTAGAATGGTTAGAGTTGGAAAGGACCTTAAAGATCATCCAGTTCCAACCCTCCTGCCACGGGCTGGGACACCTCCCACTAGACCAGGTTGCATCCAGCCTGGCCTTAAACACCTCCAGGGATGGGGCAACCACAACTTTTCTGGACAACCTGTTCCAGTGCCTCACCACCCTCACAGGAAAGAATTTCTTCCTAATATCCAATCTGAATCTCCCCTCTTCCAGTTTAAAACCGTTACCCCTTGTCCTATCACTCTACTCCCTGACAAGAGTCCCTCTCCTGCTCTCCTGTAGGCTCCCTTCAAATACTGGAAGGCTGCTGTAAGGTCTCCCTGGAGCCTTCTCTTCTTCCAGGCTGAACAGCCCCAGCTCCCTCAGCCAGTTCTCATAGCAGAGGTGCTCCAACCCTCAAGAAGTAACAGTCTGTATCAGTATGACAAGCTGCTTACTTTGAACATTGCTGTCAAAGACTTAACCAGATGGTTTCATACACTGTTTAACTTTTCAAGGATGCTTAGTGTATTTGTCTCTAAAATATTCTCATTTATGCCTATGTGCTATTCTCTTCCTAACAAAAAACCCCAACAACAATATCACAGCTCAGTGTGTGCATCAGAAAACAACTTTCCATGAAATCTGTGAGGCAAAAGTTAAAACAAACCCAAAATAATACTTAAATAGATTTTGTAGGTAGGCCTATTGTGAGGAACTTGATTTGCAAGTGTGTTAATTTTAGTCAGAAACCCAAATTCTGCATCAGGATGCTCAGATTAGCGTGTGGATTCATAAAATGAACACTTGTGTGCTATATACTGATTTGGGAGACCATATGGAGCTGTTGACATCCTCTGTGGGTGTCCACTTCTCAAAAATGAGTTCTTTTCCGCCTAGAGTCTCTTTTTTAAAGTATATTTTATCTCCACATAATTGAGACAGTTTGACTGCATTTACTTGTTTTATGCCAGGCTATATTTAGCTCCATGAGACCCAGAAACTCTAGAAAAAAAAAATTCATATACAAGGTTATAAAGCTAGCAAAATCCTTTCTACCTTTTTATGCACTGGCATACATATGCAGGTTTTTGTATACCTGGAGTAGATTATGCCTTAGTTCAACTCTCCGCTGCTTCAATAGCTGACATATTTTAACATGTGTCTAGTTTCTTAATAATACCTGCTCACATTAAGCCAATATATATTAAAAACCCCACTATTACATGAACAACGTTGCTGGCAGTACACCAGTGGTAGGTGTGCCCTTGGGGAATATTGTTCTTGACTTTTTGTTCAAGTGTTTCGAACAATAACAGGCATTTTTCCTGTACTAATAGCTTATTTCCCCAGTGGCTCTGTAAAGGCCACAGATGTAACTGTCCAGCTTCTGCAGTGAGAGATATTGAAAGGAAAATGATGTGATCAAGGTGGCCCAGTGGGTCAGTGGCAGGTATTGAACACCATCCCTTTTATTATTGCCATACTGCACTGTCCATCAGTTTGTGTTACAGACCAGAAAAATGGCTATCAGGGCTCCAGTCCACCTCACTGGACCCATATGGGGCAGTTCATTGTATCTCTGCAAATTCCCAGTACTGACGAAGAGGTACAACTTACATGAACTCTTGTTGCCATACAGAGATGCACTGTTACCAAGGGGACAAGGACAAGATGTTCCTGCACAGATCTAGTTACAGAAGCAGTTTTTGAGTAATCAGATTTAAACACTGTCAAAGGAAAATCAAAGCTTGCAACACAGATATATTTATGTACAAGACAAAGATGTGATTCATTCAGGCTAAAGGTAAAGTTAAAGGTGTTGTTAACAATACTGGCTAAAATTACAACAGTTACTTTGCAAATTATTAAGCACTCAGTATATTTCAGGATCAGGCTCTTGGAATAAAAACCTTCATACTTGGGTCATTCTTGCTACTTAAAGTTCTGTTTTTCAGACACTGACATGAAATCAATACAGAAACGTACCAGGAAAAATGCCCTTAAACTTGCAGATAGAGAGGAACAGTGCCAGTCCAACCAATCTACAGTGAAACTACAAAATTCTTTCTCTTATGTTAAAAGACAATAGCATATGAATTGAGTGAGCCATGGCTTTTCTCATTTGTCTGTTGCCATGACCACAACAGAACCAACTGGTAATAAACTGGGTTCTCTGTCTTTCCAAGGCAACCATCAAAACAGCTAACAGAAAAGGTGGAGAGAAGTATTGCTGTCTGCTGTCTCTGACTAATTCTTCTAGGAAAATGCTTGGAATTGGCAGCTATCTGTATTTCCAAGAGCTAGGGAGTTGCAACGAGATAAATCTCAAAAGAATGCTGCCATTAGTTACAAAATAAGCATGATTATTATTATACTCTGGAAATAAAATATAGCATCTGAAAACAAATCAGCACTCTCATTACTGCTTTTTAAAAATTTCATCTATGTGCAAATTATATAGAAGCAGCTATGGAGTTCATTCTTGATTTCATCGCCTGTAACTTGTACAAGTTTTAAATTCTGCCCTTTTGAGGTTGAATGTTCCCCCTTTTAAAACAGGTAATTAAACTGCTAAGCCTATTAAAGTACTCTTAGTCTTGAACTACTGCTTATCAGTTAATTTCACTGGGAGAGGATTTGCTAATGCAGGCTAAGAATATACATGTTGAGAAGTTACTGACTCGTAACTCTCAGCCATCCAAATTCTGTGGGTGTCTGACTCAGATAGGCAGTGTCTCATTATTTTGCAAGAACCTTTTGGTGCATATAATCTCACTGACAGAGAGCTATTACTGGCCACTACAGCTCTTGCTGTTTTAGTTTCGTATAAGCCAATCTACGCTTATGTCTTGAGCGCTGTATAGTGATTATTCAAATTGCATTGCTATTGCTCTGTGTAGAATTTTGTGACCAGCTGCAACAAGCTTATAGCTTCATTATTTCATTCACCATATGTGTTGCCAGAAAATCCCAGTTTTTACAAGGAAGACAAAAATTGTTGAAAGTTGAAAGAGTTGGCTACTAAGAATGGTGAAAAGGAAGTGCTAACTATTTAGTTTTAAAAATAGAAACTTCTGTTTATCCATCTGGACTCACTTCTGCTCCCACTGGTGTCAAAACAGTACTCTAACAATTATCTTTGTATTCCTTTCAAACTGTGTTCCTTTTCAGAGTAAGGTGTTCTGTCCCCCAGTGCATGTAAAGTTTTGATTTTAAAATTGCAGGCCCATCTGGGTAGGTTTAAGCATCATTATCAAGTTTTCAGATTTGATAAAAATTTAGAACTATGTTTTGAACAAGTAACTCTGCTTGCTTGGTAAAGAGTTAAGCAGTTAAGAAGCAGATCAACCGAAGTACCCTGGGCAGTTCTAGAAACAGTGTTTGTGACATTAATAGAATTTAAATGGAAAGGTTGTCTCCACGTGCCACTGGGGCTATTTATGCTTATATCTGAAGAGAATTCATTTAAAACACCTAATGGAATGGTTTCTTACTTTAGCAGAATTTCAGTTATTCTTTTATACATGGGGGTATATATGGGGTTCGGGAGCCTTGTTAAATCTATACCATCTTTAGTGTGTGACCCTATGTGTATTCAGTTGTACAGTTATGTAGGTCATGGTAGTCAACATTAACAAGCTCAGTTTTCAGGAGGGCGTTCAGCATTATGCCGGGTACCCACAGGGAATAAGTAAGTGCTCTGTAGCACAGCCTACTGCTGCACCTGCTGCTGGAGCAGATACAGACCTTATAATTGTCCCGTCCTGTAGATGAGTGTGCACATTTGCCATTGCTGACTCTACCTTTTTCTCATCAGCAGTGACCCAATCTAGTTCTATTTACATCAGTAGAAAGAGTCTACACAGTTTCAATGAGCTGTGGAGCAGCTTCGCACTTTTCTGGTTCACCTGACACCAGACAGCATCATTCCCGCATGACCAGCTCTCACGGCCAGCCCCATTCACTGAGTACCTCTTAGTCCACAGCCACATGTGCTGATCAGTTCCCAAACACGAGGCTGTCCCATAAAAATGCCTCTTGTGTCTGTTATGCAAGAAAAGCTGTCTGTGCAGATCTGTAAACTCTCTATAAAAGGAGGGCTTTATCACGACTACAACAAGCTGAATTGGCAAAATCAAAATATCATTTTCTCTCCAAAAGCCTAATCTGCGGAAAGCCCTGCAGTCCTGTCTGCTCCCACAACACCTAGGAATGACTGACAGGCTAGTGAGTCTCCTGGTGGAAGGGGCACAGGCAAGGTGCACTGCCCGAAAATTCTGGTGGCCCCTGCAGAGAAAAAGTGGAAGTGAAGTTAGCGAGGACTTAACAGGAAGTGGTAGTGCAGGATCGAGCTGCAGCTGGAACAGGTATTCAAATACAACTTGCTTCCATCAGCAGTCTTACTGGTTATTCATGAAAATTTGTAGTGGCAATCCAGGAGTCCTCTGGGATAAGGATATGTGTTCAGGTGGTTTGATGCCCATAGTGTGCTTTTATTCAAGACTAGTAGCATTCATTCACAGTAAAAATTTTATTTTAAACACTAACTGGATTTAAACAGTGATTGGCTGGTGCTGTGCTTCAGACATGTTTCCTTCCTTTAGTAGTTACCTCAAGCTGGTTTTGTTACACATATCTAGCGAGTCAATAGGAAATATAGATGATGCGAAAGACTGCAAAGAACAAAAACCAAAATAAATAATTAATCTTAATATAATCCGTTCACTGGCTGCAAGAACACTATGTCTTCAAAGTTTGACATTTGTAAGGGAGACAATGAAAATGCAAATGTTACTTTGGTGTTATTAATTGAAGGGCTTTGGAGTGTGTTTTACATGTTTTTATAACAAAATTCTCTACAAAACAAAGCATGGCCAATATGTGCTTAATGCCCCTTCTGTTATAATAGAGTCAGTGGGTTGTTTTCCTAAGAAAAGTTATGTCCTAAATGCTGTAATACATTTCAGATACGCATTTTTTTACCTCTTGTTATATGGCAGCCTTTGTTATATTGACTGTGAAAAAGTATTGCACGAAGTTATTGTATGAATGAAAGGTACGATTTTAGCAATTTGAAAACATCCTTTCTGAATAAGCATGAAGCTACTAATAAGTTTAGAAGTCAAACTGCCATTCAGCTAAACACATACATGAACTGTAGCATGACAAAATATGATACAAAGACAACCTAAAACTTGCCATTCATCATACAAGTTGTTAGGGGTGTTATTTTACAAAGGTTGGAAGAACGAGGTGTAGGGAAGTGTATACCTCTGTAGGGAGTCCGTTTCTTACCATTCTTGGCATTAATTTTGATCGTCTGACAATGACTAGAGCAGTTGGTCAGAAAAGGTGATCAGAAAAAACAAGAGGTCACCCTCATTTTGAAAAGCAGGTAAGAGTACAACACATCAGTTGTTACCATAGCCTTTCACTGTTTCTCTTTGTTTGTTTTTCAGAGGTCCAGAAAATTTTTTCCTATCACATTTTTTGGCTCTATCAGCTGGATTGCATTTTTTTCTTACTTGATGGTCTGGTGGGCACATCAGGTAAGGAGGTGATACTGGTACAAAATACAAGCCTTATGTCGTGTTTTGCATGGTGAGAGATCATTTAGAATCAGAGTCCATCATCTGACTCATGCTGAGTAGTGCTTTATTTTAGGAGCTGCAACCATGAAGGAAGTCAATCACTACTCAGTAAATGGAAGGTAGTTTAGAGAGCTGTGGTTGTCCTGACCACCGGACTTGATCGTTCTGGTAACATCAGAGCAATCAGCAACCTCTTGTCAATGCCTACTGGTTCTATTTGACAACCTTGTATTTCTCCTGAAATTTGTGCAAATCTGTGGAAACACGTAATTCTCCAATCTTGTCTGTATTGTCTGAGCCAGTCAGCCAGCTCCAGGGTAGTAACAGATTGACAGCAGAGAGTATTTCTTCGCCACAGGATATTTTTTTGCTTAAACCCTTTTAGGTTGGTGAGACCATTGGTATTAGTGAAGAAATCATGGGACTGACTATTCTCGCTGCTGGCACATCCATTCCTGACCTTATTACCAGTGTTATTGTGGCACGCAAAGGTCTGGGGGACATGGCTGTATCTAGTTCTGTTGGAAGCAACATATTTGACATCACTGTGGGGTAAGTCCTGGAGCAAGAAAATTGTGTCTGTTTTAACAAGTCTCTTGTCCTTAGCATGTTGCTGTGGTCTTGCCCATGGTGTTGCCTACAAAAATTTTCTGTCATAGATGCTTAAAAAGGAGAGTGAAGCAAGTAGGTAACAGATGTTACTATTCCAAGTGCCTAGAAGGTTATAGATATTTACATGACAGAATTTTTACAAGTTTGCTGCCTAGTTCTCTCTTTGATACATTGCAGAGCTGACAAGGCAAGTGAATTGCACTTTAAAAAGTATGCAATAGTGTTATTCCAAGAAGGAATTTCTGAAACATTTTATGCCTTTGTCAGGTTGCTGTTGTTTGCTTACGTTACCACTCATTGTGCTTATACTAGAGCTTTCTATATAAATATGATGATTGAAAACAATTCATTGCCTCTGCAGTATTCAGCATGTTTGCTGTATTAAAAACAGACTATCATTGTCTTACACAGCTCATTTAGGCTGTTGTTGACATGATTTTTTATGTACCTGGCAAGTCCCAAATTAAAAACCAATTCTCTGTTAACACAAAGGACCCTTTGTATAGCTCTAACAATGTGAAGCAACATCAGATTGTGCAGAAAGGTGCTGTTTATGCTTTACTGTTTCACAGCAGCTCTAAGATAATGATGTGTGGCCTGCAGTAGGAATTCAGATTCCTTTTTGACCTTTTGAAAGCAAGATAGATCAGATCCAGAAGTAATGTAATCTATGTCTCATTGTTTGAAAAATGTGCATGAAATATACAAACAAACTCTGCCTTTATTCCGTCATTCCCATCTTGAACACAGGACAGAGGCGATGAGAATCGTGTCTGTACTCATGTCCATACAGTTTGTCCATCTTTGGTTGTTTCTTGCTATCGCACATGCAGAAGAACAGGTCTAGTCATAGTTGTAGTCCCAAACATCCTAGCTGTAGAACGTGACTTTCACGACTTTTGCTGCTAAAAATATACCAGCAACTGCACAGGTAAAAGAAAGCCATTTACAGTGGATGGTAAATGGCTTTTTTACTCTGTCTTTTAATTAATAGTGGTTTTGGACACAGCAGAAAACATGGGGCACTTTTTTTTCTATTGATCCAGAAGCATGAAGTGTTTGAAATAACATCTACAAGTAGCAGACCTGCAAAATATATGAAAACTTTATTTGGTATTCATGTGCTTCAACTTCGAGCATGTAGGGTGCATTACAAAACTTGTCTCTTTTGCACTGCTTTCTTACTTTTCTTAAAGTTTTTAGTCTTCCTGCCAGTGGAAATGTTGTTGTTCTGTACCAGTCTGCTAGAAACAGAAATGGCACGGTTGAGCTGTAGGCTGATGTAGTTAGTTACTGAGGCTGTAATAAATTATTCTCTCTTGAGCTGCCTATTCAGAGTTTGAATGTCATGAGCTTCTGACAGCTCTCTTCATGCTTTCTAAGCCTGCTAAGCTCCAATCAGTAGCTTAAATATTTATTTCAGCTTGACATCTTCCAGAGGGATGTAGCCTTATTCTGTGGCATCAGAGAGGAGAAATGCAATGACAGCAAATACAGAAATAGAAATTAAGCTGGAGTTCAGTTGAAGTTCACATTTTAACACAGGTTTATATAGTAAAAGTGGATCAAAGATTTTAAGGGCCAAATTCTGGGGGCAGTGCCTTGCAGAGTGCTGGTTCGTCATGGCAAGGACATGTCTTTATGCGGTCCACCCTCCTGTCATGAAGCCTCTAGGAAAGAGAGTGAAAGCAGTTTGTTCTGCAGATGGTCTGAAATCCAGAAACAAATGAAAGGGTCTTCCAACTCACAGAGAGGATGCCGGTTGATTTGTCAGCCAAAGGAAATACTGCTCACCAGTGTAACTAGTGGAAGAGTGGGGAGCCGTGTGTTCTCCCCAAGAACCACGAACAAGCTGACAAATGAGATTTATATATGTATTAGAAGAGTTGAAACTTTTCCTGATTCAGTTTATGCAGGAAGCCTCTGGTTGCATTTTGAAGTGCTCCTTTCTACACCTGTGCAACATTTCCAATTTATTTTTCTGTTTCTTAACAGCCTTCCTCTTCCATGGCTCCTGTATGCTGTGATTAACAGCTTTGCCCCTGTGACGGTCAGCAGCAACGGTCTGTTCTGTGCAATCGTCCTCCTCTTCATCATGCTGCTCTTTGTCATCCTCTCCATTGCTTTCTGCAAGTGGAGGATGAATAAAATCCTGGGCTTTCTCATGTTTGGGCTTTATTTTATGTTCCTGATCGTTAGTGTCCTCCTGGAGGACAAAGTGATCCAGTGTCCTGTCTCTGTCTAGTGCAAAGTGCTGTTTCTTGAGAAAAAAAACCAACTAACCAAATATATTTATTTAAAAATTTAAAAAAAAAAGAAAAGAAACAGCAAGAAACCACAATGGAAAGCTTCTATGAGAATAACCCTTGGATTTGTAAATTTCCTCTCCCTCAATATTAAAAGAGAGAAAGAAAAAAAAAGGGTATGAAGGGCAGATCTCAAAGCTGAAGAATGACCACTGCTGGACAATGCAGTCACACCCAAAGGGCTGAGTCTGGCTGCGCTGAGGTGTTCTTTGTTGCTTTTCAGTACTGGAGATGCGCACGCATGCACGGACATGGTAAAAGCGACTGCTTCTCCTGTGCCCATGATGCATATCCACAGACTTCTCGTTCAGTCTAGTAGTGTACACGGACACACAGCGCGCTCAGTTCTTGCAGCTCTCATCTTCTAAGGTGAACGCTAATATTAACTTTGTGGAGGCACCACCACCCCCACACCCTGGTAATGGGATTTTTCTGATAATCTGCTGAAACTCCTGAGTGGAAAGTGTACACCGAGCACATGAGTCACAGATAGGGAAGAGTTTGCACATCTCTTCATATAAGTGGATTTATATGATACCATTTCAGCAAAGCCAGGGATTTCATCAGTGTTTTGAACCTCTGCATCACAGCTCTGTAAAGGCAATCGGCAGGATGTTAATGGTGGTTTATTACATCTTGCAAAACTCTTCAGATTCCAGAAGCAATGGCTTTGGTGCTGAAGGGACCGCGCTGCCTGGACATTTTTGCGACTGGTGCAGATTCTCATTGCATTCACATGCAAAGACCAGAATGGGGATACTCTTTCTTCTCTAATAGCAACACAGCATGCAGAGAGATCATATAACTACTATGTGAACACACCATTTTTACTAATGCAGCAATACCAACAACAGTACCAATGGCTTTCAGATGTTGTTATCATTGTGAGTTTGCCTTTTCATGCCAGAAGAAAAAGGCTAATTTGCATATGCGTAGTATTTCATACAGAAAATAGAAGTAGTTGTGAAGTGGTAGCCTAATTGCTGAAGTGGATTTTACAGGCTGTCTTTCATCATTACTTGGAGTGTAAGGACCTTCACAGCTACATATAGCCGTTGCTGGAAGAGATCCCCAGCTGCTATACAAAGCTGGGGCAGTTCACATTTGCTTTTATAAATCTTGAAACTAGGTAGGAGAAACTAACAATATAAATATAGTGGAGCTGCAGGAAACCTACATGAAATTTTTTCAGTATTCCTGGAAGCGTGAATGTCTAAAGAAGCCCAGAAAGGAGTGAAAATGCAGTATTCTTTTACTGAAATCCTGGAAGAAGGACAAGGTCCAAACCTAGAACAAAAAAAAAAAAAGTAACGAGAGAGAAAGCAACAAAGTATTTGTCTTTCCTCTAGTTTGGATGATTAAAAATAAATACATGAGAGAACTGGAATGGGTATTAAGAAAGTATTTAAGATAATAATTTGTTTGTTCAATTCCTTTGTGCGGTTATAGTTCATGAAATTTCAGCGCATTTCTGTGACCTGTTTCAGCATTGTTTTGTATTCGTAATGTGCTCACAATGGCAATGCCATGCTCACAGCTGTGGAACAGAAGGCTCAGCACATTGTCGTGTCTGTTTTTCTGTGTTCCATGCTGTCTGCTTCTCACTCATCCTATTGTCCTTTACTGTTTTCCTGCTATAGGTGTTTGTATATAACAATATCTGGTTAGAGAGTAAGGACTTAACAGAAAAAAAAAAAAAAAGGTAGAGAAAACAGTAAAAAATATGTATTATAAGTTAATAAAAATTTAATATTATGTGATATCATGAAGAAAAAAGTAACATAATAATGAACAAAAGCAAGAAACTAGGAGTTACAATGTCTGCTACTCATGTCTTGATCTAAGATACTAAGTCCTAGCTACATTCAGAATCAGTATTGGATCTTAACCACACATTTGTAACATCTCTTGCTTCTTAGTGCTTTTTAGTGTGAGCTTCTCTCATTGTGAACAAAAAATTTGTGTTTAAGATCCTTCATTGCTCCAGAATCCCTACCTGTCTTTACGATAGCGCTGCCCACCTCTTAATATTTGCTTATGAGGGTGTCCACGATGGAAAGCTATACATACCTACAGTGCCCACTAATGACAAGAACGGAGATCTTGTAAAAGCAAACCTGTAACCCAAATACTGAGCTCGAGTGAAGCAGTTGCCCTAAAATACAGAGCTGACTGCAGTAGAGTCTGTCCCAGAGGAGTCACCAAATTCTTCCATTTCTGACAACAGTGCTCAAAACAGGCAATCCTTTCCCAAGTGAGGAGAATAAGACAGAGTGATCCACAAGAGCGTGTGCAGAATCATAATAGGTCTGTATATATGGATGCTACAATATACAAAGATGCCAAGATTCACTGGTCTGGCATTTAAAATCACAAGAAAGGGCAAGAGTCTGATACCTGTTCAGTACATTACCCCTTTTTTGTTTGTTTGTTTTTCATTCATAACTTCATGTAATTCCTACACCAGAGAGGAAGAAGCCCTGCCTGACCTTGAGAGGTGCAAGACCACTCTGCTGCACCCTACAAAGTGAGGGCAGAGGCTACTGCTCCACCAAGATCAGCTAGGGCGAAAAGAGTAACTGCTCAAAAGTCCTAAGGACTGGGAATATTTTAATCCAAAACTGACATCAACAGCTTGAAGGAAGAATTTTATGTGTATGGCTAAGGACTGGTATCCTTGTAGTGGCATTTGTATACTGTCTTAAAATATATCTGACTCATTCCTTCCCTCTGTCTGCTTGCCCCTATCAATGTATTTATCTTGGAAGGTATTAAAAGTAATTTTTTTCACCTTAGGAATGAGACACCTCACAGCTCCCCCCACCTTGCATCTGCTGGGCAGATCATAATTCAAATAACCGAAAAACTGTGTGGTCAGTGGGCATCTCAGTACCAGAAGTGATAGGAGAGATTTCAGTTCTGTGGTGCTTTTCATGGAGGCTGGCTGCAAAAGCTGGTTATACCTACCAAGGCAGCTTTCTATTTAACTGCTGGCATAAAAGATTTCAGGATCCTTGCATGCTGTTGTGCCCTTTGATTGTAACACCAACAGCTGTGCTGTTAGAGAAAAGACAGGGATAGGATGGAGGGAGAAATATGAGTCCTTAGACCATGCAGGAAGAGTTTGAAAATCTTAAACTGGAGGGCTGAAAGAACAGCCCAGAGCTGCTGCAACCCAGTGACTGGATGTTCATAAACTGTACAGGTTCAACATTGGCAAAAAACACACACCACTTGGTAGGACACTCCTGTTTTACAATGACAGCAGATTTTGCAGCACAAAGTGCTTCTCATTGTTCACAACTGTTTCCATGTGGGATCTATGAAGGTATCTCAACATTGTAAACCTAGAAGCCAAAATTAAATTTCTGTTTTCTACAGTGAGTTGGTAGCCTGTTCCACCTGCCTTTAGGCCTGTGGTTGTTTATTCAATTGATAATGCTATCTGCATAATGTAAATGAAGCATAAATGAATAATTAATCCAGAAATCAGTGTTACGATCAAGGTCCTGTTCTAGCCTAGGGTGTTGAGGACAACACCAGGTTGGCAAAGCAGTCCATAAGATAAGAATGCAACTTCAGGTTAAATGGGCAATTCAACTGTCTGTGACACCATCACGCCTGAAGAGACACAATGTTGGACATGACTTTTCAAAAGAATTTCCAGTAGCATCTGAATAGGACCATGGGTCAGATTGTGACATGTTTTAAAGATTTTCTGCACTAACTTAATTGGAATAAAAGGAGAGAATGGGCCCCATCAGTACAAAATACCATTGGAGTCCTAAAGGTAGTTGCTGTTTTCCACTAAAAAACAAAATCAGAACGAAAACCAAAAAAGCTGGCTTCCCTCTCCAGAAACTGATATCGAATCTGTAGGGTAAAAGCTATAAGAGTGTGATAAAATGTGATATAAGGATGATCTCCTCAAGAACTACATGTAGACATGGAAAAATCTTTCAACAAAGCTCAGTGTATTTTAAAGTAACTATTTTACTGACAGCTAGAGCTTTCTTGTAGTGCAGACAGGCTCTCTGTGTCTGTATGCCTCTGCTTATTTACTCTATTATTGTGGCTGTCTGCATAATCTTCATGAAGCATAAAGCACAGCGGGTGACAAAGAAGCTTATCTAGATGTCATTTGATGTTTGTAATGGCAGTGAACTTACCATGTAATTTCCACATATGCTACTCTGAAGCAGTTTATGGTCACTGTCACTCATGGTACTGTTGTGTGTGGATATGAAGGACCACAAAACAGTAGGTTAAACGTGGTTAATCCAAGTACTGTAAAAAATAGATGCTTAGAAATACTCTCAATGTTTGGGTGTTTTTAAGGGATTATTTCTCCGGTTGTCTTTTACTTCATAACATATTTTATGAAAAAGGGGATACACAATGTTTTTTCATTCTTCTTCTTTCAGCAGTAATTCCTTAAAATAGCATCTTGTGATCCATTTTATTTATATGCTAAATCAAATATGAGTCTGTGTCAGATGGATGGATATATTTAATTTATAACAAAGAAATAATCCCTTCTCCAACAACTGGCCCACTTAAATCCAGATATTTCCGCCATTAATTTGGGTGAGATACAGATTTTTATCTTAGGATCCTGTATTTCTTAAATGCACTTGTGTATCAAAGATAATTGTCCTGGGAGCTATGTACAAAGAAAAAAAAAATTGCATTTACTTGTATTCTTGGAAACCGTTTTACCTCTTGTAAATAACAATGACACAGCTAACTGAGAAGGAGATATGGTTAGTTCCTTTGAGCACGTGATTCTTGTTTTCCTGTTATTCATGGAAAGTTTAATGCAAGAACTTGCAGCTGGAAATGTGTCTGCAGAAGGTGATTTTGAGATTAGCAAATGGAATAGTTCAAACTCAACAGCGTGGAGAGGAGTCCTGTTCCAGCCCTCCAACAGATGTGGGTTTCACTCCTGGCTGATGTTAAAATGATCCTTCTTGGATCTGTTGCCATCAGCTACAGGAGCATTGGTACTGAGATGTCTGTAATTTCCATTGGGACTGGGGAGAACAACTTCCAGATGGAAGTTAGGCAATTCAGTGTACTCATCCGATGCAGAAATCCTTTATGGATCACAGCCCCATAGTCCAGACACGTCATCCTGCAGATCTGCTGTGTTTTGCTAGTTGTCCGTGTACGGCATCTGAGGACTTGTCTGCCTGGATGGGTGCAGATAGTTTAGACGTTCCCCTGCCAGACGTTCCCCAGACGTTCCATGCTCCTGCCTGGCTGGACTTAAGCCATGTCTTCTCCAGAAGCCATGTAATCTTATAGCGTGGCGCTGAGCCCCTTCTCCCAGCCAGCCAGATGCAGGTCAGCCCCATCCTAGAAGCCATGTAACCACTTGGAGCAGGGGTGGACCAGACACAGAACTGGCTACATCATTCCTGCAGGAGCCATAAGTGGCCCAGGACAAGATTAAGCAAGAAATAATGTAATTCGAGATTGGTAAATGAACTGTACATTCATGTAGATTTATTGTAAATTCACCACTCATCAAACTTAAACCCAGTCCAAACAATGAAATTTGTAAGCGTTTTTAAAGATCTTGCACTTTACTATTTTTTTTTTTTACTTTTATTTTATGTCACATAGTTGTCTTAATGCAAAAAGAAGCCATAAAAAAACCCAGAAGATTAGTATGGGATTTCTAAATAAGGGGATCGTTAATTTTGAAGTAAAGAATCTGTTTCATGTCTCTGTTTAAGGTATAATGTAAAATACTGTCAAATAAATGTACAGTAAAGCAGGATCTGGTTTTGCCTTAGTGAAGCTGTGAGTAGGTCAGGGGGAGTTTGCTCATACTCTTGAGCTTCCCTGTGGGACTGTACAAAATGCTGCATGCTGTCTTTGCAGCAGGGGCTCAATCCTGCCATCCTTTTTCACCCCAGAAAAAGGAATACAATGCTTGCAGATTCAGGCCCAATGAAGCAATTAAATCATCCTGTTGCTCTAATGCTTCCACTGAGATCACAGTAAAGGAAGCTCCTCATGTTTTACAAGAGATGAGTTACTTCAGTCACATCTGGTTTGCAGAAGAGATAGTTTTCAGGGTCAGGATAGCCAACAGAAATCAATCATTTCTTTTAAGCCCCCATCAAAATTAAATAATGCCAAAGGGATTTCACTTGGTTTTTTGTTAGTTTCCATTATCAAGATCTCTCTTACACAGTTTTATTTTTGCAATCCTGACTCTGGGTAGTTGACTCACACAAGTAGAGATTATTTCTGTCACTTAAGATGGCAAGATCAGGTCATTGTATTGTCATGTGAAAATAAGAGTAGCGTGTTATAACTGACAATCAGATGCTATTTTTGTAATAAAGCTTTTTTAGCTTGTTTGCTTAACTTTGTAGTTTTCATACTCTTTCATCTCTCATTTTCAACTTAATGTAAGAAAAATCTGAAGAAGTCCCCCATCTTACACATTTCAAACTTAAAAAGAAACCAAAACATTACCATGGAAGCCAGTCCAGGTAACCCCCTGAAAATTCCAGTTTTCCTCATGTGTTTATGTGTATGGATCATTATTCAATACATGAAGTTCTTGTATTACTGAATCAGTTTATTCTCTGTGAATATAAGTTTGTATATAGAATGAAAGTTAGGTTTATTTGTACATAGGCTCTCGGAAATAATCCCTTCTATCAAAAGTCCTATTTCACTGTATCTACAGAATGTTTCACTGTGGTGTGTACACTTTCTCACCTTATGATATCAATACAGAGCTCTCCATATAAATCACTTTATGTAACTGAGTTGTCTAAGTGTGAATTAACAATAACAATAAATACTAATAAAAAGACTTAACAGTGTGTCATTTTGCTTTGTATCTTCTGTCTTAATTGTCTTGGACTTGCCATGACTTGAAAGTACTGTTTTAACTACCTGCCTCCCGTTGAATTATGATTTTCAATGCTGCTCTTCATCAGAAGTGTTCAAGCAGCACTAACTGCCTCTTGCACTGTGCTGCCTTCTGTGCATATGCAGAGTAAGGAAAACATCTGTGTTCCAGTGAGCTTAATACTTATTTAAACAAGGCATTTTGTCTACAATACAATGTGGATCTACCAGTTGACAGCTTTGTGGAGCTGTGTATGACTGCAGACCTGTGGTCCCATTTGGGTCAAGTTCCCCTACATTTCTTTACCGACATGTTTGCTCACAGGTTGTTTTGAATACCATTCTTCAGCTGGACACCTTATTTAGTCTTCAGGTTCCGCAGTCTGTTGTCCTTGCCAGCAAGGATGTTTGGCCTTTTTTTTAGTCTGTCATTAGATGAATGATTCTTTTAAACAAAAGAAGGGTCTTCAATAAATAATAGCAGAAGAAAATTGGTAACATTAAAAATTTCCCATAATCAACCAAACTTTCCACCTTCACAAGTTACAAAAGGTTACAATAGACATTACTGTTTCTCCTGTAGTAGCCCCAAGAAGTCATCCTCCGCAGTGACATCTCTTATGAGGCATTTTTGAGCTCAGGACAGAGATTTTTCATTCATCTTTAACCATTCTGGAGCTTAAAAAATTTAGATTGGAAACAACAAAAGAAATTTACAAATTAAGAAAGAGTTGAGAATGGCGATGGTCCCAGGACATTTGTGTCTGCCAAACAGGAAAAAAACAACAAGTTCAAGCACATCCTGCAAAAAGCAAAGTTGGCGTTTGCTCCAAGTCACAGAGGCTTTGAAATGTGGGTTGGTGATGGGAACTTTGAAAGAAAGTCTTGTTAAGCTTAATCTAGGGTAGTGAGTAAATATATATGCACACATGTTGTGCTCTGTAGGTGTGTGTTGTCTTACCGCACTGCTTGGTAACATTTGATTCCTGCCTCAACTTCAGCCACTTTTGAAAGCAAATAGAAGATTCAAAATCCATCACATCAGGCCTTGATGATACATGGCTGGTGTGAGCAGAAGAAGGAGAAAAATATATTAAACATCATCCTCAAGCCTGCCTGGGGGAATGATCGAAAGTTTCCTTGCCATGTTTCCCCTTCCACAAGCAAGTACTTCGCTGCATTATCTGTAATGCCTGAAAATAACCAAATTCCTATTAATTCACTATTACTTTAGGATTTACAAGTAGTTATCTTTGGGTTGTTTATTGAAAAGGAGAAAGGTGATGTTCATTGTTAAAACAGAGTATTTGGTCCCTTGCCGGAAAGACTTCAGAGCTTCCATTTAAAACAGGGATTTCCCTTCCTCTTAAAACAACTCAGAGAAATAAATCTTTGTACCAGATACCTGCAAAGAATAGAGAGACAGACTACAGATAATAGCCTGAAAGAGGTATTTTAATCATTCCTTCGTCTCCTAGTAATGCAAATCTTTTCATTGGAGTTTGGATAACATAAGATTGTTGTGGTGAAGGGTTTTTTTGGGAAAGGTGATGAGATACCAGTGATTAGTCTGTAAATCTACAGTATTGCCTCTGAGGCCTCAGTATTGCCAAATGGAGCAGTTCCTCACATGCCAAGTATGAGTGTCATAGGCGGAAGAGTTACCAGCGTCCCTTAAGTTAAAGTGCGCCAAATTGGATGCTTAAGCAAAAAATTGACAAGGATCTTTGAATGAACGTGAGGTGTTCCACAAAGCTTGGTGTTACCTGCAACCACTTTTCACCTGTCCACCAGTAATGGTGAGTAAATACCAGCCATCCACTACAACTTTCCCCTAACTGTTGCCCATAAACATGTGAAACTGCATGCACTGGTTCCTCTGTAGCAGAGGATTGCCAGTAGTGAGGCTGCCTCACAGCCATAGATGAGCTCTGGCTTTGCTGTCTCAGGAAGGGAAGGAGGTGAGTGTAAGAGTAGGCTTGTGTGTGCTGTCCGCCTCAGGGAAATACACCACTCCACTGGACCTTGAGTTTGGTGGTCTATTCCAAAGGGCACGGTGGGAGGGGAAAACGATGAGAGAAACTGCTATAAATAAACTATCAGAGTTTATGTCTAAAAGGACACTTTTTTAGTAGACTGCTTTCTTTCCGTCTGTCTGCAGCCCCATTTAATTGTGTTGTAGGATGTTTTTGTGCACTGTTTCAATTTGGTGACACTGAAAAAAACACTGCTTCCTCCCACACCCCTTGTTTCCTATCCTTGGTTGCTAACTAGGATGAAGGAAAAGGGAAACTAATCCCAGAATTTTTGAAAGCCCCTGGGAAGATCTAGAACCACTCTTCTCATCCTGTACTGCCTGCCTGCCTTGATTCCATGCCATATTGCTAGTCAGAATTTTCCTCCCATGGCAATGACTAACTCTTGCTACTTTGGTATCTGTATTTTCTTGACTAAGGGGTTGTAGCCTGATCCTTTGTAGCTATGAGACACCTGTAGCCAAAACTAGCTCTAAAGATCTCGACTTGTGTATCTCAAAGCATGCAAGACTATTCAAGAAAAATTAGTTTGGTTAGTTGAAATGTCAGCTCCTTCCAGGCTAACATGCTGTGTTGTTCAGCATTTGTGCCTCCATCAAAAGTGTCAGTAAATTCATTTTATGTTATATTTTATAGCCTATTTTTTAAAATACATTACAGAAATCCACTTTACTCCCCATTCAAAACAATGGTTTTCAGTGAAGTTCTCACAGAAACTGACTGAAAAGCAGAAATTCCTTAATATTCATTACTGTTAATAAAGAATTTTCTGCCCACCAAAAGAAGTTTCCTGGACAACCTCTCCCCACCATCCCAACCTGTCCTGCTAAAAACCTGTTTAAAACCCAGCAGGTTGTTGTCCTAACAAAGGCATGGACAAGCATGGTGGAGCCAAACCTGCCATGTCCTCAGCTGTGTTTTTGCTGCCCTGGGCCACGCCACACTGTTGTCCTCCCTACTCCCCACACTGCCCAGCATCCAAAATAAATGCCATCACAAAGGGTGCCCTAGCATGTAGGAGCAGGTGATGCTCAGAGAACGAAGATCTCGGGACTTTTTTACCCCTCACACAGCTCAGGCAGTAGGAAGGACTCTCTAGAAGTGAATCCACAGCCCTGGATGAATGGGCATGAAACCATCTGGTGTAACTCAGGTTTGTTTTAGTTAGACCTGAGATTTTCACTCTATTTCATCTTAATTACTACCTCAGTAGGCCACTTGTGTTTTGGTAATCTATTGCACACCTGAGAGAGGTGTGGGGTTTGCTTAGAGCAGCTTAAGGGGCTGATGCCAATGTGACGCTCCTTCAGGTATCTTTCAGGCACTGCTGTCCTCCAGGTGAGAACAGTTTGCTGCACCTGGCAGCACAACTGACACTACTTTTAGCTGCCTTTGTTAACACGCAGCAACTGGAAGGACAGTGGCGAAGGTCAGCTCTGCAGGCACCACCAGGCATTGTGGAAGGAGCAGCGAGCAGCTGGCATAAGTGGAGGCATCCCCCATGGTTTCACAGTGGGTTTGGGCTAAAATCCAGATACCAACAGAAAGGTGACACCATGCACCCACTGTTTTGTCTGCTCTAGCGAGCTCTACCACTCCTGGCTTACAGAAGGGAAAGAAAAACAATTTATTGGCCTAATGGTGCTTTTGCACCTGCTCCAGCTTGTCTAGAGCAGCTAAAGTCACAGACTCCCCAAGATGCAGGCTTTGTGAGTAGACACTTCTGGGTAAGCACAAAAAAATTAAAATCTGCCAGTAAAAAAATTAAAATCTCCCTCACCAGTGCTGCTGAGGGAGTGATGCACTTCACTCATAGGTAGAAGCAGCAATACATTCATTGATATAAAACAGGGATTTAACAAAGTTCAATAGTAAATGTGATGATGGTTTAACAGCATTCGAGTTGGCAAGGCACACTTGATTATCTACTGTACAGAGGACAGGGTCACACGGTGTAGCGTATCAGGGCACAGACTCAGATTGAGGGTATGATCAGAATCATTTATTCACATTCACAAGCTCCTTATATACCAGCTGAAGGCTAGCTCACTGTTTTTCTACCAGTACTTTCCCAATGGAGTTTTTGCGCTTTCGCACCAGAGTTTTCACACCAGCAAATTGCTCAGCCAAAAACTACTTGCAACATGAAGTGTAGATCAGGCCACAGTTCCTCCAGTCAGAGGCATTCTCACACGTCCTTTCTTGGCTTCCTTTACTTGTTTTGTTCAGTGCTGCCTTCCTGCTTCCCCACATCTCCACCTTTTTTGTTTAATTGCTGAAGTAACAGGCTTCAAACTTCTTTTTACACAAAGTAAAAGTTTGTAGCTGGACAGGCATTACCCAGTTCACGGGTTTTGTGATCATATAGCATGAGTCCTACTACACATGACAAGCAACAAGCTATAGCTCCCAAGGCTAAGATAAACGTAACCCCCAATATTAAAATTCTTTTTATCCAGGGCTCTAATCCTCCTAGCCAGACTAGTCCTGAAAAAGGATTCCATCCACTATCTGTTTTGAGTTGCTTTGTTAAATCTTTAAGATTTTGAACGCTTTTGTGAAAAGATTCAGAATGGTCACTATGATTCATACAACACAAAGCATCAAAGTTCTCACATACTTGTCCCTGAGCTAAAAACAAAAAAATCAATAGCTGCTCTATTTTGCAAAGTGGCATGGTGTACAGAATTGACATCATATAAAAGTCCTGCCAGGGCTTAGGTGGTTGCATTGCTCATTTTTGACAAGCAACATCCTAATTTGTTGTGTATTTAAAGCCTGTGCAGTTCCAATACTAGGGACAAGAGCCCCACCAACTATTTTGACAAGTGACCAAAAGATGGCATTCAAATCACATTGAGTATCAAAGGAGTGGGCTGTTCTCTTATGTCATGCATGGTTATTTCTCCACTGATGTATCACAGTAATATTTGGCGTCAGCATAGTCAGATGTCCAAGTGTACAAAGACCTCCTTTTATATGAGAAGGAATTCCTGACCATGCACAGTCTCCACAAATTAAAAAAAAAAATCTGGTAGGAAGACTCACAGGAGTATTTGTTCCTACTGAGCTATTTGACATTGTCAAGTTACACTGTTCACTTTGATTACGATATAAAGATAGCAACTATTTACAAACCATGCATTATTGCCATTTGGTTGAATGTAATCCATATTGGAACATATATCAGCCTGTACAGATCCTAACAATTTTAATTCTTGTGGCTTTTAAGCTGTTTTTAGGCTTATGTGAGATCCAGCCATCTATAGAAGAGTTATATATGTCCTGATAGGCACCTCAAGCAAGAAACACANAGAAGGATGCTGATTGCCTTCATGTTGATTCTTCTGGTTGATTGTTCTGTGCTATGCCGTGTTCTGCTTTCAGGTGTGATCAGACATGTTGTGCTGGAACCCACCTAGGACCAGTTCCTGTGGAAACAAAAAGCATATCCATGCCCCCAGCTTATTAGTGGGTCATGGGGTCTTCCCATTGTGCAGTGGCCATGTCACAACTGTGGACCATGGGTCATGTTTTGAACATTGGGGAGGCTCCAAAATCATGATTTACATGCATCATATTGGTGTGATCTTAATTTAAAAAATTTAATACAGAGATAGCTTTCCATAAATGTTCTTGAGGTAGATCTCCCAGACTCCCCCATTTCTAATTAACAATTGTTTTAGCATATGATGGGCAGGTTCAACAATTGCTTGCCTCTTTGGGGAGTCTGGGATTCCAGTTACATGACAAATACTCCATTGTTGTGATAAGAGTTGTGTAGTTTTGGATACATATGCAGGACAATTATCTGCTTTTATGTATTGTGGGAGTCCCATGACAGCAAAGGCTGACAACTGTTGTCGGACATCTTGACTCTTTTCTCCTGTGGCAAAAATGTAACTAGAAAATGTATCAATAGTAACACGTATGTATTACTGATGACCAAATTCTCCAAAATGTGTAACAACAGTTTGCCAAATTTGCTGTGGTGATGTGCCACATGGGTTAACTCCTAGCTGTGGCACTGGTGTTATAGATTGACATTCGGGGCAAGTCAAAATTATATTACAGGCTTGATCTGTGGTCAATTGAAAAAATTTTTGTAATGTCTTTCTATTTTGGTGAAAAAAACTTCCGAGAGAGGTGTGCTTGTTGGAATAATTGTGGGGTGGCAGGGGCAACTATGGCTTTGTCAGCAGCACGGTTGTCTTAAGCCAAAGGCCCAGGTATAGATGCGTGTGAGCATATGTGAGTGACACAATAAGGTAGGTTGAGATGAGAGACATAATACCAAAGTTTTTTTAACAGTGCAAATAACACTTTTGACTTCCTTAAAGAAAGAGCCTTCTATGCACTGAACAAGTCCTGTAACATACAGAGAATTAGTTACAATATTGAGATTATTGTTGGCAAAGAGCTGAAAAGCACATGTAATGGCTGCAAATTCAACTACTTGCTGTGGTTCAACTACTTGCTGTGATCCTTCAATATATTGTTTATCTTGGTCCCATTGATGGGTGGCCGTTTGCCAGAGGACTACTGCTATGTGCATTCTTCCAAGATACATCTGTGAACTCTGTAATTCCATCAGAAAGAGATGTATGAAAAAGTAGGGTCTCAGAAGTCAAATGCCCTCAAGGGTATTTAGCAATGGATGTTTAGGTAAGCAAATCGAAATTTGTCCTATGTGGTCAGCAAGGGCAACCTGTATGCTAGGAGATTCTGCTATCATCCAGCCTGAGTCTATTTTATTAGCTGGAATATAAGTGATTTCTGGGTCAGCAACCTGTAAAATTTGATGTCAGTGTCGTCCCTCTTGGATTAATGTTGCAAACATTTCTACTCACAAAGTTACCGTCTTGAAAAACAGGTGAAGCAAGAAAATCCATTCTCATATCAGGAGTGGGACTTCATATTTTGAGTCCCATTGGCACAAAAGAGCAAATGGTTGAAATGCATTTGAAATGAGTGTCAGACACTGGAAGTGAGATGCAGAGGCGATGACTCTGATGCATTTGTAAAGCATGCAATACCAGATGTATTCCTTTGGTATCCTTTCAGGTGTTAATTGTCTTTTAGAGTTGAGATCAGGGTCGCCTAACAAAAAAGCACTTCTGCCCATCACTCCAGTGGGGATAAGAACAACTGCTGTGGTGTCTAATGTTACTGACTGGATGGTGGCCAGGTCCATTCCTACGCTTCCAGATGTGGCGGGTTGGAGTGTGCTGGCCAAGCATTGTTGTTCTGTTGTTTTGGTACCATATTTATTGTTGTTGCACGCAGGCCAGCGTTCTGCTTCCCACTTCCCGAATTGCAGAGTGGTTGTCCATCAGCATGGAACTTAGAATGACAATCATTTGCCCACTGCAAACCCTTCCCACATCAAGAACATGGTCGGGAGGGAGTGGCATGGGTACCCTTACCTGTTCTCTTAGAGTCCTTGCAATCCTTCCTTAAATGACCTGGCTTTCCACAACTACAAAAATTTGTTTTTTGAGCAGCTCTGACCATGAGCCAAGTGGGTAACATGTCGGCTAAAAGAGTCATCTTATGATTTCCAGTGCCAATATCCTGACAAGCTCTCATCTTGTCAGTAAGACAGAATTTCTGAAAGGCTGTAAAGCTTTCCGGCAATCAGCATTGGCATTTTGAACAGCTAATAGCTTTAATAGAATGTCCTGAGCCTCCTGATTCTCCACCTGTCTTTCCAGCGAGTTTTGCAAAGGATCTAGAAACTTGACGTATGCTTCCATCACCACTGCCAGATGGCCACAAAGGAAGCATCTGGAGCTCCTGCATCAGGCACCCGCCGCAGAGCTCTTAATATGGTATATTTGACTTGCTCAAAAACCTGTCTAACTGAGCTTGGGCTTGTGAGGTAGCTGGTGTCCTTTCACCTAAGAGCTTGTTCAAACCAATATGATTTAAATTATTCAAATTAGTCACAGCTTGTGCTGTGGCAAGGTCTCAATATTTAGCTAAAACCACAATATATTATGTAGCAGAAAATAACATGCAGTAACAGTTTCCAGTCATGAGGAGTCATAATATATCCATCACCAACAGCCACAATTAAGTTAAAAGCATACAGCCATTGAAGACTATAGTCCTTTACTGATTTTCTTAACTCTTTCACCACACCATAAGGTAGAGAGTCCCAGTGAGTCAGATGGCCAGCTCGATAAACCACTTTCAACAATTCTGTATCCCCTTTGGCTATAGCTTCTTTTCTACATTGTTCCAGAGCACCATAATATACAGTCTGAGTTGGCACCCCTAACTGCCCCCATCAGTCCATCATCAGGAGGGTACAGATTTGGCTCCTTTACAAGGATCACAGGACCAGAATCAAAAGGCTCTCCTTGGAGTCTGATTTTTCTGCAACAGCGTTACAAGGAGGCAGTAGCAGTAGAGCACAGGAGTATCCTGTGTGTTCAGGAGAATCAATTTTTGCTGCTTTTCTAATCTGTGTCAAGGCTTCTGACACTTGACACCACACTGGTAAATGTTTAGCAGCTGCTTTATCCATTCCTGTGGCCGCAATCCAAAGTTTAGTGTCTATTTTCTCCCACATACACCCATCAAAGGTGCCATTATTAGGAAAGTCTGGGACATTCTTACGTACCCAGTCAAGAAAAGTCACTAATGACAGAGTTGATACAGATTGATTCTGTGCTTTTACACTGTAGTACCTCAAGATTCATTTGCTGCTCTTCCGTCACAGAGCTTCCCATAGTCCCCGACTGCTAACTTTCTGTCTTGCAGAAAGGTGATGAATGCACGCCAAATTCTTCCCTTGGTTCCTGTGGTTCAGTTGGGCCACGCTACTGGTATGACCATGGTCTCTTGAATCGTGTCGGAATCCTTAAAGCCTCTTGAGTTGCGCCAGACTCTTAAAGCCTCTTGAATCATGCTCTGCATTGAATAGCCATTTGTAGCATGTAAGGGCACAGACTCAGATTGAGGGTACAATCAGAATCATTTATTCACGTTCACAAGCTCCTTATACACCAACTGAAGGCTAGATCAGTATTTTTCCATCAGTACTTTCCCAGTGGAGTTTTTGTACTGTCCTACCAGAGTTTTCACACCAACAAGCTGCTCAGCCAAAAACTACTTTCATTATTAAGCATAGATCAGATTGTAACATTAAGCGCAGATCAGGCCACAGTTCCTCCAACCAGAGACATTCTCACGCCATGTTCACACACCCTTTCTTGGCTTCCTTTACTTGCTTTGTTCAATGCTGCCTTCCTGCTTTCCCCGCAAGACAGAACAGTCAGGGAGACACTCTGCCGGAGTCATGAGGCTCAGAAAGGACCCCCTTGTTTTCTAAGCTTCTTCTCCAAGAAGAGTCCAGGTGCAGCTGGATCCAACCCTAGTCCCAGACTTGGTAGATGCTTTATCTAATTGTAATCAATCCTTTATAGTGCTTAGCTAAGATTTCAAAGTTTAGCATGCTATTAGTCACTTACCAAGCATCTGTTACTACAAGGAATATCTGAATCTTGAGAAGTAACTTGAGAGGTGTCCCTGCTCAGGGGGACATCCTGATGTGCAGGCTGCTGCTGCGCAGAAGAGCTTGA
>VZRU01012438.1:63115-74091 GCA_013398155.1 Pedionomus torquatus
CACTGCCGGCTCATGTTTTGCTTCTCCTCCAGGAGCACTCCCAAGTCCTTCTCCTCAGGGCTGCTCTCCAGAGATTCTCTGCCCAGCCTGAATTTGTGCCTGGGATTGCCACCTCCCAGGTGCAGGACCCTGCACTTGGCTTGGTTGAAGTTCCTGCAATTTGCACTAGCCCACTTCTCAAGCCCGTTTAGGTCCCTCTGGATGGCATCCCTTCCCTCCAGCGTGTTGACTGCACCACCGAGCTTGGTGTCATCAGCAATTTGCTGAGGGTGCTTCATACATTGAAGCCTACACAGTCAAAATAATAGGGGGTAAATGGGCCTGTGACCCAAGTATCTCAGTTGTCCCTGTCTCCTTGAAAAATCTAATATAATTTCCTTAGGAAAGATAGCAGGATGCCTGCTCCTATACCTCTCCTGGTCAGGACTTTTCCCTGTAATTTACTCATTGGCTAGTTTCACTCATATTTCACAGAAAGGTGAAGGTCTCAAAGGCAATTCAGTTCCCACGACCTTCAGTGAAGCAGTCACATTAGCGTGGAGGAAGTAGTTGCTATCAAGTGCCTCTGCTTGAAAGTTGAATAACCTTCAGTGCTATTTGACATAGAGAATTATGGGAGGGAGAGACAGAGACCTTAAGAAAATTTCAGTATAATAAAGCAGTGGTGAAGCAGAAAGCTGTGGCAAGTCCAACTTCATCAGCGTGTGGAGCTCCACAGGTCCTTTGCTTTCGTTCACTGGCTGACTGGCTGTCTTTAGTGGTCACTGAAATATCTTTTGTAGTGACTAAAGTCTCTTCTGTAGCAGCAGTCCTGGAAGTACTGCATAGGGTGAGGAAAACTGTGGAGCATTGGAGGGTGTGGGTCTGAAGACACAGGTTGCCTGCTACAAGGTCCTGCCCAGAGTCCCCAGGTTGGGGCTAGAAAACTGTTTGTTATCCCAGAAGATAGCTCCCTAGTAGAGATAGAAGTTTGGCAGTGCTGAGTATAAAATCAGTTTCCTGAGAGGAAGAAATGTAAGATTTTGTGGATTACAAGGAAAACCCAACATGCACATCATGTTCCATTGTAATGGGGTAACATTTGGGCCATTCCTCTACAAGTATCACAGCGCATACATCTCTGAGGTGTATCCTGGCTGAATATGTTGTGAGGTTTTTTTAAGCACCATCAAAAGCTACATTTGTCAGAGACCTTTCTTTGCATGACATGAAAAGTTAGTTCATCTGAGTGGACTAGGCAACTTCTTATGTTTCAGAAAGTATTTATTAACTCTTTATTAACTACTTATTTTAACTTTACTAAAAAGACTATAGGGATTCCATTAAGAAGGGAAATTGATGTCTGGTTTTGCCTACTGCAGATATCAGAAAGGAAGCGTGCAAAAAGAAATCTGAATTGCAGGCCCAATACTGATGGATGATGACTATTTTTGTAAAGTCTTCATTCTTGGAAAGTTGCCTATTGAATTAACTCTTAGCCCTCTGATTAAAGTACAGCTAAGCATGTTTTGAGGGAGAAGTAGGATGAATGCTATCTCTCTAGTGGTTAACTTTAACAAATTGTGGTAATCTGCCAGTACCCTTGGTTTTCTTATGGACTCTAGCAGCAAAAGAATTAGGCTCAAAAGACTTTCATCACAGCCTGAGGCCCAACCCCAGTGCTGACTGAAAGCAGAAGAATTCTTCCAAAAGGTCTTCCTCCTAGCATCCACTCAGTGATGGGCTGATGATTTTGCATCACAAATACTCACCCATTAAGTTTTTATTTTATTTTAAAGCCCTGCACCTCTTGCAGCATGGAATGAGTAATCCAGCTCACAGAGAAGCTATCCTGCATGCCATCAACAGAACTGATTTTTACAACAGCAGCAACATGCCAAATATAGCCCAAATAAATAGACTTTCTGCTTCCTAGCTTGCCCAGCAGAGTCTAGCAGAATTTTCAGATTCTACACCATAATTGTGTTAATTGTAAATTTGATGTCATGGGTACAACTTTGCAATGCAGGAAGGGTAAGAATACCAGTAACGCTTAAAATCAGGCATCTTCAACAATTTAAAATAAAAATTACTACCATCTGAAAGAAAAAAATAGTCTTAATTTGTGCTCAGGAAATTATTGCTAGACTCTGATAACCTCACAAACTGTCTTAGTAGTTTATCACTCTTTTTCTAGAAGCAAGTCCATTGAAATCTGTCCAAAGTGTCCCATTTAGCCAGTCAGAGGTAATCAGGCTGATAGGTCTATTTACGGTTTTCACAAAATACTACTGGCAAATATGACTGTCCTGGATCACAATACAGCTGAGTCATTTGCAGGCTGTACCAACCATACCGTGAAGGAAGAACCGTCGCTGTGAACTATTGCTTCAATTAAAAATCTTGTCTGAGAGTGGCATAAAGAAAAAGAGGTTCTTTCTGCAGATGTATTTAGTGCTGGTAAGGTTCACATGAAGGCAACAGACAACTCAAATGACAGAATATTTGGATGGAAGTGAAATGTCTGTCAGACTGCACCATTACCTGCTCTTCTTACTCTCTGAAGAACAGTACCATCCAAACGACAGTCACATGGTTGATGACAAATCTAGTGCAGATAAACTCACAGATGGTGCTAAACAAGAGGCAATAAATACAATAATAAACTCCTCACTGCTTAGATTTAACCTTTCACTGATCATTTGCCGCTAAGTCAGGAACCCGAACTATTACGTGCGCTGCAGTCTGTCTTTATCACAGGCAAGGCCACATTCCCAGGTTTGTCTGTTCTCTTCAGTGACGTTTCATGGGACAGGACCCCCTGCAAGATCACAGCCTCAGTAGCAAGTCACTTTCCTGCGAACTGTGGAGGGGAACAATTTACACCAAGAGCTCTGGAAGAGGAGATGGTGTGACTGGGCTATTCATAAAGTGCGCAGACCCAACAGCAATTAACAGCTACCAGTCCCATCCTTTATCTTACCATACAGCTAATCCAAAACGAACAGCACCCTCCATTAGGGTCTGTAAACTGAGATGTTGAAAGAAACACTTCTGAATGCCTGCATCCTGTATACCACAGCAGGCTCCTTATTATTGGATTTCCTAGCTGAGTGATACCAGGCACCAAGAAGTACTCCTGTGTTTAACAGGAGTGTAAAATCCTCCAGTTCTAAAAAAAAAAAAAAAAAACAAACCAAAACCCCAACTATCCCAAACCTCTGCTATGAGTAAGAAGCAAGTATCTATGTTGGATGACACAAATACCACTTCCACATTCTCTGCCAGCTAGCATGCATTTTGGTACTCAGATACTGTGGTGTGTACTGAAAGCAGTATCTCACTTGCTTTTCTGAATGCTTTGACCTTATAAGATCTCTCTGCTTTTAAAGCAAGGTCCACGGCTGTACAATCCTTTAGGATGCACATTTATACAGTCACAAATAATGCCACACATGCTTGCACTCATCTTAGACAATTTTCTGCTGTGTGAGTCACCCTTTTCTTAGAATGAACATTTGAGGTCAGAAAGGGGAGGTGCAATGGGAACAGAGAAAAACATGAGATCACTGCAGAATATTTCAAAGGTTTTTTTCCATTAGGATGTCCATTCTTTCCTGCCACAGTGATTACTGATAGGTACAGTTTAAGGGCCAATCGCATATTTCATTATGCCAATTCTGCATAAAAAAGGAGCAAAGAGACGGTTTTCGGAGAGCGTAATGTGAACTCTCATGAAGCACCTAAGCTGCCATATAGCTGCAAACCTCTGTCATTGACTTCAAAGCTGTTTCCATGGTCTATGGATTTTTTTTCTATGGTGTTTTTTTTCACACTATCAAGATGCTATCATCAAGCTATTGAAGTTAAATGATAACAAAAAATGACAGTTCTTACTGCATTTGTGTCCCTTCCATTTCTGAATCCATCTGAGGTGCTAAATGGACTGAAACTGTCAAGGTAGCAGGTATTTCTTAAAAGCTACTTGGGTCCAATAAGTACCACCACTAATGCAGCCTATGGGGCCTTTTGAAGGAGGTAATACTTTCACCTGCCACAAATGCCAGTCAGGGCTGGCCAGTGAAAGGTTTTTGTGATTCCCCTCAGTCTGTCTTCCACTCCATATTACATTTTTCATTGTCCTGCTTGTGCTACATCTTTGATTGTGGCAGTGACCAGCGAGATACACAGACAATGAATTGTATTAAAAATGCCATATCTAAGCTTCCGAAAAGAAATTAATAGTATTAACAGATAATACACTTCTCTAGTGGTAAATAAGAAAGAAATAAGCTGTGTTTAATGAAAATTGTAAGAATTATTTCCTTATCTAAATGCTCAGCCTTATTAGAAAAAAGCCATAGAGCCTTGCAGCAAAACCTAATCCTTGCATCTAACTACCGACATGGATAAAACACACATTTTTAAGTTATCCCAATTATTCTTCATTATTGTAGATAACTATCAGCTATGAAACAGCACGCTACAGTCTGAGGATGGACAAATCTCAAGTTCTATTCCTCATTTTTCCCCGAGTATAAAAATGATGAATCAAAAGATTTAGCACTTGTAAAAAGGAATAAACCCCTACAATTTACAATTAAACTCTGACGCTCATAGCTAAAAGGTATATTCAAAGCCAGGCATTCATCATGGTTCCGTGAAAGACTGGCCTTTCATATAAATGATATATAAATGATAGCAATGCACAGCATTAAGATATAGTCCTCAAGCAGAAGACAATCCCTCTTGCAAGAGGTATAGCGCTTTTCACTTTAAACACAAGCAGAGCACTCCTTGTGGGTAGGTCTTTATTTTAAGGCTTATGGTAAAAACTCTCATGCTTTGCATAAACTCAGGTCCAATGCATAAAACTGTACATAGGCACTTCTATGCTGCTGAACACTGTGACTACAAACTGTCACCAGTATGAGCAGGTTAAATAGCATTGTGTAGCTCTCCTGTCTGTATTAGTATTCAGTGTTTCAACCATTGGCCATGGTCACACAGAGAATTAAAAACTGAATAATACCAGCACAGGTACTACTTGAAAATCAAGACGCAGCAGTTTGAGAAAGAGAGATGGGAAAAGAGGAGAAATACAAATGAATGTTGAATTGGACAACCACACATCAGAGAAACAAGCAAAACAGATGACCAGCATGGGAACATTTGAGGAAAAAGCACTGAGCAGCGAGGACAAAGGACAAGGCTGTTGGGCCACATGGTCTCTATTGCAAAATACCATGAACTCTCTCACCACTATCAGGTACAATATTGTAGGGTTTTTTGCTTTACTGTGTATTTCTTACCTTGCAGCACTTGTCCTTTTTGGAGGACAAGCTAAAGCTGGCATTGGCAACACACATCACAGCTCTTTTCTTTTGCACTAGGCTTTTTTCCTCCCCAGACTAATTACCCCTTTCCCGCGGTGGAACCTCCCAGTCCTGTCTATCACAGTACAGGAAGTGACACAAAAATATCAGAGACCATGAAGTAAGAAGTGAGCATTTGTTAGAGATCAGACATAGCCTCCCCTTCGCTGGGTGCCTCACATTGCGCTCCAGGAGACATTGCTCTGTGTCACAAGCCTCTTCCTCTGCCCTGTGTCTGTGGGGAAAACAAGCACCACTTATCTAGTCTGCTCCTCATCATCTCAGCTGAGCAAAGACTTCCTGTGGAGGGAACCTGGGGCAAAGATATTTATTTATCTTTAAACCTTTTATAAATGCACCTTGTTTTGACAAAGGCACAACCCTACAGTGTCAAAAGAAACAAGCACTCCCTGGGAACTATCATCATGCTGCAATTCAGAGACCAGGTGATCCAAGACAGAGAAGACTTCATTCTCCTGCATGGATGAAGGACAGGTCACTCAAGCTTCTTAATGATCTGCCCCATTTCTGTGTATGGATTGTGACATTTCCATAGCATTAACACGGACTGTTGACTTCTGGCCCAAAGGCATAGCTCTTATTTCAAAGCAAAGAATGGAGATACTGCCTGTATGTGTGAGCTAACACCAGAATGGTATCTCACTTTTGTACAGTTTAAAACAGTGCAGCATTTTGATGTAAACTTCTTCACAATCTCTTGGAAAGACTCACAACAACAAACCTAGGGCCTGTCTGTCTTGCCTTCATACCCGGTCCTCAGATTCCTAATGCACAGGAGAGTATCACTGAATTTGATGAGGACTTCTCTAATTGCTTGTGAGCAGTGAGGTGGAACCTTATTTGAGGGTAGCATATCAGCCAGACCCTGCAGGTTTGGAATATGCTTACAGCGGTATTTCAGGGGATTCACACAAATGCATACATGAATATGCCAGAGCAGTCCCATTGGTGATATGCTTCTAAAGGCATTATATCTCTCTGCCTGGTTACATGCCACCAAAGGCAGGAGTTACATTGACTTTCAAAACTGGGACAGTACTTTAGCACAGCCACAAAAATAAATTCATCAGCTCTCTGTAAGGTTGCAGCTTTGTGGGTACCAGGAAAACTGCAAGTTAAGGCGTTCAGAGATAAAGAGCTTGGGACACAGTGTACTAGCACCACAAGTTATAACTCTAAGTATTTCTGAAAAAAAAATCGGAATTATTAAATCCAGAGCATATACTGAGGGACAAAGAGCAGGTCAGAGCAGGTTTATGGGTTTAACAGCTCATGGGTTTTACATTTCCTTCTTTCAGTGGCCCTAATAACAGCCAAGAGTTTACAGAAACCAAGATAAACCATCCCATTTTATCAAACTGCCAAGGGCAGGTTCTGGAAACAGATTGCTTCAGTCTAAGTTTTGGATTAATTTACTCTTTACATCGCTATCTCTTGATTTATTTCAAATACCACAATGACACTTTGAAAATAACAGCCATTAGGTTCTCCCTTTTTCTGGATCAGGGCTTATTCAGGCTACAAAAGTGGATTAGTTAAAGTCATGTTTTGATTGCACCTGCCTGTTTTTACAGGAAAATGTAACAGGCATTACTAATTTAGTGAGTTTCTTCTGCCACGCTTTTTTGTTTTGGTTTGGGTTTAGATTTCGTTTTGTTTCATTTTTTGTTTTGGTTGTTTGTTAGGGTTTTTGATGGCTGAATTCAGAAGGTAAGATTGTTAGAATCTTCTCATCCTGCTCCTTTCACTGCAGTTCAAAGAGGTGGCACATTAGATGGCACATTATTGAGGGTGATTCTGAGTTGTTAAAAGCTCTGGCCCAGCCAGACAGGTTAGTGCATGACCAGCAGAGAGGCGTTGTCCTACTGCATCTTTCTTCCTTGTGCTGTACAAGTGTGCTGAGAACAAAAGCTACTTGTTTGTCCACCAGTCCCTTCTGCTTTTGTGAACAGAACCAAAAGAAAATGTGGGTATAAAAGAACTGGAAGTTTTGAAAAAGCAGGCTAGACAAAAAATTTCCTGGGATACTTTCAAAGGGCTGAGTCTGCTTTTGAGCTGCTGGTGGTTTTGGTAACTTTCTGAGAACCTTTCTAGCTGTATTTCTGCTGTGACTTCTTGAGACTAGTCTTTATACGTTGCTTTTGCTCTCTTGATCAACTTCTTTCCTTTCAGCAAAGAACATCAGCAATGAACAAAGGTAGTACAGGCACTGTGTTCAGCAAGGTAGACCACATCGCACTTCTGTGGAGTTAGTGTGACACTGCAATACTGAAACACAGACTTACCTGTTTGCCTAGGGCACTGCAATCCTTGCTGTATGGACTGCCAGCTGAGAACCACACCACAACTCTGTAGACAGGAGTATAAGGATCACTCCAGTCATCTTCCCATCTCTGAGCTTTTCCTTTCCCAGTCTCCCCCTAAGCAGCTGTCTGCTTATGACCTCTTTCCTCTTAGCTACCAGTGAGACTGTCATTCACAGCCTGCTTCCGCCTTCTCTCATGGGGAACTTAATAATTTCCTCTTGTCAGTGGAACATCTTCCCTGAACTGACAGTCAAATCCTCCACAGCTCTTTTTTTTTTTTTTTTTTTCCCCACAGATATCTAGCAAGGCATTTGTTTGGCATCCCTTTTTGGGGAGAAAAGGCACCTGACACAACATGGATGCTGCTTGGTCTGCATGTGGTGAGCAATTGTACTATGCATCAGTGATTTCATATATAATTATTATTGCTGTTTTCCTTCTCCATCTTCTTCTTTCCTCCTCTGCAGTTCTATTAGATTGTCTTTATCTCACCCCAGAAGTTTTGGTTTATTTTTTCTATTCTTCCTCCTATCCCACTGAGTAAGGGGAGAACAGTGAGCAAGCAGCTGTGTGGTCCTTAGTTGTTGGCTGGGGTTAAGCCATGATAATAACTTATTTGGTAACTTTTCAAAGATAATCAGGGCTATTACAGCATTCTAGACACCGGTGGAAGCAGGTGGATAAACCAATGAACTTAAAGAATGCTGTGGACTTTTTGCTCACTGGTTATCTTTTTTTTTTCTTTCTTTTTTTTTTTTTCCTGCTCAAGAATAAGCAGCAGCAACATGAACAGTTCATAGTGATATGGAGCAATTGCAAATTTCAGACTTTCCTTTTGATTTCTGAAAACAATGCTGAGAAGTAAGCTAGATGCTTTAAAAAAGAGTCTTCACTGAGACACTTTAAAAGCTGACAGTGCTTCAGATAGATACATCCTGTAACTCTGGTAAGTCACAGACTGAACAAACTAATGTATGTGATATATTAGTTGTATCATGCAGTCTTCTTTCTAAATTGGCAGTCAGGTACATTGTGACCAATGCCAAGCTATGTCATACCATGCCTCCTAATACTGCTGAGACTTTTGGGGCAAATTATCACAAATTAAATTGTGATCCAGGGGGCCGGGAATTTTTGATCCCTGTGGAATGATTAGAATATTGAACGAAGGACTGCCAGGTCTCCTCAGTAGGGAAAAGCCCCGGAACAAGTCTTTGCAACTAATAAAAATGGTAACCAGGACCAATGCCTTTCCAAGGCTGAGTTTCAGACAGCATCCAGATGCTACGGGGTCTGATACTGTGCCAGTCACATTCCTCTTGGGCCTCCTTGGAGAAACACATCCTATGTGAGATCTACATCTGCCAAATCAGCTACTGAAAGCTTAAAAAACATGGTGTGCTTGAGGGTGAGTGCAGGCAAGACAATGCAAGCTTTTTTTCTGCCTGTGCTTTGAGAAGCCAATCTTTGGGCTGCCTCCACAAAGGCCTTTGCTTGGTTTGGACTGATTATTGCATCAGGAATGAAATGGTAAACTTCCCAGAAGGTAAGAAAGACATACAGTTTAAAATAATGGTAGTTATGTTTGAGAAAGCTGGACACGGATCAGCTGCACCTATGGCTTTTGTAAGTGCCTACGACTTCTCCAAGTGCTCCTTAAACATCTGTTTCCATAAAGAGATAGAGGTTGTTAGCCTCCACAGTCAGCCTGCTCCTGTGCCTCCTGCACCTCAATATTCCTCATGCCCTGCCTGAATCTTCGCCCACTTTCTTCTACATACTTACATCCTGTTAATGCCCATCTTTTTTTTAAGGCTAACTATGCCTATTTCTCCACACAGCCTACTTTTTTCCTCCCACTGCTGGTAATCCTCATTGCTATCCTTCTCTGAGGGAAAGGATTTCTTTCTGTATTACAGATTTTTCAGTATGATGCCGTCTTTCTTCTTTTTAACGTGGTGATGCCTTATCATGTTTTGTTTGGCTCCTGATCCACACTAACCCTTCAATTTTCTGTACAAAGTACTGTTCCTCTACTAGTAATCCTGCATTCATTGCTGTCAATGATGCCTATATATGTGTAATACCTTGTTCCTAATTGATTTAGTTCTATTTTCCACAGTTCAGCAAGCTACCTTTGGATTTCACACCTGTTTTTCAAGGTATTTGTCAATCTTCCCAGACTTTAACTTATCAATACATTCCCTGTGGGCACTGCTGAGCAAATAAACAGGAGGTAACCCAGGAGAGACTCCCTGCTGAACTCCCCTTGACGCCTTCTTCTGGTTTTATAATGGACTACCTAGAACAGCTCAGAAGCAGCTATCCAAACAATTTTACACTATTCCACAGTACTTTTATCAAAGTCAGGTTTTCTAGCATAATATTGTACTGTCTGACAGTGCTAGAAATCTTCTCAGTGTCAAAATCTTAACAGTATACTTTTTTTTTTTTTTATTCCATAGCAACTGGGGGCAGCAAATGCCTTATCAAAGAAAACAATGAACTAGGCAGACACAACTAACTGCTGAAAAACTCCTACTCACCACCTCATTAGGTGCTGGGAGTTTACAAACCTCTTTTTATGGTTCCCAAGTTTGTTGGCACAGAAGTTACCTCCTTCAAACTTCACTCTTTCTCAGGTTGCACTATGTTTAACTAACAGGCATAGAGTGATAGATTTTCAACTGGACCCCTTGTGGGACCTTCTGCCTCAGTAAGTTTGGAGAAAAAGGCAGGTTTGTGTGTGGTACAGTGAAGTAGTCCCTCCATCTCTGGAACAGAAGCTCTAAAACTCCTTCCATGTGTAACCAGCTTGTTATGCTGCAGCTGGTACAAACCATGATCAAAGCCTATCCAGAACCTGAACATTGGTTTGGTTTCCTTCTAGGGTAGGTTCTCTGTTATTTTAACAAATAGGTTCTTGAAACAGCTTGCCTCAAAAGCCTGGCTATTCTGTCTGATCTTGCACAACTTTTTAGAAATTATCTTTACAGATCTTGCCCCATCAAGATTTGGTCCAAGATTTGGAGCTCTGAAGTTTTAAGAGAAATGCAGTGGTACAAGGTTCCCCTTGTTTCCATGGGAAACGCAGCAGGTGATTCTCCCCCTCTGCGCTTGTGAGATCCCCACCTGGAATACTGTGTCCAGCTCCTCAACATAGGAAGGACAGAGAACGACTTGGGAGTGCTCGTGGATGAGAAGCTCAACCTGAGCCGGCAGTGTGCGCTGGCAGCCCCGAAAGCCAACCATATCCTGGGCTGCATCAAAAGAAGCGTGACCAGCAGGTCACAGG
>VZRU01012438.1:74118-92453 GCA_013398155.1 Pedionomus torquatus
GGAAGAAATTCTCTCCTGTGAGGGTGGTGAGGCACTGGAACAGGTTGCCCGGAGAAATTGTGGCTGCCCCATCCCTGGAAGTGTTCAAGGCCAGTCTGGATGGGGCTTTGAGCAACCTGGTTTAGTGGGAGGCCTCCCTGCCCATGGCAGGGGGGTTGGAACTGGATGATCTTTAAGGTCCCTTTTAAGTCTAACTACAATTCTATGATTCTATAATCTCCAGATAGAGCAGCCTGAGTGACAGGATGATATATGAGCCAATCCACCAGCTGGTTTTGACATCTTACCAACTACAGACATTAACCCTGAGTAACATTCTTGAATTACAGCTACGCTTTCACAGAACAGTTATTTCAAACCTGATCACACTGGCTTATGGGGATCTGCGAGTGTCTCGGAAAAGGTCTTTTAGGTGGAGGGAAAGGAACCGTGGTAATAGGGAAGCAAGATGCGAGTGGCAAGTGCAAGGCCATACAGCCATTGTCTGTCTCTGTAAGTCGGGATCACAGTCTTGGGTAATGAATACTGAAGATTCACACTTTGTTCTCCCAGATGTACTCACTTGACCCAGTTTTCTGGATTTGTGGAAATAGAGGCCACTCATTTTTACCCATCTCTTGCTACTTGTCTGTGTGGATTCACGGGCTTGCAGTTCTCCAAATACTTGCTCTACTCGCAAAAACATAAGTTTGCTCAGCATAGTACCTATCTCATTAATTAATAAGATTATGTAATACAGTCTCACTCCTCGAAGAGTCAGAAGTGCTATCATCTGTTTAAGGGAAATGTTATCCTTATCCCCTTGAGGGCATTATACTGGCGGCTGCATTGTTCTCCACAAACACAATGTAGGAAAAGGCAAATGATATTTATTCCAAATGACATTTAATGTTGCAAAGTATTACATGCATTTCCACATTATAGAATACAGACTTCAATGGAGACAGAAATAAAACCCCAACACCACTCCTTACATACTATTTACTGAGTTCTTAGTGACTATGAATTGGGCAAGTGTTTGCCATCACTGAGAGCTAAACATCCTTTCTTAAATAACATAAAGTTTAACATTCAAGGAACGATGGATATCATATTCCAGTGTACAGGATCTCAATTATGGTTGTCACAGTATTGCATACAACTAATTAAACTAAAATATCAATTGAAACTATGGACTAGGAACCCACTCACTTCCTGCCAGCAAAGGAAGAAAGCATTCTGGGGCTTTAGAACCTGAGGGTGCACATACATCAATTTGTACTCCAACATATTACAGCTACTTGTGCGCATATCTATTCCTCTGTGTGATCAGGGAGGGCAGTGCACAAGCCCCTCCTTCTGTACGCCAATCACGAACTTCTTTGGGTATTAATGTTATCGTGAACTGGAGCCTTAGTCCAAAGTGCAATCTGTAAAGCTGTGAATCTGGTGACATCATATTTTATTTTTTTTTTAAATAAATGTAGCTTGTCAGAACGTGTAAGTTAATACAAATTTAATATAAAGTGCAGTAGCTACATCTGAAAGTGGTAGGCTGCTGCTTCAGTGGAATGATCCCAGCTAGTTCTACAGCGGAGCTCTGAATATTAGATGGTGATTTTTGTTCACAGAATGTCCTATGAAGAGTACAAAGACTAGAGGTTACTTAATAAAAATACAGGAGATTATTTTGGCCTGCACCTGCATTCATTCACCTCTGCAATAGCTGAATGCACCAGTGCCATTTTTTAAATTACAAAATTACTTCTTTGTGAGCAGTCAGACTCTGCAATGCAGAGCAGAAGACAGCAATTGACAGCAGGTTAATTAGAGCCCTTTAAAGTCAGAGTTGCTTTCAGACAAAATATTCAGTAGAAAGGCTCCAGTCATTTTGAATAGTACATTATGTCTGCAGTTACTAATTTCCCCAGCAATACTGAAAATAACTTATTTACTATAACACAGTAATTAGTGAACAATATAGAGAAGTCTTACTCAAGGTAGGACCATATCAGGCATCAGCAAGCTTAACTGGGTTCCAGCCAGCAAGCCTGTCTGTAAAAGGATCCAATCATATGACTTTTAATACCTGAGAAGTTTTTGAAACTGAGCATTTCATAATTATGAAGAAGAGAGGAAGGAAAAGTAAAAAGCAGCTGTGTTTCAAAGACTAACAAACATTACTGTACAAATTTTTACAAACAAGTTCCATACAAAAATTATACGACTGTGTGTCCAGAAAACACTTTTCTTAGAAAAATCTACTTGCAAGTGGTATAAATCTGTGTTGTTCCCTGGACAGATTCTGCTGCTTTTATGACCTGTAAGTCAATGTGGCAGTAGTCTACTTACCCCGCTTTGAAGTTCACAAGAAGTCAGTAACTAACAACTTGCTTTACGTGTAACAGCATACAAATTAGTTTTTGTTTTCTAAGCATAAATTTCAATACAAAACATCTGAAATGTTTTACAATGCTTGAAGAACCCGAAAGTTCTTGTTAAAAGCCACTTTCCTATAGATGATACTGTATAGAACACATTTTCCTACCGATAGAAAAGAAGCACATGAGACTTCTTAGCAAAGCATGGAGGAAATGGTATTTCCTGGTCTAATATTCAAAAAGGAAATATCACTTTAATTAATAAAAGCACACATCAAAAGCCTTAACCCACTTACAGTTCTGATATTAGGTGGAATGTAAACAGACCTTATTTTCTCCAAGACTGCAGGTATTAGCAGCTAAAATTGCTAATATCTGAAAATAATGCCTGCACTTTGCATCATTTTTTAAACAGACCTAGCATAAATTGCTTCCAAGAACCAAAGCCATTCCTGAACCTCAAACTCAAACAATAACCTGAAAACTAAACAGATATAGACATCTCTTAACTTTACATAACAGGCTGAAAACAAACAGAAACTTTGAACCTACTATTCTTTTGTAAGAATGCAAGACTCACGTCACATTTCATTGCTCACTGAAATTTAAGTCTTCAGCTTGGTTTTTAAGTGGTTATCTACTTTTTACTCAAGTATAACTAGTAGAGCACTGGACTATTTTTCATGTCACTTTGCGATGCACTGGTGACAAGTTAACTCTCAAATTAGACGTACAGTTAGGCACCTATGAGATTTATAGTTTAATGACACTGTCAATCCATGCTGACCTGAGCTGTTATTGAAGTTAATGTTTACACTTCCATGTGAGATTTAACACCAAATGTAAGACAGAATGTGCCTGCAGAGGTAGAGAGGGACTTCTGTGAAGTTTCTGAAAGAGGGAAATACGCACCATACCAATGTCCACAGGTCAGTAGAAATACAGAAAAATTCAAAAAATCCTTGAAGTCCTATTTAGTTTTAGGGACTGAACCTTCTGTCAGTTATTCTTGCATTTACACTGCCTAAATGCACTGATCCCATTACCCAGTTGCAAATACTTCATACTATTCTCCTGTTGTATCTAGGGAAACAACCACATACTCTGTGGTTCAATATGATGCACAGCCCAACTCCCCACGTTACACCCCAGGCTGGGAGGAGCACATGCTTCGAGCACACTCTTGTGGCCATGTGCAACCATATCAAAATGAGAGCTGAGGACGCAAGAGGGCACACGGGCATCTTAGACTGGCTTCTTTCACAAAGAAGGCCTTTAAGCCAGAAGTTAACAAACAAAGTGAATCAAGCACCAGAGGTGACTGTCTGCAGAAACATCATTCCTTGACCCTGGTATTTAGAAAGAGCTTTTACCAAGAGAAATGCTACATTGAAAACACAGTGCAAAACAGAGCCAACCAAAGAAACTAGTTGTTACTTTAGATTTCTAGAGCATCCACTTTCCTACTTCCTTCCTCCTCTCTACAGAGGCAAAAGAACACACTTGCCTCTTCTTTCTATGATACCTGAAGTGCTTCATATCTTAGGAAGGAGATAAAATACAACTGTACTCATTTATCATTATTTAAATACTGTCTGTACTGGAATGTAAGTTGAAACTCCATCCCCATTGCATGGCCAACTTCATGTGATCTTCACAGGTGATTTCTTGTGTGCACAGAGGAGAGTGACGTAGGGAACCCCAATGAACGCCCATCTTTCACTGGGCCAGAACTTTATGACAGGCCCCTGCTCAGGGATCTCAGAGGCAGCATCGAAGTAAGCAAAGCAGACACAGCCCAGATAAGCCGCAAGGCAAATCAAGATGTGCCTGAGGATAGACCCAAAAAAGAAAAGAAAAGAAAAAATCAGTAACATGACTTCAGTATAGCAATCAAATACATCACCATGCTTTAAATTCAGCGTTTCCTATACCTTCTTCCCCTGAGTCCCCCACAGGTTTGCTGTCTGTCCTTTGCAAGCAGGCAAAGAATACCAAGACTAAGGAAAACTACAAAAACCCTGGCCTTCCTTGGTCTAATCTGGCTGCAGTTTTTGGCCTTCCTGCATCTGGGAGATTTATGTAGAAATGATGAGATATGGCACCTTGAATAAGAGAGCACAATTTGCTGGGTAGAATAAGAGAAGAGACATCAAAGCCCTTCACTGCTGCCCCACTTCACCCTCAGTTGTTAACAGTGGAAGTTCAAGCTTTTGCAGTCACTGCTTCAGTTCAGCAGTGCTGTGGGCTTTTTAGTAACCAGGTAAAGAATTCAGTTACAAGCAATGAACTTAGCATCTGAAGAATCCAGTCAGGCCAAAGAGACTCCTAAACCTGCCATCTTGGACAGTGTGAGACTTGCTCTGGGTTTATAATCTTAGCCATAATTCTAACTAGCACTAACCAGAAACACCCACGGGGCAGCACAGAAGAGTAATGTGCTGAGAATGTACCACATTTAAATGAAACTGTAGAGTTTATATGTAAGACTTACCAAACACAGTGCAAATAGGGGAAGTTAAATGAGGACCAGATCTCACAAAATGCTTTGTCACTGATCCAGCAGAAAAGTGCTAGCATCCACCAAAGACCTGAAAAGAGACCCAGTTTGTACACACGCAGGTTTTCACACCTAAGGAGAAAAACACAAAGAACTTATTACAAATACAAAATAAAATTTGCTTTGTAATGGGAGCTTAATGCTTTTTGGATGTATGTTTTTTTAGGGTAGGATTCATAGGGCCAGGCACACATCTTTAAAACTGCTCCACCATAAATGTCCTCAACAGAGGAATTTTACTTAGAGTAAATATGACTCTAATACAAGGCAAAAGTGAGGTGGCAAAACAAATCTTTTAATCAGTGGCTGTGCTTTGGGTATTGTCTTAAATACTAATGTGCAAATGGTGGGCAAACATCAAAGCAACATTGCCAGAGAACTTTAAAGGTAGGAGCCTCTACCCAGAGGACCAAAAGAAGCATGCTTTACAAGACAGCACAAGCATCCACATCTCAGACAGAATTCCTCATGTTGACTAACAAGCAGTTTTCTCCCTCAAAAAAAACCCTTGACTTGTTCATATAGAGATACACCAAAATGAAACAAAGCACAAGACATCTGCTGTGGCCACATGCAGTGTGGTCTGCAGTTGAACATCACTAAATACAGCAGCAGATGTCAGGATATTGCATAGCATCACCTGTGTTGCAGGTTTACTCAAAAGTTCACGATTTTATTTCCTATATGAAGCTTTGTTCTTTTCCATGTCTTTGAACTATCCTAACCACTGTGTAGCTTTGCTCTAAAGAATAAAACCAGGAAAAAGCAGGTATCAATATAATCTTCCACTTTCAAATGTTATTTGGAAAATGGTCTGGAGAACAAGTCATACAAGGAGAGGCTGAGGGAACTGGGCATGTGTAGTTTGGAAAAGAGGAGGCTGAGGGGAGACCTCATTGCCCTCTACAGCTACCTGAAAAGAGGTTGTATAGAGGTGGATGTTGGCCTCTTCTCCCAAGTGAATAATGACAGGACCAGAAGAAATGGTCTGAAGTTGCAGCAGGAGAGATTTAGATTAGATATTAGGAAGAATTACTTCACTGAGAGGGTGGTCAGGCACTGGAACGGCCTGCCCAGGGAGGTGGTAGAGTCACCTGGAGGTATTTTAAANTTGGACTCGGTGACCTCAGAGATCCCTTCCAATGAAAATTCTGTGATTCTATATAAAGTAACTAATTTCCTGTCTCGACTACATCTGCTAGTTTGGGGTTAGGCGTCTTGGTGCCAGTAGATGCCGCTGTGTTGTTACTGGTATCTATAAAGCAAAACTAGACTGAGACTTGACCAGCCCTATGTGGCTGAGAGAAGGAATGGCTCAGGTTCCCTGCCTTCTGCAAGAACAAAGCTATGATTTGGGACTTCTCCCACTGCCTTTTCTTATTCTTGTTAAACTCTTGGGTGAATTTCCCACAGATCCAAGAACTGCTCAGTACTCTTGGACAATTCTTGCTTCGATAAACTGCTCTTACTAGGTCACTGATATGATCTCCCAAAGCACTCTCAAACCTACTAATCAGATGACAAAATAATTTTTCACTTGTTTGAGCTGCATCTGAAGGGTAAACCAATAAGCCAAAACTCTAGCCAATATAAAGGAATACTCACAGCCTTCATCAGAGTTACAGGCCCCTGTCTTCTCTCGCTATATCCTAGAGGGAAAAGAGTAAGTGCCAAGTAACCCACAATCTCTTCCTGTGTTCCAAGGTCTTCAAGAGCAGCTCCTCTAATCCACACTCATCTTCTATGTCTTACATCTCTGCCAAAAAGGTTATTGGGAATCTCTCTATGCCTCTTCCTCTCCAGCAGTTTACCAGCCAGTCTTTCTCTCTTCTCCAATCCAGTCACCCCGGTAGACTAGATACTGAATCACCAGTCTTCTTCCACACAATTCTTAGGCTCATTCACTGCACTTGGAAGGTGATCAATGCCTGGCAAACAGGTCCTTTAAGGGGACACTTGGCCTTGTGACACTCAGAAACAATTAAAATATGTATCCCTGGAGGAGGGAGCTAAAATAGGCAAACACATCTTTACTGTCTGCACTGCACTAGTATTTAAGGTCCATGATCTTCTTCATACATGACTGCCCTTGGCAACTAACACAGTGCAACACAAACCAAAAAAGCTCTTTGGTCCTTCTGTCTTCCACACAAAATACTTGTTGTCTGAAACCTGTTTTTCTCATTCAATACATGTATGGAGTTCTAATTTTCTGACATTTACCATTCTCTCCATTGTCACACACAAACTACAAACCAGAGGCTACCCTGCATTCACTGTCAGGGAAGTAGCAAAGCCAGCTCTGTCCCCAAGCTAAAACACGTCACTAAACCCTGCTGTTTGTGTGAGATGACTTCCATCTCCTCTGTTGGAGAAGAGGGACAGAGAGTAACTCCTGCCTCTCTGTGGTGGAAAAGCAGAATTGCCACCGGTAATAGAGTTTTGCTAAAGGAGCCTCACTAAGCATTAAGAAAAACTAAAAACACACAGATAGTACTCTGTCCAGGAACACTTTTCTGAATATACTGGAGAAGCAGCAATATACCTGGTTCTGGTGTATTGCAAGTTAAAAAATCAGTACATTTTTCCCTGTAGGAAACTTTTTTCACTCTTGAAATGCTATTTCAGTTGACATTTTAACAGGCATTTGGGATTAAGAAACTCCTAAGGCTGAGCAGAAGGCACCTTAACAGATATGGGATTAATGACAGAATAGGTGCCAACTGCCTAACCTTGTTGACAGGGGATTTTTTCCAGCGTCTTGGACAAGTTGGTTTTTAAATCTGACATTTCTTTTTTAATGTAGTATTCAAAATCATCACACTTATCTTTATTATTCAAAAAAGTGCTTCTACTACTGGCTAAACTGTCATCTCCACAAGAAACATAACGCAATATCCGTTTTCATTACAAAAACACCTACATGACTGACACAAAAATTAATGTCACATAGCTTACAAGCCAAAATGCCTTTTTTCTTAGGCCTGAATCCTCAAACCTATTTGACAAAACACCAAGACATGGTTAGAGGAGACAGGGCTTGTACAAGATGACTTCAAGATTGTCTATGCTGCTTACTGTAAAAAATTGATTGTTTCTTTCACATAGTGTCTTTATGTTTAAACAGGCTACAAGAACACAAAGAGAAGAAAGAGTCCAGGTGGTTTGTGAGTGGTCTATCAAGTTTCAGAGCACAATCACATGACTTCTTCCTTACATTCTTTTATGGAACAACCCAGTAAAAAATAACATCCAAGACTTGGCACAGCTTTATCAGTTAAACTATACTGGTAAAGCCTCCTCATTTTGGAGTATTTATGCTTCTACCAAATGGTAAGAGAGCATGGATCCCTTCATCAAAGAAGAGGGAAAATCCCTATTGGTGAAAAAACACCACCATATTAAACATCCTGGGCTTAATTCTCTCCCATTAATGCTAAAGCACATTTACAGTTTTCAGTGAGTCACATAACTGTTTGTTAAACAATGTACTGGAGCAGATACTGGCATGGATCTATTTTGTACGTTCAACAGGCAAAACCAGATTGCTGCAATAGGTACTTAGATGTTCTGACAGAGGAAAGTGTGTATGTATTGAGAACACAGAGGCTTTCCTCGACTTGTCTGAAGGACAAACATGTGCAACTGCATCCTGTTTAAAGTAAGAAGCTTGGCCTCAAACATCCAGCTCCTTTAGTCAGTGACCATGTTTGTCAGTATTTGACTAGTTTGAACACCAAGAGGAGAAGACAATTAACCTGCATGGTTCAAAGAATTCAAGGCTGCGAAGGAAAATAGAAGTTTCTTCAAGTAAGATTTCCAACACAAGACCAGCTGTAGAAATGGTACAGATTGTAATGTCAAGTTTGCTCAGCAACACGATCAGGTAGTGCAATCTATTTTTATAAATTTAAGACTAGATGCTGGAGGGTATACCGCAAAAGACTATTCTAAGGCAGAAAAAGGCAAGCACAGTTAGGACAGCACAGCCTTCTGATTTGCGCATTACTCAGGGGTTTTCTGTGATCATCATCACAGAGTCTCCAATTCCTGCAGTGACTGTCTTTCAGATGGGCTGAAGACACTTGCTGAGGAGACAGAGGACTGCAAAGCTTCCTACCTGCCACTGCATTTACCACAATGAGGAGGTGTAATACAAATAGCACATGGGGACTGGCAAGTGCAATCCATTTCTTTTATTTCTCAATAGACACAGATACTGATCATTTAAACTACCACTGAAACAGAGCCCGTCAGTTGAGGGTCTGGAAGAGCTGTTCACGGTGCTGTGTGCAGATCTGTGACATGCTCCTACCCTACTCTATTCTGAAAGAAACTGAACTCCACAAAGCTTACATTTCCATTAGTACCTTTTGCCTATACAGTGCACAGTGTTCTTGGTTTATCACAAACAGTAGTTATTTAAATACCAGAGGTTCTGCAAACACTGGTGTGCTCCAGCTGGTTGCTCTCCAAAGGACTGGGCTAGTACACACTTCCAGCAGCTTTATCTTCCAATGCCATGGCACCCCCAACAAAACATACTAGGTTTTCTTCAAAACAGTGAAAGCTCATGGTTATCAATTAACTGCTTGATTAATTTTGACACAGGCATCTCCCTTTATACCCTAAGAAACATTTTAAATCAAAGGAGTAAGGGAACTGCGAGCAACCAGTGATAATGAGCAGAGCTTATCCCACTCCAGATTTCTAATAGGAGACTCAAATATGAACAGACATGAAGCTAGGGTAAACCTTCTCTGCTCAAGGATTGAATGTCAGCTGACAACAATATCCTATCATCTCTGCATGTGGAGACACCTACATGCCTGATGATAACTCACTAAATCATACTAATTTGATGACATTATAATCATTGGTTACTTGGCTTGGAATAGAAAACCAAGGGATTCACATCCTTTTTGTCCCTGATATGATCCCCTAGGAGAACTTTATTTTCTTTTTTTTTTTAATAAAGTACGTGAAGGGATATGTTTGCACAAAAATGACAATAAAGTTTTACAATTTATTTGTCTTTCAAGAACAATTATGCACATAATGGCATTTTGCCCTTTTGATCACGTCCCAAGAACACTACGTCCTAGCTGTCCCAATCTGACTCTACCATACCAGCTCTGCATTTAAAAGCATAATGCTCTTTTGTGACAATATTATCTGCCCATCAGGGACAAATGAGAGGCAGAAAATTCTCACTTGAAACACAGTGGTTCTGATTTAGCAGAATTCTGTACAAGACCAATACCAGGCTAGAACAGGAATAACAACAGGGAGTTTCGGTCTAGCACATGACAAACTTCAGTGCAGAACAAGAGAAATTACTCTGGAAGTTTTGCTCCTTCCTTCCCCAAATACCTGTTTCACAGATAAATTTCCACTGGAGACTGCCAGGACTTGGATGTGTCTCCCCCTACTGCCTGTGGGGCAATAAAGAATTGCAGGCATTTAAAATAACGCTTAGATTATTTTTCTCTCATGTAAGAAGGGATGAGATGACTTCTCTCAGTTTACAAGAATATACCTCATTTAGTATCTCATTACAAGAATGTATGTCATTCGAATGTATAATTAAGAGGGCCATGGGCCACTTTAGCTCGTGTCCTTAACTCTCTCAAAAAACAAACTCTACAAATTTAGTAAGATACAACCTTTCAGAAGGAGTTTTAAAAAGCAAATATCTGTAGGCATATCAATTCCTAGATTTGATGCAACAGTATTCAAACTTACGAGACACTAACTAGTCGTCTTTTTAAGTTTCTCAGGAGCTCATGCCTAGAAAACTGATACGTAGAGAGTGTATTTAAATTATTCAGTGCCACAACCAGATCTCCATTTGCCCTGTCAGTAGTTCTTCGGTGCTCTCATCAAAATGAGATGCCTTTACCAACATTATTCAATGTCTATGTCTACAAACAACTTCTGAGCAGTTTCCTGAGTTTCTTTGACCACAGAAGTAAAAACTGCTCAGCAGAATGTCTAATAAAAAAAGGCCATGAACACCTTTACAAAACACTGTTAGAAGAGGCTTCCACTGTATGGAGAAGCAGCAGCAGAATAGGGTAAGGTAGCAAACAGAAGAACCTCTGTTCTGTGCTGACAGGAGCAGTCTGAAGGCAGACACTTGGTCCTATTCTTGCTTCTTTTGATGGACATTTACATATGCAGTTCCTAAGAGCCAAGTTGTAAAATCCTTCTCAGACACTGAAGAAGAGGAGGAAAGGAGAAGTCGTTATGCTAGTACAGGTCTGGTCCTTTTTGCAGCAAGTGAAGAGCTCTAGACAGCTCCCAGCACCACGGTAGGGTTCTTTAAAATGTTATGATCAGTCTCAGGTTCTTCTCTATTTGCATCCTGGTTTTATAGTTTCTAAGGATCTGACTGATAGCCATCCTCTACAACCTAGTGATTAACTTTGTCAATATGACTCCACCATATTATTCATGTAAGAAAACAAAGTGGTGTAAGACTCACAGTACAACTTCTATAGCAGGAACATCTTCCACGTGTGCATGGGCCTTGCTACAACATTCCCGCTAGTACCCAGACTGTGATCATGCGACCACCTCACCCTTATGCAGACTATACAGCAGAAATGCTCTCAGTAGAGTGAACCCTTGCCCTGATTCCATAATAAACAAAGTCATTTGAGTTAGATCAGGTTGCAGCAAGAGATTATGTCGCAAGAAGACAGACAATATCTGACCTAGTATAATGGTGTAGGAAAAGAAAAAATCCTTGCCAAAAATGTCTGAGCTGGCACAGCAAGTTTGTATCAGATCTGTGCCTGCATGTGGAAGAAGCATTTTTGATCTGCTATCACAAGCACTGAAGCCAGATATAGCATATCATCACATGATGACCTAAGGATCTCAGAAAGCAATGCTGCATTCGGGAGAAATGTACTTACCTCTTCAACTCAGCAATGAGCAAAGCTGTGCAGGGAACACCCAGAGTCATTAGTGAGATATTGTTGATGGAAGGTTTAATGAAGGCAAGGCAGGTAGTAACTCCAGACAGGACACCCACAGCAGCTTTAAATCGGCTCCTGAATAAAGGTTTTGAGGAAGAAAAACTGCTTTTAATTAAAATATTTTAATTACCAAAACACCAAAATCTTAAAATTATTTCAAAAATGCAAAAAAATTCAGGTTTCTCTAGGCATGTTCAATAGGTATAATTACCTAAAAAGGATGTGGCAGTGTCAGCTGTAAGGTGGTCATGATTATAAGGCTATAGATAATGCCATTACTTGCAGGTTTAGGTGCTAGCATAAGAAGTTTCGATACACATAAAAGTGTACCTGTATGATTGTATGATTACCTGTCATTCCGAAAAACTCTGGGCAGGTATCTCCTAGGGAACCACATGGCAAGAGCACACATCAGGACCCAGAGAATAGCCAGCTCATCCAGCATCTGGCCCAGGAAACTGAGGGTGGCATGAAAGTAAACAGATCCAATCCCTGGAAGAATCAATCAAAAGGCAATATGAATAGTTGCAGTATCATATAGACTAAAACATGCTGCTGCTGGTGTTTAGAACTTCATAGCAAATGGTGGATGCCACTTGGTCTAGTAAAGGTTAAAAAAAAGGACAACTGGAAAACAAATGCCAACTTTCCTAAGGCAGCAATCCAAATCAGCACCTCATTAATTACAAAGTAAACACATTACAAAAGCAGCAGCTAAAGATGCCTGCTCCTACTAGAGTGCATGTGGAAAAACATCAAGTGGTTAAGCTAAATGTAAAAGCAATTAAGAAATACAAGCCAAATGCTGCTTCTCAATTTTCTCAACAGTGAGAATAGGTATGACAAAGATGAAATGCAGCATCTGAGGACTACTCCATGATATAGATTTATGGGTGGAAAGTGTCACTTGGCCCTACACATTTCCAATTATCCCTTTAAAAGTTCCCAGTGCCTTCATCCAGAAATGAAAAAGCCTAAGAATCTTACATTTGCAAAACAGGTAAGACTTTGGGCCTTCTCACTACAGTGCAAATTGTGTCATTCTCTCCAGTTGTCCTGGGCACTTTCAGCCCTTATTTAAGCAACAACAGAGGACGCACAACATCAGCACTGATGTAGAATAAGCCCAGGCATAAACAAAAGAAGTTACGCAAAGGAAACAGAACTCAAGACAAAGTTCCCACCAACCTCAAACTGCAAAAAGCGTTTGTCTTTCAGAAACTATAACTGCTTCAGCTTCAAGCAAGTACAAGCAAACCTCTTTAAACATCAGGATTGCTTTGTCTTGCACAACAATGAAGCACAAGCAGGAAAAACCAATTTCCTCCCTCAGTTCATGCATGAGCAGGCAAACAGAGAATGTCCAACTTACCAACCACAACTAGCAGCGTCCATATTAAATATATTCCACTGTTGAAGCAGGTTGCATATTGACGGAACAAGCACATACATATGGGTGGCAAAACAAAAAACAAGATGTTGCTTATCTAGGAGGGGAAAAAAAAACAAGTATCACAAGGACAGAAAATAAACAAATCTTAAATATTCATAGGTTGCCTAAGACATCCATAAAAACATTCTGTCATCCAGTGAAGCCCCAGCTCAACAAATTACAGCACTCAGCTTCTGCCAAATCTGAGCTGGTTTTGCAAAGCATCAACTTGTTTTGTTTAGTATCATTAAACTAATAACATCATAAAAAGCTAAAGCAACATAAAATGTGGCTAATGACACAATTATCTTTCAAGTCTGTTCTGAGAGGAATTTTATTGAATTGCAAAACTGTTTCAATTCAGGAAGCCTACAAGAGCAAGTGGCTAAGGAACAGGACGTCCTGGCAAGTGACCTGTCCTCTCAACAGCTGTCAAGGCTACATGGGTAAAGCACTAGAAATACTGGCACTACCCAGGGCTAGTCAAGCTTTGTGGAAGTCACGTCATCGAGCAATAGCTATTGTCTGGAAGGTCTGAAATACAAAGCTAAGTTAGAACCCTTTTTGTGCAAGGTAAAGAAATGCTGAACTTGTAAATCCTTTTAGAATTCATTTTTTCTCTTGATTCTCCATTACAGAAACAACTGAATACAACAGAAAAGTAGTTATAGACAGTTGAAAAGGCTGACAATTTAAACCATTGCTAGTTTTTTTTTAATCCAATATATAAAAGTTGAACAAAGACCTATTTACTCGTTTACCAAAAATCCAAAACATGATTGTCTAGTTTGAGGCTAAAAACACATTCCTGGCAGGTGGCAGGAACTGTTGCTTTAGTGAACACTTGGTTCTCCTGTGAAGGAGCTGCCAGTGCTGAGGGCCAGCAATGGCACTACAACCGAGCACTCACAGAAACGTATCTTTACTGCTGCTTCACAATGGGACAGGATGAGTTCCACAGCCTCAGCTTCCCCTGCCTAGCCCAAGCACAAGAGCAAACCATCTCAACAAGATACCCCTAAAGCAAACATAGAAAACAGCTCTGGGAAAAGAGCGCTCCTTCGGCATAGATCCCTTCTTTGCAGAGACTTACAAACTTTTACAGACATTAATTAATATCTACTGGAGAAAGGATTCAAGAACAATATGAAGAAGGCATTGTTCAGTTACTCTTATCCAATACCAAACATGATCCGAGAACAGAGCTTACAATGATTAAAATGGACACATTTCATTTAACATTTGCAAGACTCATCAAAACATAATCCTAGGAAGGCATGCAAAATGACTTTAATTACAGAAGCAGCTTCTCAGCACCATCTACTTCATGCTTGACACCCTCCTTCATGCTAAAGATACATCCTCACAGACAAGCTGCACTTCTTTTCCAAAGCCCTGACTTTTAGATTTCATTAAAATACCTGGAAAGAGCCATCACCCATGCAGTTTATAGCTGCAAACAGTATGCAAACCTCTGCCAACAGCACCCTGCCCAGCACACAGCCCAAGCAAAGAGTCACTAACGGAGAGGCTCCCAGCAGTAAGGTCACAACACCCACCAGTTGCACCAGGGAAAGGTGCCAAAGAACGACCTCATGCTGGACTGCCCTTTCTGAACCAATGCAAGGGCTGAATCCATTTGCCAGTTATCAGCTCCTACAGTGTGTTTTGCCACATAGGATACCAGATGTGAAAAACTTGTGGGGGTGACCAACTAACAAACAGTGCCACAGACCAAGCACCTTTTCAGCAGGAATAAAAGGACTCCTCTTCTGTAAATTTTTCACTGCACCAAGGTGGCAAATTTTGCCTTCATTGTTCACAAGATGGTGTTCACTCTGATATCAGGCTGCCTTCCAGCAAGGTCCACTGCAACTATTAACCACCCTTTACAAGTAAGCAAGGCTTCTGTCCATTTGACTCTGGTTTCAGAAAGTATGTTGCCTGTGCAATTTTTTACACATTATGCAACTGGCCTGCATGGTTTGACAATCATGCACAATTCAAATGATGATACAGTTAAGATTAGTGCAAACATTAATAACAGGAGTACAGAGAATTTCCTTGGGATCTGCAAAAGCAACGACTAAAAGTTACAGTTCTGGAAAAGTAGGCCAGCAGCAACAGTCCATCCTCTGCCTTCATACAATCATGGACCTTTAGTTTTAATTTCCAACTACTTAATTGTATGAAAGGAATACAGGACACGGGTCACTGAAGGAACACCAGACACTTGCTCAGACCACAACCATATACCTTCACTCACATCTGGCCACATTTCTGACACAGGATGTCTCCTGCAATCCAATCAAAGCTCAAGTACTCTTTACTGAATGCTGTAAGATTCAACGACCATGGCAATACTTACTGAACCACCTCTTTGTGAGGAGAAAGCAAAAATGGACTAAGTAGTGCTCAGTGACTTCAAAGGGTTTTTATCTTCTGTATTGTGATCTACGAGCATGTCCCTCACATACACTAAAAGACCTCTGTAGTATAAAAGATTATGTCGAGACAGTGCAAGCATTCTCTCACACTTTTAAGACTATTTGATAGCTTTTAAAAACTTTTATCTCCATGTCACCAGGAAACAAAAGAAGAGGAATAACAGCACTGGCTGTTCCTCTTCAAAAGGAAATTCGTCAAGAAATATGTATTGCACACACAACTGAATGCAACATACTGAACTGCAAAGTTTTGACATTCCTAGCAACAGGGAAAAAAAAAAGTTACTGTTTTTAATCGTCAGAACATAAACAACAGCTTTTTCTGTAAATAACACTGCACAAGATAAATTCGTTTGATCTTGTGGAGGCATTTGTTTCTGTTCTGGAGGCTTACACTGCATCAGGACATGTTTGGGGGCTGGGACGGAGAGGGGAAACCACAAAAAACCCCCACAACAATAACAAAGAAATGGGTAGTTTTCCTGTAACTATTATCTCAATTTGAGTTACTAAATGTTTCACGGCCTATTTACTAAAAGAGTGAAACTTCAGAAAAAGTTAAAGCAAAATCACATCAGTCTAGCTCATGTACGTTTTAAAAAATTAGTCTGATCAGTCTGTACGAAACCTCTGAACAGATTATTCTCCTACTAATTTAATCCTGCTGAGCACTTTGGTTTGCTTTTTTAACTAAATCAAGTTAAATTTATGCATGACAGATGAAGATTGAGTCCCACCAGAATAAATAAATGAATTTTTAAAAATACATTTCAGATAAGCCGTTCCAGTTTTGTGCTTACATGAATAGTGCGTGAGACCTCAAGTACAACTCTGACCTCAGCTGTGACACTTTAAAACGTGGATTAGCAAGGTTTTAATCTACAGCTTAAAGACCCAAATGCCAGATTCTGGTCTGCTGAAGAGTCCTTCCTGGAACTTCAAGAGGGTTTGAGTCAGAACTGAGCTGTCTTAGAAGACATAAAATTTGGACCCCACTTAAGGCGTCTGTTAGAGCAGGGGCAAAATTTGCTAACTTTCTCGTGAGCATCCAGCTTTTTGGGGACACAGTCACGCAACCCTGTTAATGCCCTGCAAGTCATTGTCATAATTTTCAGAAGTTACTAGCACAAATCAAAACCCTACAATGACTTGTTACTACTGAAGAGAAACTAAACACAAATACCTTCAAACACAGTTTCTTTTTACAGCCCCTTTTGGTGTACAGCTCACTGATTTGTACACAGCTGTTGCAATACAGTGGGCTTCAGGGCAAACGTTTTGCTGTGTCTGTGGTTACCTGTTTGGAACCTCAGTTATTCATCCAGACATACCTGCATCTCCTAGCATTTTGCAAGCTTTTATAACATTGCTAATCAGCTCAGTGGTGTCAGAAGGGCACCCGTCCCGCTGTACAGCTGTCTCCAAACCCCACTTGCTGTCTTCAAGAAACTTGTTTATCCTGACCTTTTCCTCCCTTTGTTTTTGGTTCTTGCACAGTGACATCAGACACAAAGAAAGCAGACAGTTTCCGCCCTACACCCTCCAAGATCTCCAATGGCACAAAACAGCCACTACCCAGACAACTTTGGCAGAAAACTACAAGAAAAAAACAACAGGTTAGCAATGTACACCACGTGCCGTGGAATTACTTGCTCTGTATGTGGAGCAGCCTCCATGATACACACTCCAGTGAGTGAAGCCACATACCTACTTCTTTCTTCCACTGCATGTTAGCACTGAAAGAAACACAACTTGAAAGGGAAAGACAGCTCAGACGAAGACGGAATTTGAAAGAAAAGTACTGAAAGATCATTTTAAAATACAAAAGAGGCAAAGCAGAAGCCCCAGCTCTTCAATTGTGCACACACCATCCACTACAGAACAGAAATTAGGCAGGACATTTGCAGGGCTCTCTCCTGGAAACGTGTTTTTTGTGGAAAGGCAAATTATCAGAAAGCCTGATGCATTATCTCACTCTGGTGGATCTGTTTGTCATTACAACTCTTTATATCAACAGAATGTAAGGAGCATTGCTCCTCTTCCACGATGCATGGTACAGGGCAGCCTAGCTGTTGCTGGAGCTGTTTCCACAAGTTCTCTACAGCAGCTGAAAGGTACTGGGATGGCCCAAGAAGACTCAAGGTCGAACGATGGCTTACTGAAAGGAAGCAATAACCACATTAGTCCTCTTTCCTCTCCTTCCTTTCTTCACCTACTTTCTTAAAGACTTTTCTCCTCCTGAAAGTACATTGCTGACTTCATCCTGCAACCTAAAGGCAAATCGTTCTTGGCAGCTTTGCCTGCATGGAACCAAACCTACCTGGATGAAACCCAGTTTCGCCTCCAAAGACTAAGGAGCTCTTTTTCTTGATCCACCACTGTCCCGCACACCATCAAGTGGCTGCACACCTGCGCAAACGGGTCAAGCCAACCCAACACCAGAAGTTCTGAGCTCAGCCCCCACAGCACAGACGATGTGGGGGCCTGCTGCACACTATTTATCCAACACCTTACCATAAGCCCTTCCTAAACCTTCCCAACATATACCTA
>VZRU01012442.1:0-51980 GCA_013398155.1 Pedionomus torquatus
CGCCCCTTGCTGTCCCGCTTTGCCGCTCCTGTGCCCCCACGTGTGCCCCCACAGCCCCTCGGGGTGGCAGGATGGGCCCTGCCCCACAGCCGACCTCCCGGCTCCCTCACTAATACCTACTTAATAATACCTAGTACTTAAGCTTTGTTTGCATGCTTAATTTCCTGCCCTCTGTAATTAGCTGGCTGGCCTGTCATTAGTGGCAGGAGGTGCTGTTGGAGTGCCCGCATGCTCTCGGGCCGGTGCCGCCTGGCAGCGTGGTGAGGCGGTGGCTGAAAGGGTGGCCAGGCCAGCTGCCATCATCAGGACAGTCCACATCCTTCATGGGCTCAGTGTCACCAGGGCCACCTCCATCCCTGCATCCGTCCCCATGGCCTCTCCTCTGCCCATGCAGACCTGGGATTATCCAAGGCTGATGCTCTGGGGCTTTTTCACCTTTTCCCGTGGTGGATGGATAAGGGGTGGCTGTGGGCAACCGAAGGATGGAGAGAGCACACACCGCTTGTTTCTCAGCCGGGGGTCCAGCCAGCACCCTGGATGGTCCGACACCTGCACAGGGTCACCCTGCATGACCTGGGTGTTGCACAAGGCAGCATCAGTGCCCAGCCAGGGACGTGCGGCAAAGCACGGCTCTCAGCTGCAGGCTTTACCTGAATTAGAGGCTGTGAGAGGTGGGGAAGCCACAGCGTCCCGTCAGAAGTCACCCTGGGAGCAAGTTGCCCTCAGAGCTGTGTCATCCCTCCTGGAAACGGAGCTTTATCCCAGTGTGTATTTGTGTACCTTCCACTGCATACCCTGTCCCTGGCCATACCCAGCTAATGCCAGTGATGCTCACACCCCTGGTTCCCTGGAGAGTCTGCTGTGGGAGGTCACTGCCACAGAGAAGGGGCTACTTGACCCTATCGTGGGAGCAACATCTCTGCAATGTCATCCCTCCAGGAGCCAGGGCTTGGAGGAAAAACCCAAACTGCAGCACAATCTAGCAGCCAAAACCACAGGGAACATCCCATTTTGGTAAAAGGTCCCAAATCCTCAACCCTGGAAGCGTTTTCTCCTGGCGTTGGAGGGATTCTGTGCCACATCCTCTGTTATAAGTCTTGAGGGGGGCTGCCTGCTGAAAAGGCAGCTGGAGGGGATGGTGTAAAAGAGCTGGGGAGTATTCTCTGCTGCAGGGGACACTGGTGCTGAAACACCCCTGGGGTGGCATGTCTCATGGCACAGCAGACACAGGTCACAGCCACCGTGGTGAGTCTACAAGTAGGTCTGTGTGCTTTCCCCAAGGGGCTGCTGTGGGCTCCAGGGTGGGGATCGACACAAATGAGGGGACACTATGCTGTTGTTTGGCCACATTTAATGCTACCATCAAATTCGACGATGGATCGTCGAATGGGTTTTGATCTGCTGTCCCTGTCCACACCCCAGCCCCAGGAAGGGTCTGCTCGGCCACCTGTAAGAGATGCCTGTGACTGCCCTGAGGAGGGGGGGGAAGCCCCCCTGAACCCACAATGAGACACCTCAAATGCTTGCAAGGAAATAAATAATGCAGACCTGACCTTCGAAAAACTGGTAAGGGTCATAGGCTCCCGAAAAACAGTGGGAGGACTGTCTTGTGGAGACAAGACCATTCTGCCCCTTGTGTGGTGAGTTTGCTAGTTCTCTGTTCTCAAGGCCATTGGGCCTGGTAAGTGACCTTTGCTTCATTATGCTCAAAATGCATATGAAAGCGCACATCCTGCATATGCTAATGAAGATTTTAGAGATTATGCTAAACATATATGACTATGACACTCATCTCTCCAGCCAAATCATGCTATGCATCATCTGAGAGAGAGGGGAAACCTGTGACAACTCTGTCCTTGGCAAGGGGGGTGGGCTGTGCTAATTCAACAAACATAAATGGGGAAAATAAGTGCCCCTTGAGGGAACAAAGAAGAAGAAGATTGTGCCTGGGAAGATTTTTCCTGAGAAAGGAGACCACACCTGGGGAGATTTTTACAAAGAAAAAAGAATCATAGAATGGTTAAGAGTTGGAAGGGACCTTCCAAGGTCCCTTCTTCTATGCAGATTGTGCCTGGGAAGATTCCCTGAAAAAGATGCTGGAACCATTATCCAGTGATCTCTTTATCCTTGTCTTTTCCTCTACCTTTTCCTGTCTCTATCCCTTAGTTTCTCTTTTCTCTTAGAGTTATTAAGTAAAAGTTAAGAGTTGTTCAGTAACAATCCTGCCATATGTTGTTGTGTAAGTTACATGCCCAGTTACACAATCTGTACATCACTGCTTGCCATAATTTGTTATATACTCAACCAATTATCGTGGACTTTTTAAGACTTATAGTAATAATTTTGGCAAACTAATCAATGTTTGCATACGGACCTTGAAATTGATCTTACCTTAGTCCATGCCATTGGGGATTTACGAATCTGAAGTCACCCCCCTTTTTATCCTGGGAGTGGAACGTGATGCCACCAGGGTAGCAGGACCCCCAGTGTGAGCCCTGGGAGAGCGTGGGGGTCTGCACAGGCAGGTGGGGAGCCATCCCCCCCGCCCCTTCCCCGGTTGCCACTGCTGAATAGATGTCTTCTTCTGCCCCAAGCATCTACATGCTCGCTTCAAAGCTGTATTGTTTTTCCATTGCGCACATGATGCCATGTTTTACCATTGTGGCAAACAGCATCCTGGAGGGGCCAGGGTGGGACCAGGGCCAGGGAGATGGGGAGGCATGTGGGGAGGCAGCCCTGGGCCAGGGGAAGGGGATGTGGGGTCACCCCACCACATCCAGGGGTTTCGTGCAGTGCTGGTTTTGCTTATCATCTCAGTCAATTGTATTTGGGCTGCCCCCCAGACTCACCTGAGCCAGCTCCTACAGTGAGCTGACATCCTGCTTGGTGGAGGGGGGGAAATAAGCCNGGGGGGTTGTTGCCAGGAGCAGGTAGGCAGGGGCGGGTGGGAGCTGTGATGCCCAGGTGCTGTGCAGGTCCCTTCTGAAAGCCGTCAGCATCTGGTGGGTAAACACACATTGGACAAGTGTTTGGGGATGTCCCCAGTTGTTCCTCGGTGTGTGATAAGCATTTGTCACGTCAAATGACTGGACCTAAACATCAGGAGGATAAACAGATCCCATCCATCTGGGTGGAGGAGAGGCAGCATCCCAGCTGGTGGGAGCCGTCAGCTCCAGACATTGGAGAGGGCAGGCTCAGGTGTAGTTTTTAGCGTGGCCAAAGCAGATCGGACAGCACCACCTCCTGGGCACGGCAAAAAGCACTGAGGAGAAAGTGGAAGGAAGAGCTGTTAGGTGTTTTGGGCCGACTTGGCTAAATCAGCATATTGAGGGTGCCGCCTGTCAGGTGCCTGACAGGCTGCGTGGAGACATGCAGAAGGAAAAGACACTGATTTTCCCTATTCACTCTGAATTCAAGCAAAGCAACTACGGGAAAAAGATGGGTGAGCCCCTTAAGGGCCGTGGGTCCATCTATGTGAGTTTATTTTCACAGCATGGGGGTGGATATAATTAATACAAGGGTCCGGACCCTCGGACCCTCCACCCCTTGAATTTATCTTTTGCTCCTTTCCCTTCACCTTGGTCCCACCAGTGCTCACTATTCACCTTGTTTGAGCTGGGGAAGTGGTGGGAGGAGAACGGGCTGAGCAGAAACTTCTACAAAGCCTCGGATTTGTAGGTTGAGCATTGCAAAGAAAATACCTGGGGGAGTTTGGGAGTGCTGGCCGTGTCCTGGGACCGATGGGGTGGCCATGCTGGCCCCAGGATAATGGAGAAAAGGTGCAAATGGTTTAATGAGGCCAGCATGGAAAGGAGCTGGAGGAGAGGCAAGAGACACAGTGTCCCTGTAGCGTTGCAGCCGGATCTGCCATCACGTGGACCAGTCATGATATCGAGAGAGAAGAATACAGACATGGGCAGTGACCCCTCCTGCAGCTTTTGGCTCCATGCCTGCATCTTGCCATCAAGAATAAATCTGTGGTTTTTCTCACTAGATCCTGAGCCCAGCTGAGTGAAGAAATGGAAACCATCCCTCTGCTCATTGGAAATGTCCCTGCTTCATCAGTTACCATTTGGGGAAGTGCAGCATGGATTTGATATGGAAATATGGAGACCTATAGTGAATATTTACCTGGCGCCAGGCTCATGAATAGTTCAGTCTTCCAGCTTTAAATGTGCTTTGAAGCACTTTCATGTAACTATATCTAATTTCCCCCCTCCTGGCCTGATCATTTACAGTGGAAAGTTTGAGTGAAACTGTGGAAGACGAGGGCTGTCTCTGCAGCATCCTCTTGTCCTTGGAAAAGGCTGCAAAGCTCTGCCCAGAAGCCATGGCAGTTGCAGGGAAGGAACCCCTGCCATCCCTTCCCTGTAGCGAGGGCTGTGTTCTCTTCTGGATCAGAAATGTCCCTTGTTCATTGGAAGCCACCAAACCCAGAGCAGAGAAGGTCTCAGTTGTGGTCCCTGGAGAGGAGCTGTGGCTGGTGCTACCTTTTTGCTTGGAGAAAAGGGTTCTGGAGCCCTTGGCCCTCCATTGGGTTCAAGGGGGCTGAAAGCCTGGAGAAGAGAAGGCTCCAGGGAGACCTTAGAACCCCTTCTAGTCCCTAAAGGGGTTTCAGGGGAGGTGGGGATGGATTCTTGATCAGGGAGGGGAGCTGTAAGTTGAGGGGGAAGGGTTTGACACTGAAAGAGGGGAGATTTTCTCAGGAAGAAATTCTTTGCTATGAAGGTGGTGAGACCCTGGCCCAGGTTCCCAGAGAAGCTGTAGCTGCCCCAATCCTGGAGGGGTTCAAGGCCAGGTTGGAAGGGGCTTTGAGCAACCAGGTCTGGTGGGAGGTGTCCCTGCCCAGGGCAGGAGGGTGGCAGTGGAGGAGCTTTGCAGTCCCATCCAACCCAAACCAGTGTCTGTTTCTATGATGAAACACTGGCCATGAGCTGCACTGCTTAAAGCCCGAGAAACCAATATGGGCAGCATTTAAGGACTTGCTTTGCCCTGAACCTGGTGTCAGCANGCAATGGAGGAGCTTTGCAGTCCCATCCAACCCAAACCATTGTCTGTTTCTATGATGAAACACTGGCCGTGAGCTGCACTGCTTAAAGCGCGAGAAACCAATATGGGCAGCGTTTAAGGACTTGCTTTGCCCCTGAACCTGGTGTCAGCAGACTCAATCCTGTGATTCGGGAAAGATGCTGTCACTTGTGAAAGTGGGGCAAAGGCACCGAGAAAAACTATGCCCAGGAAAGAACGAAACTGCTCCCAGAGCCAGGGCTGTGATATGCCAAAATCCCTTTGATTTTGGCATGGTCAAAGCAGCAAAGGGAGGCAGACTCGTTTTTCCAGTGCCTATGTATAGAGCTGTGAGCTCATAGTTTCCGACTGCGGAGAGCATTTAAAGTATGTGAAACAGGAATTTCCACCCTGTCTTGGTGCCGACAGAGAGCAAACTGAAGCTGGGGAGATGCTTAGCTGCCCCAAATCCACTCTCACTGGCCCAAATCGCTCATTCAGGAGTGGAGGTCTTGGAGGGTGCAGGCAGCCCTAGCACCTCCAGGGAGGAGCCAGGAGATGGAGATGCCTACTCCAGGGGTGACTGTGCAGCCCCAGCCATGGCACAGCCTCCATTTCTGGACCATCCCAAGAAAACTGGGATAACAAGTAGAGTGGCTTGATCCCTGATCCTAAGCAGGGGTGTGGAGGGTATTGACATGCTCTAGGTCTCCTTCCAGTGAGGAACAGGGCTTCCCAGTTCAAGACATCCCCCCTCTGGCTTGTCTCCCACCACGGGTGCTCTCTGCACAGGGCAGATGCGTTTTGGCAGCAGTCCCAGCAGACAGGACAGCCTGGTGGGGCTGCACCTCTTCTTCTCCTTCCAGAAACCAGCCCCATGTTGTAACCACTGCACCCACGAGAGACTGATACTGCTGCCCACGCCTACAGCCCTGCCGTGACACCACCCCTCCTGCCCACAAAGGAACTCCAGGGCCCATCTTGCTGGGGTCTGGGTGCTGGTGGTGCACCTCCTTCTCCTGTCTGCCCCATAGACCCTGGAGAGCCCCAGGCATCTTCTTGAGGCTGGAGGAGCACAGGGCTGGAAATTCTTGTGTGGAACATCTCTCTGCCCATAGCTCCCTGCTATGTCCAGCTACCTCCTGGAGGCTTTCCATGATGGAGATTCCAGGTCCTCCAGGGCATTGAGGCCCCTTGATAGTGCAAATCCAGGTCCCGTGGCTGCAGTGCCACAGCCAGAGGCAGGGCAGGTCTTGGGGTCACCATGCCTGCTCTGGGAATCTCCACACGACAAGTGGCTCTCAGACCCTTGTGGAGCATCTCAGTGATCCTGCGCCTGGACTGGCAGCCACTTGGCCACTGGCTGGGCTGAGGGGTGGCAGAGGTGGCTGGAAAGAGTCGAGATTGTGGCAGGAGCCGTTCACCCTGTGACAGTTTTTTCAAGGCTTTGCAGGGAAGATGCCTCTCCACTTCTTGCCTGGAGGTCAAATGAGGGATGGGCAGCAGTCTGGGACACATGTAAGGTCACAGGGAAACTTCTCTAGGTGTGTTTCCAGTCTGCACGTGGACAAACAGTGACTCACAAGCCACCTGCAGCTGCTGAGATGGCCCAGCTTGGGGATCCTGCCTGCCCTGAGCCCACAGGGCTCCTGCCCCTGCCTGGACCACAGTTCCCAGAGCTGCTGGGAACCCCCCAGGGCTGGTGCAAGGCAGCAGTGGCCCTTGAGCCATCTCGAGTGTGGTTTTTGGGCTGTACGCTGCCACACTGGGGCTCTGGTGAGCATCTGATGGTGTAGGACGGGGAGTGCAGGGCTGGAGCGATGAGTGTTTAGGGGATGAGGAGGGGAGGGGGCACAGGGAAGACGTGGCCAGGGCAAAAGGGGTGGGGAGCTGTGGTGGGTGGAGGTGAGAGGTGTCTGGCAGGAGCTGAGCCCCAGTGCAAGGAGAGTTATTCAGCATGGCTATTTAGAATCACGGAATCATAGAATTACCCAGGTTGGGGGGGGGACCTTTCAGATCATTGATTCCAACCATCAATGAAGACTGACAAAAGCCACCACTAAACCATGTCTCCAAGCACTATGTCTTTTAAATACCTTCAGGGATGGTGACTCCACCACTGCCCTGGGCAGTCTGCTCCCGTGCTTGATAACCCTTTGAGTGTATAAATTTTTCCTAATATCCATCTTAAACCTCCCCTGGTGCAACTTGAGACTGTTTCTTCTTGTCCTGCCGTCTGTTTCTTGGCAGAAGATTCCAACCCCCACCTTTCTACAACCTGGAAAAAATTTGCACAGAAACCTGAGCTCCTTTCCACAACCCAAAAGAATGGGAAAAGCAAAAAAAAAAAAAAGCAAAAAAACCCCACCCAACAACGAACAAAGCACAGAACGAAAGGTGTGCAGACTGAAGCTGTGGGGAAATGCACAGGGTTTTCTGTAGCAGGTGAGTTTGTGCGAGGCAGAGCAGGCTCCACCAGCTCACACCCATGGAGCTCCAGAGTCTTTGACCACCGTGACTGGACCCACCATAAGGGAGGAGTGCATCACCCAGTTTTGCAGCAACTGAACAGTTTGAGGTCCCACCATCCCCTTTAGTGACTGTTTCACCATGGTTTGAGCTCAGGGATGAGCCCAGCTACAGGTTCCCATGACATGAGGGAAAGCAGGCAGGACCGTGCCACCTGTCCCTGCCCTCTGACGCCTGACGCCGGCTCCTCGCCCACTCCTTGGCCAACCAGGCAACTATTGGGCCTTTAAAACGGGGAACGAGTTCCTCCGCATTCACTCCCTGGGAGCTGCCCCTGCTCCAGCTTCTGTGCAAGGAGACCGTATGACATGCGCAGCTGACACCTCCGTGTTACATCGGTGTCCCTGTCCTCTTCTAGGCTGGCGCTTGGTGCTGGGGCACGGCCAGCCCTGCTTCTGGGGACAGTGGGGGAGTGCATGGAGGGGCTCCTGCCCTGGTGCCCTGCAGCAGGTAAGGAGGTTTTGTGGCATGCAGGAAGCTGGTGCATGGGGAAAGGGTCTCCTTCTGCAGCATTTTGGGGGACCAAGTCTCTGATCCCTCCTAAACCAGAGCAGGAGCCCGCATTTTTCTTCTCTTGCATGGGGAGGGGATGGTTTGTTGTGTTCTTGTGACTGTTCCAGTGCAGGGGGTGGCTCCCATGGAAGAGGAGGGCAGCCAAGGGGGGGATGGCAAAACTACCAGAAACAGCTGTGAGGGTGCCCATGGGCACAGTCATGCATGAGAAAAGGGCTACAGGTTGGGTCAGGTCTGAAAATGCTACAAGGTCTGGAAAAAGCAACATGTCTTATGAAGCTTCAGTTCCTGAAATAATCTAAGAGAAAGGGGCTGGGCTGAGCATCCCTCCTCCTCTTCTCTCTTCTCTTCTCTTCTCTTCTCTTCTCTTCTCTTCTCTTCTCTTCTCTTCTCTTCTCTTCTCTTCTCTTCTCTTCTCTTCTCTTCTCTTCTCTTCTCTTCTCTTCTCNCCCCTTTGCCCTTCTCCCTCTCTCTTCTCTCCCCCCTCTGCCTTTCCTGAAGCCACCACGTGAATGCTCCCTGCCCTGGGAGACGCACAGCAGAGCTTCAGACCCAGCCCCAATGCAGGTCAGGGGATCACAGTGGCCCCACATTCCCCCTTGCACCCCGGGCCAGGGCGGGGGCCAGGTGAGCCGGCTGGGCTCTGCCCTGCCCGCTCTGACTAACAGGGGACGCCTGTCTCCAGGGCTTGCTGACCCCACCGCGCTCCAGCATGAGTGAGGAGCGCAGCCTGAAGATGACTGTGGCCTGGCCACCAGCCTGGGACATCCTCCAGCAGCCTGGAAGGATGGGAACATCTCTCTTTCCTTGGCAAGTTTCTTTGTGGTATGGGAGTTCTCACCTCCCATGCACCTGGAGTTGGCAGCAGAGCACAGAGGCTCTCATGACACAAGCTGAATCTGCTTTATCTGTACCACATGCCATGCAGGTAGACACAGGTCCATCCAGGGACTTGTGCCTTTGTTTGTGTGATTTTGCAGCCAGGGATTCTTGCCCTGGAGGCTCTGGAGGTGAGGTCCTCCCAGAACCTTAAAGGCCACATTGAGAGGTTTAATGCTCCTGAAAAAGCCCTGCCTTGTTGAGACCGTGCCTAGCAGCTGTCAGCTGCTTCTGCTGGGGGCAAGAGAGCAGGGAGGAGGAGGAGAGATGAAGAGACGAATCATGCTAATCATTTCAACCAAGATTTTTAACCCATCACGTCTCTTCCTCGCAGCTGGGGAGTGCCTGTGTCTGACAGAGCAGGGATGTCTGAGACGTCGTCCAGCAAGGAGGGTCCCCCGGCCGAGTGCCCCGTGTGCTACGAGAAGTTTCACCCGCTGGAGGCCATGCACCGCAAGCTCAGCTGCGGGCACACCTTCTGCCATGACTGCCTGGTGAAATGCCTGCTCTCCACCAAGCTCGATGGCCAGGTCCAGAGCAGCATCATCTGCCCCATCTGCCGCTACGTGACTTTCCTCAGCAAGAAGAAGGCTCTGTGGCCGCCCAAAGTAGGCACCAACCCCCGGACACTGGAGATGCCTCTGTCACCTTCTTCCTTGTCCCATCTGACCAAACTGGAGGCCAGCAACACCTTGGTGGTGCCCAGCCATTTTGTGATGCCAGTGCAGAGTTTCGACCGGTGCTGCAGCATGGGGAATGGCCCTGTGGACTCACAGGGGGTCCCAGGAGAGCTGGCTCGGGAAGCCCACATCTTTGTGATCAGTGACCATGGGATGCCACTGGTGGACGTGGACTGTGGCTCCCTGGGGAGGAGAAGCAGAACAGAAACACGGAGCTCGGTGTCAGCCAGCTCAGCCCTGGGGGTGAAATGCTGCCAGTCACCCATTGCCCTCGCCGTCCTGCTCATCCTGACTGTGTCCATGCTGGCGGCTGTGCTCCCTTGGCTGCTGCTTGTGAAGAGAGAGTCGTAGCAGAGACAGGATCAGCTCAGATGCTGGAGTTGTCACTGATTCTGGGACAGAGCTAGAGCTAGGACCTCTCTCATGAGGAAGTCTAGAAGCAGCTTCAGGTGAAGTCCTCTCATCTGGCCAGGGACTGAGTGAACTTTCAGAACTTTCTGCAGATCTCCAAGCACTCACAGCATTATTGGGGGTGTTTTTTACCTCTTTTGGTTAAAATGCAGCTCTGTCAAACCCTGCTGGTGGGTTCCTCTGGTGTCTTCACAGACACCATGTTTCTCTTCCCATACCCTGTGACAGCGTCTGCAGGGGCTGAGCAGGCCATGCTGGTCCCTCCCCTCCATCCAAGCTCCTGGGGGGCTGTGACCGCAGCATCCAGGGACCGAGAGCCTGGGGACAGTCAAGGGCTCTGTGCATTGGAGGGTCCTGCTGCCAGCCTGGAGGACCCCAGGCTCCTGGCTGGTTGTCAGGATCATTGGGGTACATGAGCCTTGAGCTACCAGGCAACAAGGGCAGTGGAACCAGAGGATGACAAGTGTGATCCTGGCATCCTCAAGTTTATGTTCCCCTCTGTCAACCAGTGCTATCCTTTCTGCAGAGCCATGGGGTGGGAAGGGATGCCAGCTCATCCCTCAGGCAGTCCCAGCCTTGCCCTCCCTCACCTCTCTCTGTGCTCCCCAGGGTTGTGGCCACCCCCCCCCCAAAACTGTCACAGCCATCCCTCCTGCCCAGGGACAGGCAGCAGGGTGTGTGACAGGGAGCTAAACTGAAGGTCTGGAGAGCGTAAAGAGACAGATTTGGAATCCCACCCTGCTCTCCTTGCTAGAGGAGATGGCAGAGTGGTGTTTCCTCCTCCTTATATCCAGCTCCAGAGGGTTAACACCTGGCAGCTCATTTTCACCCTTGCCAAATAGGTCAGGCACTGCTCAGCCCCACACACCTGCTGGCTCTGCCCTCTTTGGGACCCATCCCACCCAGGGGCCCTGGTTTGGGAGGAGAGTGAACATCTGAGAGGCACAGCTGAGATTTGGGACCTCCCTGTGCCTATTGTCAGGGTGGATGTGGGGGCAGCTGGTCACCCCCATTCCAGAGCTCCCTGCCAGAGCTGGAGGTCCTCATGGCTTTGTTTTTTTACCCAGCTGTGCACCCCAATGCAGCATCTGCTCCCCTGCTGCCACCTTTGTCCTCCTGACACAGTCCCTGGCCCCACCAAGTGCTGCTCTCAGCCCCAAGTGACTCAGTGACCCAAGGGCCACGGTGCTTTCATGGGCACCCCAATGTGTCTGTGTCCAGGAGCAGGACATCCCTCACTGGCACCCATGAGAGGGGACAGCAGGAGGTGGTGGAGGGCTGGTGGGCCATTCCCATGCCCCTGAAGTGAGGTTTCTGCTGCATGGCTGGGGCATCAGGTAGGACAGATGCAGCCAGCGGTGCCACCAAGGCAGTGCTGGGACCAGCCAGAACATTTCAGGGGGGCAGATAACAACTCTGTGGGACTAGTGAGCACTGTGGGACAGAGGAACTAGTGGCTCAGCTAGGTTGGCAGCCCAGCCAGGGCACCACGTCCTTGTTGTCATTCTCTGGGGTAACAACAAGGGCATGGTGCCCTGGCTGGGCTGTTGACCGCTTGGCTTCTCCCGGTGATGTTCTTACCACATTTCCCCACCCAGTGCCTCAGTTTCCCCATCTGCACCCAGGGTACAGTGACACTGACCCCTGCATGAAGCACTGGGAGATCGCCTGGGGAAAAGTGCTTGAGACACCACATTGGAATGGAAATCCTATTTCATAAGAGATGTTTACCTGATAATGATGCGTCCATGCCTCGTTATTTAATAATAAGCCTTATTATTAGTCTGGGTGCCTGGGGAATTAATGTTGGGTGCCAGGGAACCCAACTCCTTGGCAAAGGGCTGCTGGGAGGTGGGAGTGTGCCCCACCAGCTCGTCTGCACCCCGAGGGTCTCCATGAGGGTAGATCTGGAGAAACCCACTTGTTGCTGGAGCCCTTCAGGTATTTGGCCGAGGCAATGGGGACAGGATAGATCTTCCCTGGAAGTGTTTAAGGCCAGGCTGGATGGGGCTTAGAGCAACCTGGTCTGGTGGGAGGTGTGGATATGGGGAGTGGGGATCACACCTCGGGGTGTTATCAGCAGGGGCAACCAGTGCCATGGACCTTGAGGTCAGGGCTGGGTGTCCAGGGGCATCTCCCCCTCCCGAGGCGAAGAGGGCCTTCGCCACAGGGTGGCACTGCTTGGCCAGGGATGGCTGTCAGGGATGGCACAGTGGCAGGGCAAGCCCTGGGAAATGTCATGCTGTGCCCCCAACCCCTGTCTTTGGTGGGTGAGGGTCAGGCAGCAAGAGGCTGGCTATTCCCTGGGAAATGCTGTGCTGAGCATCCCCGAGCGCTGCTGGGGGTGGGACAAGCCAAGGCACCTGCTGCACCAGCCTGCAGTCACAGCTGATGCCCACCATCCCCACCTCCTCTCCAGAGCCACCTCATCTCCAGCTCAGTCTTAAGTAACTCGATTCTTCCGTTCATCCTGGTGACCTGGGGATAACTCATGGCTACAGCTCTGGGACATACGTCCTCTGACAACGTCCCCACAGGGTGGGGACACTGACACAGCCCTGCTTTGACACCCCCATGTCTACCAGCAGAGGTGCCAGCATGGGGCTGTGGGCAGCTGGTTGCTCACTCACAGACAGATTTGCTGGTGATCAGCCCCATGCAGCTCCTTGCACACTCACCCTGAGCTCTGGGGCTCCTGGCACACAGATGGTGCTTGTGATTTTTAAGTTGGGAGCTGCTGGCCATTGCTGGTGATGTCCTGAGTGCCGGGGCTCCATCATCACTGGTGCTGCATCCCAAATGTGCCCCCCTGACACACACCGTTCCCCTGGCCACCCCGTGGCTCACATCAGCATCCCCTCCTCGTCACTGACCTGGTCCAGCCCCTACTCCCCTCTGCCCTTTCCATCCTGGGAGAGGGCTGGGGTGTCCTACTCTCTGTCACACAGGAGGTCCCGGTGATGCTGGAGCCATGTCCCCTGGCTCACCGGTATGAGCCCAGCGGCCAGGCTCTGTTCATGAGCCAGTGCAGGCCACCCAAGGCAGTAACTGTGGGGTGCATGAGCCAGGTGGCCCACTTATGAGCTCATTATGGCAATTATTTCCTATTGTGAGTGTGAGGAGGCAGCTGATGGCTCTCTCCTGCCAATGAGGAAGGCCAGTGTGCATGCACACAAAATTAAGGGTCAACTAATCACATTGACACAGCTAAATGCATCTCCTCCCACCATTTGCTGTGGCAGGAGAGGTCTCCAGGCTGTGCTGCTTCCCAGGAGCTCTGCAGTTTGGCCCCAGGCTAGATGAGGGTAGGCACGTGGCCCCTAGCTCTGCTGGCAGGATGGTCACCACTCTCAGGGTAGTTGCCAGTCTTCTCTGACACCTATTGTGCTACTGACTCCAGCCCTCAACCCACCTGGGACAGGTACCATCTTCTGTTGTGGATGTCTCCTCTCCCTCCATGCTGGAGGCATCGTGGTGTGTCCCTGAAAGTAGCCTTTCCAACTCAACCCCTACCAGGTCCCAAGGCTCCTGGGTGACAGGATCCACCATGATGCATGATCCCAAACCAGTGTCCAACCTCCCTGCTCTTGGGTATCTCATGCTGCAGGTAGAGCACTCCGGTGCGTGTTTGGTGGGCATCACCATGGCTCAGCCATGAGGGGACCTTTCCGGGGTGCCACTTGGCTGGAAAAGGGTTTGGGATGTCTCTGCAGCTCTGGAGCAAGCTTTTATCACCTGCTACAGGAGTCATCTTCCACCACTGCCTCCACCTAACCTTGGCCTTTGCAGGTGTAGATGTCCTGCAGGCAATTAGCACTTCATGCTGACTGGTCTGCAGCACCTGGGGTGACAGATGATGTGGCCCCAAGTGTCCACTGTCATCTCCTCCCCTTCCTCTGCTGAGGTGGGATGGCTGCAGGCCATGCTGTGCTGTAGCTATGCCTGTTGTCTTGCTGGTCCCTCTTCTCCACCCCGTGTAAGCTGATCTCAGGTGGACTGTCCATCCCTCCATCAGCCTCCAGCGTGGGCAGCACCTCTGGCAGATCCCAGCTTGTGCGTTTTCCCTGGCACAGGGAGCACACGCTGCCCTTCCCTCCCTCACAGCTCAAGATCTTTGCATGATGGCAGCAGAGCTGTGAACCCTGGGTAATGGCTGTGTAATGCATCATTAGCAGGAAAAGGTGGCATTTTTATGGCACGGAGATGGGAGAAGTGGGAATTACACAGAGCCCAGGAGTGCTTACTGGCCAGACACGTCAGCAGGCTCCATTAGGAACCAGCCTCTGAAAGCCCCAGCTCCATCAGCTAAGATCTCGCCATGAATAATTGAGAAGGAGACTCCTCTGAGCTCCCTCCCCTCCCCTGCACCCAGCCAGGGCTCCTGGAGTGCCATGGTCAGTTGGAGACCGAAGCATGGCAGGCCTGGTTTGTCTGATGTGGCCAGTGTGGGACACAGACAAGAGGTGACACTGACCCAGCTGGCTGTCTCTACGCCTGGGTCTCTCCAGCCAAGACCCTTTTGGCTCCATCTCCAACACATGGAAGACACCTTTATATATTGTCCACCTTTGCCAGCCCTTGGCTGGACTCCTCTGCTTGGGCTGTGCAGAAGAGTGGGGTTTTCTGAGCCTCCAACGGGGCTGGAGGTTTGGTGGGTGCATGAGGGGCTTAGCTATTGTCCTCACTGTGACAGTGCCCAAGCTCTCAGCTGAAGGATCGTGGAGTCAGGCTGGAGCCAGTGCCTTGGCGAGGCTCAAATTTGTTCTCCCGCGATGGCTGTTTGTGGCAGAGGACAGCAGAGACGTGGGGCTGTCCCTGCATTGCCTGGCAGCAGCACCCTGGGACACAGCCTGCTCAGCTGGCTGGGGGGCACAGCCTGTGTCATTCTTACAGATCCTTTTTTGTCGATAACTCAGCAACTTACTGTGGAAAGAGAAAAAAAAAATATCCTTGGAATATCAACAAAGGTCTGCACTTTCCAGCAACTGCTGGCAAAGACCTGCAAATGTATTTTTCTAGGAAGGGCTTCTTTTCTTAGGTTTTGCTTTAAATGATGTCCTGTTTTGCAACAGCAAACTGAGCTGGGAAAAACGTTTTCCTTGACTTAAGTGTGGCTTCTCTGTGGGTTGATGACCAGAGCCTCCCCGTGGCCACTGGTGGCAGACCTGTGTCTGATGCTCCCAGTCCTGGATGCAGGCAGTGACCAGTGATGCCGAGCTGGGGGGTGCCCAGGGGGGCTGCAGGACCAGTGCCGGGCTCCCAGCTCGCTGTGCGTGAGCTGGCACAAGTGTATGGGAGCCCAAACATGTCCTCTCTGCAGCAGAGCTGAAGATGAACAGGGTTTATGATCCAGCACAGGGTGCCTGAATGTGGGAAAGTCAGGGTTTTTAAGAGAAGCCGCATGGTGAGAAATGTTTGTGTGTGATAGAAAAACCTAAGGTTACTTTATTTAACTTTATTTATTATAAGGTGTGTATCTTCCCAGAAAACCTGTTCTGCCCACTCAGATGCCTGAGGGGTTGGAGCTGCCAGACACTGACACAATCCAGGAGTGCAGGTGGCTACTGTGACACCAGGTATCTCCAGGGACATGTGTGGGAGCACATCCTTGGGGAGAGCTGATGGTTGAGTCTGCTGGAACAAGATCTCCTCTCCGGCCAACCTTGGGGATGTCCCACTGGAAGGGTTTGGTCCCAAGGTTTTAATTCCCTGGGAACTGATCGTATGGAAAGAGGGGCCATGAGCACTGCTGAGCCTCGGTAATGGCACTCATGAATTAATTTGGTGGCCACTCAGGGAAAGCACTAGCCATGAGGCACACCTGGGCGGCAGAGTCACCCAGCTGAGGCTGGTGCTTCATGATTTGGTTTCCTTTGAGCCAGGCCCTGGAGCAGCAGCCAGTCCCAGGCATGCACAGGGACACCAGTGCTGTGTCACCAGGAGCTGCTCTTCAGCTTTGCATCCCTCCAACAGGAACAGCAGAGCCTCTGGGCAGGCTCCTCATACCACCAGGAGCTGCTCTTCAGCTTTGCATCCCTCCAACAGGAACAGCAGAGCCTCTGGGCAGGCTCCTCATACCACCAGGAGCTGCTCTTCAGCTTTGCATCCCTCCAACAGGAACAGCAGAGCCTCCGGGCAAGTGCCTTTGGCCGTTGGTGACACCAACGCTTCCTCTCACTACTCTCGCTAATGACTTCAGGGCTCCCGGTTACCTTTCAAATGAGCAGCAATTAGCTTCTGGCCGGCACTCCTGGGCTGATCCATTTGGAGCCCCGCCAGGGCTAAGTCAGGCATTAGCACAGCCCGGTTCATTAATGGAGGTTGGGCAAAGTGGTGAGGATGGACTGAGGGGTGGAAGAGGTGGCAAGACTCTGGGGGACTGCCCATCCCTCTCCTTCTCTGGTGGCTCCAGAGGCTGTACGGACATGTCTCTGCTCCTGGTTGTGGGCTAGAGGCAGGTGCCCTTGCCCTTCCTCGTGAAAAACAAACACCATCATGCTTTTCCTCTGCAAACAGCTCTGTGGTGTGAATGGCAGCTGCTGGGTGGGTTTTCACAATGGGCAGCTCAGGGACAAGGTTCTGTCTCAGCCCAAGAGAGGACAAGAGGTCTGGGCTCAGGTCTCTGGCTCCCGGTGAGGGTGTGAAGGTAGCTGGAGATGAGGAAAAACATGTACACCTGTCTTCCCTTTTACTCTGAATCTGAGAAAAGGTCCATATGGCCTCAGCTGAAGCCATGATCTAGAAGCTCTTCAATAGGTCAGTCTTTTTTAGAGGCTCTGCATGGGACATGGTGGGGTTTCTCCCACCACAACAGTCCTTGAAGCCTATGGAGTTCCAGTCACTTGGAGGAAAGCTGTGAGAGGACATGGATGATGTCTCCATCCATGCTGTGGGGAGGAGGGACAACAGGCAGCTGAGTGACTAGAAGTAAGGAGGAACAGGAGGTCCAGCACTTCCTGGGACACTTTCCTGGTCTAATTGCTGCATAACAAAGCTAGTATAGGATGCTCTGCACTGTTCCCTGTGCTCTGAGCCTCTTCCAAGCTGTTCTTGTGCTGAGGACATCTTACACCACCAGGACGCTGGACTGGGGCTGCTGCTCAGGACACTGGAGGACTTGGGCTGGGAAAGAGCTTTCTGGACCAGCTTCTCTGGTATGCTGCAGAGATTTCTGCATTTATTTGGTTTTCAAAAGTGTTAAGCTTAACATATAGCCTAATGCAGGTCAGAAGGGATCTGTGAAGGTCTCTGCTCTGCTCCCAGCTGAAAGCAGGATCACCCTCATAGTTTGATGAGTTTGCTCAGGACCTTTTACAGTCAAGGTTGGGTATATTCTAAAGATGGAGGCTCTCCTCCCTGCACCCACCAGCTCTCTACAATCCTTTCTTGGTCTGTGACCACTCTCATTACATTTTTTTTTTAACCTTGCATCCCACTGGAATTTCCCTCAGGGCATCTCATGCCCATTGTGTCATCTTTCAGCTGCGCATCTCCAGAATCTGTCTCCATCTTTTCTCTACCTCCTTAGTAAGCCCTGTCACATCACTGAGATTGGTGTTACCCCCTGCTGCTTCCCAGAGCACTGGGAGAGCGAGGAGAGATGTGGGTCTGAACTGCCCTTCGGGGCTGTTTTCCCATTTCCAGGGGTCTGCGCCCCAGGTCCAGCAGTGGCTCCGATTCAACCCAGTCAAAGTATGGGGGCTCCTGTTGCCAAGCTCCCCAGCAGAGCCAGACCTCGGTTTGTCTCCACAAAAGCAGATGACAGTGAAAGACCAGCATCCAGCTGCTGGTGCCACAGCCACTGTCTGCAGCAGGCAGGGGTGGGCACTCCCGGGTGACACTGCAAGGTAGCATGCCAGCGTTCTTCACCCCAGGGACAGTGGGGGAACAAGCAAAGGAGCTTCTGCTGCAGCGGCCCCTGGAGCTGGTCTCTTCAGGATTCCCTAGGTGAGATGACATTTCACTCCCAGTGAGGGACTGGTGAAGTCTAATGGGCTCTAATGGGCATTGCTCTGCTGGAAGAGCAGGAGGATGGGGCAGCAGCGGGATGCTCTGACTGCGCGGTGTCTGCAGGCGCCGCACACCCCGAGCACGGCCGGTACCAGCAGCTGAACCACAGCAGCACTGGGAGGGGAGAGAAAAATGAGTCTGCAAGTAGCAAGGCAGCACCCAGAGAATGTAAGAAAACAGTGTGAGGGTGATGTCAGCGCCGTCAGGGTGTGAGGAGGGTGGAGGAGCTGCTTAGCCTGCTGTGTCCCACCCCATCCATCAGCCCTGGGAACCTCCACGGCACGACAGCAGCAACTATAAGGGCTGGTGAGGGTTAAATTTAAGTTCAGAGCCCACTCCCTCCATCTCATCAGCTGTGCTGGGACTGGCTGGAAACCAGGCAGCCTTGGCCATGGCGGGGATTACCTACTGGACCAGGCATCCTGCTCCCTCCAAACCATGAGCTTTGGGATGGTGGATGCAGCCATGCAGGGAGAGGTTGGGATCACTGCAGGAGGGTTTGTGCAGGCTGGCAGAACCAGTTACTCCAGGATGTTCAAAATATCACTGCAGGTCCAAATGTGCAGGAGGAGCTTGTGGTCTCTGGCCTGGGTCCCGAGTCCTGATTCCTTTCCAAACCCTAAATCTTGCAAGGCTGGCTCTGCCCCTGGATGAAGTGTGAAGGTGACCTTGTAAAGCAGTGGGATCAGTTCAGAACTTCCCCAGTGCCTTAGTTTGATAAAATTCCTGGCTGCAGGCTAGCTCCTTCCTTGGCCAGTCATGGATGGATATCTGGCAGGTGGCCCTGGAGGAGGTCAGCCTCTGCAGGGGAAAGAGGGCAGTCATTTGCAGAGATAGTGCCCTCACTCACCTCAGGGTTACAGCCAGTGATCTGATAACTGCTCATTCTGAAAGTCCCTGCCTCTACAGCCAGGGAAATTTGTAGAATTATCAGAGTTCTTCTTAACATGATTTTATCTTTGAAAGAAAAATAATTAATGACCTCTGGAGAGCCCACTTTCATACTGACTGCAAATATAAAAGTGTCTCTTTTTTTAAGATCTTTTTTAAACAAAAGCTTCCTTGCAGAGGAGGAGGGTCTCTCCATACTGCCAGAGAAGGGTTAATGATGATGTTTGCCACTGCTGTTCTGACTCTGTGATTTACCCCACAGATGCTGTCGCGTTTTCCAGCTCTCATTCTCCCTTGTGTAAGAGCTGTTCTTCAACAGAGTTGCTGCAACCAGAGGTTCCCATTTTACCCCACCACCTGCTGTGAGTGACAAAACACCTCTGAAAAGAAGGACAGCAACTTTATTTAAAAATTTCCCAGAAAGACGATGCCAAAACAGTTCCTCCAGAACAAAACAGAAGGCTGCAAAACACCCCAACACAGGCTCTGCTCCACTTCACATCCCCAGGAGACAGCCTTGTACCCTGCTCAATGTACTTGACGGCATCCCTTACGTGATGATTCTTTGACTGATGTTCTGGGGAACTGAGAGGTGGTTTCTGTTCTACCTGGGGCAGGATATAGCCCCAAATAGGCCTAAGCTTCAAATGTTACTTCAATGCTTTGAGGCTGAGGGACCTCCACCACACATCCATGGGGTTGAGCAGGGATCCTTCCTTCCCAGGGGGTGCAAAACAGGATGGTTAGATGACTACAGGGGACATCAGTTGCCTGTTCATGGCAGAGGCTGAGATGCCAGCCCTGCCATCATCTCACACCCTGGGAACTAGAGACAGAAAAGAGCTGCTAGATTCCCTCACAGTCAGTAGTTCCCACAATCAACAGCTTGCCCACTGACCCCACTGTTGCCCAAAGTGTTAAAATTAAGTCCAGCAAGGCCAGACAAGGCCTGATATCACCCATAAAGTGATACTTGGTCAGTGCTGTTGTCTGGGCAGTGGTGAAGGCTGGCATCCCCAGCTCAGCCCTCCCTTTGGAGACCCAAGGGTTTTGTTCTCCGTGTGCTCTCCCTGGGGCTTCTTGAACTCTGCACGAAATGGCTGATGGATTTGGACTGAATGCAAGCAGAATGTACACATCAGGCCCAAATCACGTCTCCGTCAACCCAGGAAGCTCTTCAGAAGTCTTTCTGAAACAGTGGGGGAGATCCCTCCTACATCAGGTCAACACATCTCCATATTGAGCCCATTTAGCAGAGGTGTGTCTTGACTAACACAGAAGTCCCCGAGTGCCAGCACTGTCCTCTCAGCTGGTCTGCAGAGAGAGGAGCTGAAGGAAGCATCAAAATGTCTCAGATGGGAAATCAGAATGAAATAAATTTTAAAGTTTCAGTTTTAAGCATCTGTAGCGGAACGTGCTGAACAACCTATTTGATAGGTGTTGTATGTGCTTCCATCCTACACAAGGGTCTTTATGGTCAGCTGAACACTGCATCAGGAACACAAGTGGATGGACATGTGGGTCTCCTGGTTTCCTCTCCTCTCACCTGGGATTTGTATTTTGAGTCAGACAGGAAGTTTGTTTCCATGTGGACCTTCCATGGGTTTCACAGCTGAAGCATGAAATCCCTTCCTGGCCTTTGCGATTGTCCATGGCTCCAGTAGTTCTTTGAACCACGATCTTATGAGTGTGTTATTAAGTGCCACATAGAAAGTGCCTGGGACCTTGGTAAGATTAGGTAAAACGAACCTCAGACCTCTCTCCATCCAACCACCAGCTGGAATTTCTTCAGGAAATCCTCTGTCCTGTCTGATGTTGTCATCTCCCTCTTCTGTTGAGTGCACCAATACACAGAGAAGGTCCCCAAGCCAGGGAGTCAGCGACACCTTGGGCAGTCTCTCCAGCTGCAAGCCCTGTTGAACCAGTCCCTCCTATCCATTGGGTGAGGTCTGCAGAACTGGTCCAGCCTCCCAGCTGGATCCTGCCTGTGGGCGCCAGCCACAGCCAGGAGAGCTTGCAGGGGCTTCACCACTACCAGAATGCTCGTGTTGGGCCCTCTGCAACAACGGCAGCGGCTAGGAGTGTGATGTGCTTAGAGAGGATGAGAAACGGTTGTCCACTGTTCAAGTGCTTGTTCCCAGAGAGGTAACAACGTGCCCAGGAGGTCAGTAGAGCACAGCTCCCTCTATTTTCAGTGATGGGTTTGCAAGAGCAGCACAACAGAGCCCTTACTTGGTGCTTCTCCTCTTCACCTCCTTGCTCCTTAAATTCACTCTCTGGTACCTTTCTGTTTCCCTGAAAAGAGAGAGCGAAAAGAGATGTGACTGCTTTAACAGACCTTGATGATATCTAAGAAATTCAAGTTCTTTCCAACAAAGGCATCTAAAATCGAAGCACTGGGACTCAGGGGACCTCTGACCACCAGCCAGATCCAATACAGAAGCACCAGCACACCTCTGTATAAGTGACACACAGGATGACCACGATGCTCATGTGTGCAGCCGTGTCAGCTTTAAGCTGGACACTGTGGGCTTCCTGGTGATATGCAGGATCAGTCTAGGTCAAGGTAGGAGTAAGGCTGCTAATATTTGGTCAGAAAAGGAGGATCTTGTAGACAGATGAGGAAACACTGGATATTGCTGGGTTTGAGACCTCCCCCAGCCCGGTGCCTCCCCTGGTGCCCGGTGGGGGATGCGGTGGCTGCGGAGCCGTGCAGGGTAAGGGAGCCCAGACTCCTGAGAACATGCAGGAGGCATGAAGGAAGACTCTGGGCATGAACTTGGGACAGCATTTTGAGGTTAAAGTATCAGGACAGGAAATGCTGGAGTGTGCTGTTTTTCAGAGATGAGCTGTTGAGATTGGTAGGGTGACTTGGGGAGCACGGACTGGTCAGGGAGTGGAGGAGGGCACAGGCACTGTGCCATAGCTACTGGGCCATGCCAGTGGCCACGGCTGTAAAACACCCCCCGCAGCCCCAGAGCAAACAGACTGAGTACAAAACCACAAAAACCCGACGTTGAAAGATAAGCACTTGGGTCAATAATGAGCTGGGCTTGGGCCAGCTCTCCCAGGGCTGAGTCTCCAAGGGACAGGGACTCACAGATGATTCACTCATGATTATGCTGCCATGGGCAAGGCTGGATCTGGCAGGGATGGATTCTGTTCCAGCCACTGTGGTTTGGAGACAGCAGGAGAAGGAAAGGCCTTCCTGAGATGGAAGGGGACATTGGAGACCATCAGAGCTAGTGCTCTGAAGGTGCTGGGCTGTGTAGGCTTGTGGGTGCCCACCATGTGAGAAAGAGGCATGAGAATTCCTATGATCCCCTGCCACAGGCACACATCACAAGTGAGAGGTTTTCTCTCTGGTAGCTGGGCCTGGCTGATTGCTTCTGCCTGTGCACAGGGGAGATTGAAGCCACCATGTCCTGCCTGTGCCCTTGACCTTCTGTACCAGCTGCCTGGAGGAGGTGAAGGACACTGAAGACATCTTGTGCACACACTCAAATACAGAGACGTGTTTGGGTCTGACTTGTGCAGCACCTCCCCACAGGCATCCCACTGGGGAACAGGCTCCCTGCCTGGAGCCACGTGAGTTGGGTGGCTCTCAGAGACCAGAGATGAACTGGAGAGGAGGAAAGGTGGAAGCAGGAATACCCCATGAGGAACACAGGGGGCTGGGGTCTGCAGAACCCTGGCAGTGCAGTGCTCGGACTGAGCCAGTGTGTGACGGGGTGCATTGGCCACGGAGCTGGAGATGGCCTCATCAGTGCATGCTAGGATGTCCGGGCTGATGGCACTTTCCTGGGTGGGGGGAACATCACCCTCCATCCCTCATCACCCCAAAGCTTTCTCCTGGCCATGTGCACTGGCTCATCCAATGTCAGGTGCTGCAAGAGACTTTGCTCCCTATCAGGCATCATTCAGGAGTGGTCTGTCCCACCCCTGGGCGGCAGGAGGGACAAGTGGTGGCAGGGACTTTGCACCCATTTCCTGCTGGGTTCCCTGGGTGATGCCACCAGCTCCCTGGGTGTTGTCCCTGAGCAACGCTCCCAGGCGTGCACCCAGCGAGGGGCAGACGTTGAAGAGTGTCAAAGCCCTCAGCCAAGCTTTGCAGGCCAGATTGGACAGGTTTAGCACTAGCAATTAAAAATCCCAGGGCAAATAAAGGAGGGTGTTGTTTAGTGCTGCCCTTCCTTATATATAGCTGCAGTATCCAACTAACACTTGTTACTGGCTCTTATCTGGAGGAACATCAAGGAAATTCTTGGAGGAGATTGTCCTAAAAGCACATGGAAGGAAAAGGACCCCGAGACCTGGTGGCAGAGGGTAAAGCTGAACTCCTGGTCTGGGCATTTTGGGAAGTGAAGGGCTGTAAAACAGCGTGACTCACAGTACAGCTTCAATGCTCCTGGGAGAGCTGAGGAACCTCCTGTCTGTCTCCTGCGGTCACTGCCAATGAGACAAGAAATTAAAAAAAAAATATCAGTAAATAATAATAATAAAAAAAAATGTTTCTCACGGGTTGTGAGAGGCTTTCTAAAAAAAAAAACAAACCACAAGCCACTGTTCAAGGAAATCTCTCTCAAGCAACTCGTGGATGGGGATCGTATCATTTGGCAATCTTCCTGTCTTGTGCACCATGAGGTATATGCCTGGGGGCACTGGTCTGGCTGAGGTGCCAAAACTGAAGAGATAAGAGCGTGGTCTCAGCTGATACTCACCCACAGGTCCTCTGCCTTCTTGTCTCATGCACTGTTATAAAACCATTAGCTCCTTGGGATGAGAGTTGGCTCTTAGTACATGGGTGCACGGTTGGCTCCTGGCTGGGGCATCCTCCTGCTGTCACCATCCATTTGTCATGTACCATACAGCTCCAAGCACTTTGGGGCTGCTTATTAATTAGCTCGGGCTAATTGGCTCCACTAGCCTTGCCACCTCACTGATGGGGAGGAATATCCCCTTGGGATGTTGGGAAGGAGGCAGGGTGCGGTCTGAGCAGCAGTGCTTTCCTGACAAACGGACATTTCCACCTCCGTTAAGCTTTGAATGGTGGTTGCTGCTGATAGGTGAGGCCAAAACTGAGCCCTTTGCAGCAGCTCTTGGCTGACCTGGATGTTTCTGTGTCCCCACCAGCCCTTCCAGGCAATGCAAGGGCTGATGTTCAATGCGCAGGTCCCTCCTGCCGTAGGACCAAGGCTGAAGAGCCCAGCCAAAGGTCCAGGCTGATCTCTCTGCTTGTTGGGTGACTGCCAAACAAACCAGGCACGTTCTGGACCAGCCTGAGATTAAAAGAGCATAATCGCAAAGCCAGTGTTCAAACATGACACTTTGTACCTGGGTTTTGTGCATTCAGCACTTGTCACTGGGCTGTGCACATCACACCAGTGCCTCGGTGACACAACCTTCGCTTGATTTTTCACTCTTCCCCATTACTTTGCTGGAACTATGTTCCCCACTAGCAAAGCCTTCCCAACCTGGGCAGCCCAGGAGCACACACCAGTGTGTGTGTCGAGTGGCCAGGTTTGCTCCCTCACAGACCACTTACACAGCGGTTTTGGAGCTACACGACAGCCTGGATCTAGATTATTCTTATTGACTTTCTCTATTTGCCCAGGCCGTATCATGGAGAGGTGGTTCACAGTTCCTGTGCCTCTGCTACCAAAAGCTGTCATGAGAGAGTAGCGGCTCTCCAGAACCCTCAACTCACAGCATCATCTGATGGCAAGAACTGAGGAAATAAACCTCAGGCACTAGCTACCTCCAATTTCCACCAAAATGCCCCTCCCCAGGTTCATTCAGATAGCCTGATCTCACCAAAACCAGGCTCCTGTCCATCATTAATCCATTTGAGAGCATTTTAAAGTCTCATGTTTCTGCAGAAGAGTGGCTGTCACCAGCAGGAAGGTCTGGCTGCCCTGCTAAGACCTCTGCATTCCCCAACACTAGCAAAGCATCCCTATGCACACTGAGCTGTAGGTACCTTTCCCCTGAAGGTCCATCTGGTTGGTAGATGCTGTGGGGGCCAGCAGTGCCATCCCTTTGGTCTTTTTGGATGTTCTTCACCAACTGGATAATGCTTTGGAGCTTCCCAGCATGTGACGTTGCTCCTCCAAGTGCAAGTTTCCATTTCATCTTTGCTGGAGCTGCAGGTCAGTTAAAACCTAGCTCCCTATACGGGACCTCGATGTTGAATGTGTACCAGAAGACCCAGAAGACGAGGCTGAAGGCAACCGTCAGAGCTCCCGAGTAAACGAAGAAGTCCCAGGAACTTATCGGAGCAAAAATTCCCACAAGGAGAATGATCAGCCCAATCACATCGCAGACCATGGCCAGGAGGAATATCCAGGCACAGTGGCCAATGAGCTTGAGGAAGCCCATGGTGGAACCCCCCCAGAAAAGACTCTCAGGGTGGGGGCAGAGGGGCCAGCAGCATCCCGGCAGTCTCTCCCTGGCTGCCTCTGCTCACTGGCTGCCAGGAGGAAGTACAAATGTCATAACACACCTTGCAGAACAATCGGGAGGGAGCACACGATACTGCTTTAACTGTTTCATGGCCCTGCCATGGCCCTGCCCCAGCCTCTCCTGGAGCGGATCCCAGGGGTGTGTTTCTCTGCATGGTTTGTGTGAGCTCCCCACAGAAGGGACCTGCCATCAGGATACCCTGTGAGTGGCCTGGGTGTAGGCACATCACACCCAGCCTGCCTAAAAGGCACGAGTCTGGTCCTGACCCAGCCCACAGAAGGGCTGCGCTCCTTCGATTTGAGAACCGGGGGTGTCTTGTGTCACTTTTGGGCAGCATCTGCCATGCAAGGATCCCAGCAAAGCCTGCAGGACACCATCTCTGTCATGCCAGTGACAGCCTGGAAACATTGCATTGCTCCCTTCCTCACTTTATAGGTAAACTGAGGCACGGGAGTTTGTCCAGAGTATCAAAAACACACTACCCTTGCAACACCTCCAAAAAAATATGCTCTGCCAGAAGGTCACAAATCAGACAACCCATGTCACTGCCCATGCCCAAAATGGGAACCAAGCAAGTCAGTGATGAATTACCCAAAAAGGGCAAAACTTCCCAGAGCTCCAAGCTTGCCTCTGAGCAGCCAGTGTCTATCACTTCAGGGGAGCAGGGCTGCTGCCCTCTGCTCCCAGGCTGCTGTGTGACACTGGGCACATCTTTCCTCCCCTCTCTCTCTCTGGTCTGTGCGTGCTTGGCAATCAGGGAAAGCCCGGGAGAGGTGGAGCATCCAGGGAGCCCTTGGCTCCATGAAAGCCATCCCAAAACAGGAGCACTGCATGACCTTCTGGGTGGCAGCTGCTTGCCCCTTCTCTTAGCCATCCAGACAATGCCAAAGCTTGAGACAGGACCTTTGGGGACAAAGTCAGCACAAGGGACTGGAGCAGTGCCCAGATGCAGATTGCCTTAGCTCCAGTGGATACCATGGGTCATGCCAGGAGTGTCCTTAATCTCCTTGCCAAACCCAGGGTACCACCTGGGCAACCCCACCCCCACTCTGCCATGACTGAAGGGATGACTGGAAGGAATGGGGGACGTGACCTACCTAGCCTGAGTGGTTCCTCTGCTGCCCAGGGAATCCCAGGTGCTAAAAGTCACCATGCTCCCACCTGCCACCCTCAGAGGGCATCTCACAAACAAGCACAGGGCAGAGGAGGCTGCCTGGCATGGACCGATGCTCCTCTCTCCTAACCTTGTCCAACCCATCGCTTGCAAACACACAGTACTACACCAACCCTCTGTTCCAGTGCCTGCTGCTCCCTCCCAATGGCAAGGGCCTGATTCTTCCAGGAAATATTTCCCCCACTTTGTCTGAACAATGAAGGCTTTTTAAATATGCAAACAAATAACTAATCTCTTCTTTGTGAATTATCACCCTCTGGAGCCTGAGGGAGAATCTCCTTTTTACCAGCCTAGGATTAATTAACAGAGGGCTGGTGGGAAGTGCCACCAGGACCCAATCACCTTGTTTGCAGGAAACACACCCTGAAATTTGGCTTCAGGGATGCTCAGCCAAAAAAAATCCCTTGTTCCTAAACCTAGCCTCGGGTGGATACCTCTTCCTGTAGCCTTCCTTCAGTGGGCTGCAGTGACTGTGGAGGTGGACAGAGAATGGAGAAGGAGGTTTGCAACTTTTTGCTCCTCAGTTCAGCTGCAGTTTTATGAACCCACCTGAGGTTTAATGTTGACAATGATGGAGCTGCTCTGGCCAGTTTTCTGATGAGCCTGAGCCCCATCACCTTCTGAGAGGAGGGATCTTTTCTGTTTCCACTCTTGTTCCCACAGCTACATCCAGTTCCTGTCTCTTTTGGTTTTGGTTTTTTTTTCTAAGTTTTCATCTTCTGTTCACTGAATTTTAGGGAGTTCCAGGTAATTAGACAGTCGGTTTTAATTGTAGTGGGAGAGCCTCAGAAGATGCCTTCAGACTTTTCTGTTCTTTCGAGACTGTCTCTGATCCTGGCAGACATTAGCCACGTGGGGCAGAATGGACATCACCCCAGGACCCCCCCTCAGACCCATAACACCTTCCAAAAGCAAAGAGTTTGAAGGAAGATGGGCCTGATGCAAGGATGTTGGGTCAATCCAGGCCTGTCAGGCCCCACACTGCAAAAGGGGCCACCTTGATCTTGCCAGACCAGATGAAGAAGCCTTTTCCTGGACTGCGTCTCATGCCTGGGGCAGCCCAGGTAAAGACAACAAGGAAACTTTTGGAGGTTGTTGCAATGCAGAAACTGGGAATTTCTGAGCAGGCAGCTCCATGTCCCTCTGGAGGAGACACTGTATGGTGGGATGGCCTGTCCTGTTTCTCTGGTGCCCCTCCAGGTAGCTCTGGGGCTGAGGCAGTATTTACCACTGCAGACAAGTCTTCCTTCAGGCTGCCTTCCTCTACAGCCTCCAGCTTTCCTGACCCAGATGTTGCAAGGCTCATCCCGTATTGCCCTTCAGGAGCCCAACTCAGATTTGCTCTGCAGGAGGCAGGGGTTTCATCTGGGTGCACTTCAGTGATGCTGAGCCCTGCCAAGAAGTGTGTGAGAGAAGTGACTTGCCCATCAGAGCACGAAAGGAAAGGCGACACGCTAAACAAAGCTGCTCCCTGGGTATGAAAGGAACCCAAAGGTTTCCAGAAGTTCATTCACTTTCAATTAATGGCTCAGAAAACTGCAAACAGTTGCATTTTGCTCCAAAGATAACTTAATGAAGAGCAGAAAACTCTGCCTACCTCTTCTGCCTTTTTCTAGCCCGGTTCTGCTGTAGCTGGAAAGATGATGTTAGCAGAAAACTCTTGTTCCTGGAGCCAGCCCAGAACAGGTTTGTAGAAATATGTGGCAAGAGCAAACCAGTTCTTCACAGGGAACAACGAATGTCGCTTCCCTGAGTTACATATTAGTTGGGAGCAGCAAGAATGGAAATGGTCTGAGAAAATCTTTGGCCAGCGGGAGTCAGTCAATATTTATTTAACTTCAACATGTGAAGATAAACCCAAGAAGGAGCCTTCAGAAAATTTCTCCTGTAGTGAAACCCAGCTAACTCCCTGTAGCACAGGCTGAGCTTTTATGAAGTACCTGCCTGAGGACGAGGAGAAAATGGATGGGCAACATCCTGCTGCTTGACCGAGCAGCCCAGGGATGGTTCATGCGTGGTGATGTCCAGACACAGCTCCACAGCTCAACACTGGCTGTACCTGTGGTGGTGAATGTCTCAAACTGCTGAAGATGCTCAGCTTTGGCAGGGGGGTGCAAACTCCCTTCTGTGGCAGAAGGGGACGGGTCAAGGGCCAGCAGCTCCAGCCAGAGCATTTTGGCATTAGGTCTCAGCTGTAGGGGTCATGGCTGGAGGAGTGAAACTGCTCTCCAAGTGCTCTCCTCCCAACTCGGGGTGTAGGAAGAGCTTCCTTGACCAAATGAAAACTCAGAGCAGTTTGTATTGAACTCTTGGGACATCTCCCTGTGGAGCAAATGGTAAAAATAGCTCATCCTTCCCTTTCCCCTCTGAAAGACATTGATAGACACTGAGTGATTGCACCTCTTCATGTCTGGGAAAGGAGCCCAGGCATGGCTGTCCAGGAATAACACTAATTTAGGAGATGTTTTTTCCCCCAGAATTCTTTCCATGTTGAACCTTGGCTGGTGATGCAAGGACTTAAACTGGGAACCATCAGGGTCCATCCCTTGTCCAATGCCTTGGTCCTGCCACCGAGCCTTGCTGTGGCACACCCAGTGCCTTTCACAGCCAGCCCAGTGATCTGCTTCTCCTTTACCTGCAGGGTCTGGCTCAGCAGTAATTGCTGATCTTCTCAGCAGAGCAGAGGAAGCTGTCAGTTTTGCACCACTCAGGATTTATGGCTCCTGCTGCCCTTGGAGTCGGCAAAAGCATGTGGGGAGCCCAGTCTGCAATCCCCGCTGTGGGCCAGCATCAGCTCTGGGGCTGTTGGTCTCTCTTGATCTCAGCCACATGTCAACAGCCCATGGCCACGAAGAGCTTTCTCCCAGATGCTTTCCTTGGAGACCCTGTCCCCAAAATACCAGTGATCCCATGGGGACACACACACAGACATGTGGGATGTCCTTCTGAGTCCTTTGGACACTCCTGGATCCCAAATCAGGCAGTACCTTCTCCGGAGCTGCAACCTTCCCTAAAATCTCCCAGCTTAATGCTTCCAGCATGTAACTGAGTGTGAAAGACCCAAGATTCCCACCTCCCTCCCTTCCTCCTTGTTTTGTAAGATCGATAACTCTTGAAGCCCCTGAACCTTTGGTGTTCACGGTGGGCTGGATCCTGCAAACCCCATAACGCGGGGAGCAGGAGTTGCTGCGTGCCAAGGAGGAGAGCTTTAGACAGCCCAGGGTCACTGGAAGTAAACAGTTTACTTTTTGGTGTTGAATTCTGTTGCAACCTGATATTCTGGTTGAGGGACATAAAATAAAATTTAAAAAAAAAAAAAAAAAAAAGAAGAGAAAGCACAACTTAACTTCTGCTGGTGCTACACCCAGCTCTGGCAGGGAACTCCCGTCCCCAGGGCTGCACACACGTGCCCAGGCAGCTCTGAGCCACAGCCGGGGGCATTTCCTCCCCTGGACCCACCCCGGTCACAGCAGCACCGGGTCTGAGTGAGATTGGACCAGATTTAGCATCCCTGACACCGTTGCTTGGGTGAAAGCCCCGGTTCAGCATTCCCCCCCTCCTCCCCCCGGGGAAGAAGCAGGGGCAAAGCTGGGGCATGTTTGCTCACATCAGCCTCCACAGCTCTCCCGCGCCCGCCCGTCGCGGTGGTGCCACGCTGCAGGTCTGAGCTGGTTCCACAGCTTCCCTGTGCCTAAAACCTAGCATGAAAATAGGAAGGATTGGGGTTTTTCTTTGTGGTTTGGTTTGTTTGTTGGTTTTTGGTTTTTTTTTGGGTAGGGTTTCAAACTCACTGCTAGCGTTGAGAGTGGTGTCCCTGCCCAGGGCAGGGGGGTTGGAACTGGATAATCCTTAAGGTCCCTTCCAACCCAAACCATTCTATGATTCTATGAGAGTCCTCTGAAATGTATTACTCTCATTACTGCTCGTTAGGGATGGGGAAGGGCTGCTGCTGGCTTGGAGGAAAGGACGTGCGATTGAGGTTCATCCCGGTGGGATGTCACCTGCTCCTTAGGGGGCAAGGAAGCACCAGCAGCATTTTGGGGTCTGGAAGCTGACAGCCCAGTGAGGACTCAGCCCCCAGAGCCCTCAGAGCCCTCGACAGCATTTCCAGGAGAGGGTGGAAGGAGAGTTCGGGGGAATATATAGAATCGTAGAGTGATTTGGGTTGGAAAAGACCTTCAAGATCATCAAGTTCCAACCCCCCCTTCACTTACAGACACTGGTGGTCACCTGCTTCCTTCCACAATTGAATCATTGATACCCCAGAGGAGGGGGCGGTGGGTGGTGGTGTTAGTGCAATTCCCAGCAGCAGCTTCAGATCGAAGCGGGGGTGAATCCGGCCAACGCAAAACGGGACAAAACACCCTTTAACGTCCTCAGAGAGAGGTGTGCGAGGCAGGTGTGCAGTGTCTTGGGGCAGGAGTAACTTTTGTTTTAAAGCCCAGGAATGGAGAAGGTGTTGCAGGCGCCTGTAGCAGGGCGTCATCATCCGGGAGCAGAGCCTGCTCGGCGGGTTTGCTGAGGAGGGGGATGTCTGACCTTTGAGATGAGGGAGAGACATTTCCTCTCTGAACTGCTCTGCAGAGATAATAAATTCTGTAATGCATTTCCTGTTCTTTTTATAGAACAGGGGAATCTGGCAGATCACGTCTAAGCTTGCTTTAGTAAGAGCCGGGCATAATTATATTTACTGGATAACATGATAGTTTCTTAAAACATAGTTTTCTCTGGTTTGATCCGGAACATTTAAACTGGCTTCAGTGGAAGTGGAGAGGAATATTGGGGGGAAGTCAAGCAGTGCTTTGTGGGTGCATGGGAAAGACCCAAAAACATGAATTGTCCCGTCATCAGATCACAGGTCCCTCTTGCCCGGTGCCGTCTCCAGCAGTGGCCGCAGGAGACAGCACAGGAGCCCAGCCCTTGCCGCCATCTGCTCCCCAAGGACTTCTCCAGTGTCCACCACTGACTGCTACATTACAGAAATTAGAGGATACATCCCTCTCTGTTGCTTCTGCTGTCTCTTTTTTGGTCTGTTGTCCATAAACCTATTTTGAACCCATGGATGCCCTCTGTCTCTGCAGCCTCCCACATCAGTAGGATGTAGAAATACCAGTGATGTAGAAGTTCACTGGTCCCACAGCACGGAGGCAAGATTCCACGTTTTGGCAGCTCTGCGGGGTTTCACTGGGCTACAGTAGGTCATGCATTTCATGTCAGCTTCTAATGAGAGCCTTCTGAATGGCCTCCAGGATACCCTGCATCCCTCTTTCCTTACGTTGCTTCAGGTCAGCCTCTCCCACTTCAGGTGAATGATGCATTTCTCAGTGCTGGGAGAAGTTCGCCCTGTGTGCAGAAAGGCAAAGTCCACCCAGCTTCCCGGCAGTTATCAGGCCTTGGTACCCCATGCAATGAAGTTGAGAGTTCCCACTCTGTTGCTGGACTTCCACCTGCACATTGATCTTTGAGCTGTTAATCCAGCTTTCCCTTCAGTTAATATTCCTCTCCTGCTACCTCACTCTACCCCTATAGATCTGGGCGGTGAATGGTAAGATCCACCTGATAAATCATAGAATAACAGAATGGTTTGGGCTGGAATGGACCTACATCCAAACTCCCTGTCCTGGGCAGGGATACCTCCCACTAGACCAGGGTGCTCAAAGCCCCATCCAGCCTGGCCTTGAACCTATTCAGGGATGGGGCAGCCACAGCTTCTCTGGGCAACCTGGGCCAGGGTCACATCACCATTACAGCAAAAAATTTCTTACTTAGGTGTCATCTAAATCTCTCCCCTTTCCATTTAAAACCATTCCCCCTACATGCACTTGTCCCTTCCCAGCTTTCTTGTTAGGCCCCTTTTAGGTACTGGAAGGCTGCTACAGGGTCTCCCCGGCGCCCTCTCTTCAGGCTGAACCTCCTTGACTCTCTCAGCCTGTCCTCACAGCAGAGGGGATCCAGCGCTTGGAGCATTTTGTGGCCTTCTCTGGACCTGCTCCAACAAGCCCATGTCTTTCTTTGTGCTGAAGACTCCAAAGCTGGATGCAGTGCTCCAGGTAGGAGTCCCCATTTCCAAGAGGGAATCTCCTCTCCCCCTCTCAGCAAGCTTTGCTGATCCTTGGGCTATTGCCTTTACCCTCACCCAGGCAGGCTCCATCCTCCTGCCAGGCACTTTCCCGTGCCACCCATGTGTTCCTCACACCTCAACAGAGGTGCACACTGAAGATGTCATCAGATTGGAGACCCTCACCCAGGACATATGGCCAACACCCAGACAAACCCGCAGCTCCAGCCCCGCTCTTCTGCCTCCTGACCTCTTGAATGAGGCTCCCTGCATGGTGACTCCTGGATGCCACACCATCATGCAGCCCAAAGATTCTCCTCCCTACCAGCCAGCACAAAACAACACATGTGAGACCAGAGCAGAAAGATTAAAGTCTGTTGGGAATTTTTTGCTTTAATTAAACCTGATACTCTTGTTATAAGTCAACAGACTGGAATCCCATTAGGTTCTTAGTGTCAGTGGCTTCTTATCATATTGACATTTCACTGTCTCCTTTTTCTTGGCCATGAGACATGGAGAGCAGGACCCTGCTCCCTCTCTCTGAGCTTTGTTCATTGAGTGCTCTTGTCACATCCTTTGGACAGCAAGCCCTCTCCTGCCACAGCAGAGCTGTTTGCAGCAGGGACTATTGCCACTCCTTCAGACTGTGACCAGGTCTGCAAGTTGGAGCCAGCTGGGACCTCGTGAAGCTCTTCACGTCACTCAGTGATTTCCCGTTCATGGAGTCCTGATGTTTGTCTGCTCTTCTGACTGCAGCAGGAGTTTTTGGTGAGCATCCACTGCCCCTTGCTGCTAAATCAATACAGACTGGTGCCCAGTGCCAAGTCAGGAGTGCAAAAACAAGCAAAGCCTTGCATGGCACGAGGAATGGCCAAAGAACAAAGGAAGCTTTACTGGGTCTGGTGCCAGATCATACACCCTGCACACCCCACTCACAAGCCTGGCACCAGCTGGCCAGGGCAAACATCTCTGCCACCCAGGAAATAAAAATCAGTAAATAAAACGCAGGGTCAGGCTGAGCCCTGGGCAAAGGGACGTGAATGGCTTGGAATCCAGCTGTGCCAGCTGCCAGACTGGGAGCCAGCTGCCACCTCAAGCTCTCCCAGTGCTGGTGGAGGGGGTCTCCAGGCACATGGGACTGGCCAGCCCTTGTCATATACTGGTGGGAGCCTGGCAGCAGTGGCACAGCGAGCCCATGCCCCCTGGTTAATTGAATTAGCCAGACCGTGGTAACACAAACACTTCCACTTGAAGGCTTTGGGCCATAAGCACATTGGACCATATTTGCAGGCAAAAATGCTGACATGGGACTGATTTCAGATAAAAGGGAGTTCAGCCAGAGATGACCCAGAGGACCTTAAATAATTTTTTTCCCACAGAGAATCAGCTCTTGGCCCTGAGCGCAGCTCCCATGGCTACAGCTTCATCATCCCTTTACTGACCTGCTGGGTGTCTGCCAGCCCGGGGCAGCGGGATCTGTTCCCCTCTGCTCTCACCAGGTCTTCTGAAGCTCTGCAGAGCTTCTAACATGTCTGGAACATTAGAAGGCTTGAAGGAAGTTTGCGGCTCTAGGATGTTGCAGAGCCTGAAAGCGCAAACTGATTTGAAAAAGTGTGTAAAACAGGAGGAGCTGGGCATGTTGGTGGTATCAGTGGCCATTAACAGTGGTCTGGAGCAACCTCTGGCTTGGCTCCGAGCTGCTGGGAAATATATGTAGACCAGGAGAATTAGTCTTCACCCCATTCCTTGTGCATCTCTCCAGCTTTCCTCAGGAGCTATCGTGAGACGTGGGATACTGGGTTAGAGAAACCTGGAGGCTGCCACGAGCTTCCCTCCCATCAGCAGCTGATGGGGGTTATCACACCCTGTCTGCTTGAAACCCATCTCTCAAGGCACCCCCTGCCAGCCTCTCTTCCTCTCACGGCATTTGGATGAGCAGCAGGGATGGCTCAGCTTCACCACAGAGGTGCAGGCTGCAAAGAGGAGCTTGGTGGGGTTTCTTCATCCGTGTTCCTCTTCTGCTTCTGATCAGCACCAGCCACATCCTCGCCCTGCAGTGATGATCGGAGCCTCTGGGCCAGTGCTTGCTCTGCTGGGGAGTCTCACCGGGCTGATGAAGGGCTGCTGTGGCATCCAGACTGGACCAGCACCTCTGAAAAATCAGACTCTCATCGATGCCTGAACCCAAAATTAGGAGCCAGCTATTATGAGCATATTTATATCAACCTCAGTCTTGCTGTCCAGAATGAGACCAGTTCTTCAGATCAAGAAACTGTGTTTGAAATTTGGCTTTTAAAGTAAATCAGGCCTGCTGAAACTAGAAAATTAAAGCAAAAAAAAAAAACCAACCCAAAGCAACCAAAAAAACCCAGCCATGCAGAAAGGTGCTATTTCTTTCTTGGTGAATAGCCTCAGGACACACATTTATTAAAGGCAGAAAGAGAATGGTGGAGATATCAGACCTGTCTCGCTTGCCTGTGGCCCGGTTCTGGTGGCATGAACAGGCTGACGCTTTGGGCTGATTAGTATCTCTGGCAGACATCAGTGCAAATGCAGAGAGGCTGAAAAACACCTTTGCCTCTGCAGGCCTGGAGGAACAGTCCTTCTTAAACACCCTCTGCCGAGGGGATCAAAAAAATGCTGCTTGTGATGCTACTCCTTGCCTTGACCCTTTTGAGCAATAAATAAAGCTTGTCAACGCTCCACCTGAGCAAGGAGCAAACTCCAGTGTGCAGCCATCTCTCAGCCAGCCATCGTTCCTGACCATGGAAAGTCCTGACCGTGGGCATCACATCTGGTCCTCCTGAGCTCTGGTGATGCGTGTTGCCTATTCTGGTGGCCTCCTGCAATACAAAGCAGCCTGGAACTATGTTGCCCTGCTTTTCCTCTCTGTTGACTACGCTCAACCATCTCTGGCCTCCCAGTTTCTGCATCTGAGCTGCAGTTTTCAGTCAGCAATGTTGACACCTGGCTTTGCTCACACGCTGTAGTCAGCTGGCTCCTCCCTGCTCCTGTATCTTGCAGAAGCTACTGGGTGGAGGCTGGGCTACCCAGGAGCTTTGCTTTTCCCGGTGTGTGATGTTGGGTTGCTCATTGCAGGAGAGGGTGATGAAAAGAGCTCGGACCTGCCCCAGATGCAAAATCCTGTTCTCTTTTTTTCCTGGGCTTACTTGGATGAAATACAAAGTTCATTTTCACCTTGGAGACTGGTACAGTGTGTTTCATCTGTAGGGAAGAGACTTACTGGGATGAAATCCTCTAGGAGAGTACAAGAGCTTGTTTGGTTTTATGGCTGAGCAACACAGACGGGTAGAGGGGAGGGGAGCCCTCCTGGGAAGGCCCTGGGCTGCCCTCACCGGTTAAAGAAGGACCTGAGGATCTGCAGAAACTGTGACTTCTGTCTCTGATTCTGCTTCTTTCGGATGATGGGGATCCAGACAAGGCCACAAACGAGGAGCATCAGTCCCAAGGACAGGAAAGCTGGGCCACACATTTTGTAAACATTTTTGTTAGCACTTTGGATGCAAGACAGGCTGATGATGACTATTCCGAAGAGGAAGATGGCTGCTCCAACAGACACAACAATGATGGGCTTGTGGTATATGTCCCACTTGCTTCTGGATGCACTGGTCCAGACAGACTCGCTCCGGGAGCTGATACAGAGGGTGCTGGCAGTGTTACTGGTCAGAAGCTCCTTGGATGGAGGAGATTTCTCACTCCCATCAGGGCTCTTCGGGGGAATTTCCACAGTGATGGCATCTGCGGAGAAGACCTGAGATGGACAAAAGAGGAAGAGCAGAGCTATGGAGGATGGATTGGGTGCTTTCCATTGATCAGTGCTGTGTGAAATGAACATGGGTAATTGTGGGGAGAAGAACATCACCGCTATGAGGGCAATGAAATGTAGGAATAGGCAAAAGGCCCCTGCAGGTAGGCTGGACTGAGGATGCCTGTGGAGTCCCACTGCCCCCTGTAGTCCCTGTGCCCGTCCTGAGACCTTCCAACTCCCACAGGGATTCAGGGGTGGGATGACTGATGTCCATTGGTACCCACTACCCTGAGCCTCCCAGGACTCTTGGCTGCTTTAAGGGTAGTATCAGGATCCTGCTGCAGGGCTGGTGATTCTGCCTGTGGGGAAGAGCTCTGTATACCCAGGCCCGCTTTCCCTCCCAGAGCCCAAATTACATCTTCCTCTTTCAGGTGGGGAAACTGAGGAACAGATGGGAGGCTCATCAGGAGAGCAGAAAGCCCCTCCCACAGGCTGAGTTCTTCCTTCGGCCCTCAGGGCCAGCTAATTGATCCTCACCACCACACTCAGCCTGGACATGTCAGCTTTATAGTAGCCAAAGCACAGGAGCTTCTCATTTCCTATTGAAATGCACAGATGGGAGGTGGGGAAATTCTTGTCACACAGGAAATGGGCCTGAGAAGAGAAGGCTCCAGGGAGACCTTCCAGTCCCTAAAGGGGCTCCAGGAGAGATGGGGAGGGACTCTTGATTGGGGAGGGGAGCCATAGGATGAGGAGCAGTTTTAAACTGAAAGAAAGGAGACTGAATTGAGATGTCAGGAAGAAATTCTCTGCTATGAGGGCGGTGAGACCCTGGCCCAGGTTGCCTAGAGAAGCTGTGGCTGCCCCATCCCTGGAGGGGTTCAAGGCCAGGTTGGATGGGGCTTTGAGCAACCTTGTCTGGTGAGAAGTGTCCCTGCCCAGGGCAGGGTAGTGGATGTAGGTGACCTTTAAGGTCCCTTCCAACCCGAACCCACATGATTCTATGATATTTCTGTAGGTCTTAGCTAGGGCAGGCTGCTGTGGGCTCAGTAGCAGGACTACACCAGGATGCTCTGCCTTGCAATGGCTGGGTCAGCTGTGTGGTTTTTTGAGGCATTATTTTTTCACCAACTCAAGGAGGAAATACATTTTCCCAGAAACAAAGTGCCTTTAGCACCGAGAAACCATTATGGTAAATGGGAAGGGCTGAGCATTACATTAACTGCTATTTCCTCAGGGCTCTGCTGAGGAGATGAGGGCAGGAGGCTGGATCCAGGAGCATTCCTGGTGCATAATCTGACCTGCTGCTTGGAAGCCCAGCGGAGATGAAACCATGCGGGTGTCAGGCCTGAGGAAGGCAAGGCTGGGGAGATGGGTGCTTTGCAACCAGGAATCAGATCTTTTTTACAAATCAGACTCCTGCCTGAGCCACCAGGTTTTCTCCCACGAGCTCAGTGTGTTCAGGAGGACTGGCACTGACTATCCTCTGCCAGATGTTGGGGCTGTCCCCACTGTCAGGGTATGGGGATGCTCTGCAGCAGGAGTGTGACAGCAGCGCCATCCCAGAGCAGCCCAGGACCCTGCGTCACACTTCTGCCAGCACCACAGAGCAGAGACACTGGAAGCTGCTACCAGTCCCAAAGCTGTCCCTGTGGGGCTCCCCCAAGCACAGTCGATGCACTGGAGGGAAGGGATGCCATCCAGAGGGACCTGGACAGGCTGGAGAGATGGGACCATACTAGTCTCACAAAATTCAACCAGGCCAAGTCCAAGGTCCTGCATGTGGATTGGGACTATCCCAGGCACAAATACAGGTTGGGCAGAGAGCAGACCAAGATCAGCTCTGAGAAGAAGGACTTGGGGGTGCTGGTGGATGAGGAACTCGACATGAGCCAGAAACGTGCACTGGCAGCCCATAAACCACCCGCATCCTGGGCTGCATCCCCAGGAGCATGGCCAGCAGGATGACGGGGGTGATTCTGCTCCTCTGCCCCACTCTGGGGAGACACCTTTCACGCACCCCCCTTCAGTGCTGCCACCAGCTCTGGGGACACCAATATCAGAAGTACATGGGCCTGTTGGAATGCGGTCAGAGGAGGTCACGAAGATGCTGCGAGGGCTGGAGACCCTTGGCCATGAGGACAGGCTGAGAGAGTTAGGGGGGGTTCAGCCTGGAGAAGAGAAGGCTCAGTGGAGACCTCAGAGCCCCTTCCAGTTCCTAATGGGGGCTCCAGAAAAGATGGAGAGGGACTCTTGATCAAGAAGGGGAGCCATAGGATGAGGGAGAATGGTTTTAAACTGAGAGAGGTTTAGATGAGATGTCAGGAAGAAATTCTTTGCTGTGAGGGTGGTGAGACCCTGGCCCAGGTTGCCCAGAGAAGCTGTGGCTGCCCCATCCCTGGAGGGGTTCAAGGCCAGGCTGGATGGGGCTTTGAGTCAGCCTGGTCTGGTAGGAGGTGTCCCTGCCCAGGGCAGAGGGGGTTGGAACATGATGGTCTTTAAGTATTCCATGATTCTATGCTAAGCCAGAGCTGTTCTGGCCTGGGCACAAGCACCCAGATGGATGAGCAGTGCCACCAGGGCTCTTGTGCCGGCCCCACTGCACTGCACGAGCTTTGAGCCTAAGTGGGCTTTGATCCAGGAAAGCTCATTTAACACCCTTTGCTTTGCACACACAGCCCTGTGTTTGCTCCACTGTACCCAGACCCACTGCTGGCCCTTGGGTGGCTCACTAGGAGGTGCCCACCACGGGTGATACCAGGCTGGATTTGCACGCTGTGTATGCCATGAAGAGGACTGTGGTTGTGGTGGGCAGCAAGGAGGTGTGGATGAGATGAGCACAATACCTGGCGGCCCCAGCTTGTTTCCCGTTGCTGCTAATCAATGTGAGAGCGTGTACCACATAAGTGGAGTTTGCACAGAGGCTGCAAAGCTGGCACAGCTCCACAGGCACCCTCTTAAGGAAACCTGCCTACATCTGGGCCATACTGGGCCCAGTGCCCACCTAGGGATGTTGACGGCTGCCTGCCAGCGAGCACCTCCCTTATTCTTTCACCTGCATCCCCTGCCAAGGTTTGTGGTTTATTCTGAAGAGAGACTGACGTAACTTTTCAGTTCCCCTCCCCCTGCCCCACCGCCCCCGACACAGACACCATTGCAGAAAATCAGATCTGGTGGTATCGGCGTGTTTTGTGATGTTTCGGGTTTGCCAAACTTGGATCGACAAGCGAAAAGCAAAAGGCATGAGCAACGGGCATGATTTACATCCCTCCCATCTGTAGCTTTCACCCCTCTCTGGACAGCTAGGAACATTCCTGCCACCCTGATGTATTTTCTAAAGCACTTGATGGAGGATGATTAAGCACTTGACAAAGCCGATAAGCTTGCTCAGAGCAGCATACTTCAGTTTCCCTGCTTCTCCTCTTTTTGAGTTGCTAGCCCTGTGTCTACAAGCTGGACTGTCTGCAGTGGAACATGCTGCCCCCTTGGCTTTGGAGAAGCACCAGCTGCCATGAGAAGTTATTTTGATGGCCACAGCCACGTTAGACATGCAGGTTATCAGGCCAGACCTCCTCTGCTGCCAGCTGCTGCTATGTGTCTTACCTCCCCGCTCCTGTTCGTTGTGGCTCCAGGCAGCCACAGGCTCCTGAGACAAAACCCAAACACTCACAGCAACATCCAGGGCTCTGGGGAGACAGCAAGGCCAGCTCCAGGTGGGACAAACCCTTTGTTGTGCTTCTACCTATGAAACCTGCCTGGGATTGGCCCAGTCCTTCAAAAAACCCCACCAGTTTATGGAGATGTGCCCAGGTCCTGGATAACTTCTTGCTTGGCTGGTTTGTGCAACCTGTCCAGCTGCCGTGCCCAGAGCATGGCTGGGCTGTGATCCCCTTCTTCCAGCTCAAACCTGAAATCTCATCCCAGGTAGTCGTGGCATTTTTTGGCTTTCTCCTTGTAACATCCATTGTGGAGAGGTTTTAGGACCAAGCCACTGTATAATTTTAATTTGGCTTTGTGGTTGGAAATTTGCTTTCTCCTCTGGAATAACGCCCAGATCTTGTATCTCGGCAGCCTAATGCAGTCTGCCCTGCCCCATCTTCCAGGCACCCCACTCCCTGCTTCTCTGTGTCTGCCTCCCTGCCTGCGCTGCCAGGGGTACTCTCAGCTCTGCAAAGCACCTTCCTCTTCATTCTGCACAGCATTAACGTCAGGCTCCTGCAGAAACCATCGTCTTCCTGTCAGGTTTGCATTTACTCTGGAGTGGATTTCCCCCACCACCACCTTTTCTGGAGTAATCATCCCTCTCACAATCATCCCAGACAATGATAGCTCTTCTGGCGCTTCCTGGCAGAGCGTGCTTTTTCGGTCACACTTTTCTCCTCTTTTGGTCATCTTCCTCTAATTTATATCCTCTGCTTTGTATTTCTGTCTCTGCTTTCGCATGAGGCTCTGCGTGTTCTCCCCCACTGTTGGATCTCACTCCCTGCAAGCAGCCGGGAGTTTGCAAGCGCCACATGGATCTGCAGCTCTTGGGAGAGGTAATGTCATTTCAGCTCCCGCTCTGCCCGTGCTCCATCCCTAATTTATCACAGATGTGCTCATGTCTGAAGATGTGATGGTTGTACCAAGCAGCCTGGCAGGATGACATTATCCGATTTCTCCCATTTTTTTTAAAATCATTATTGTAGTAAGGAGAGCATCAGCAGACGACCATTTGCTGGCTTGAAAATGCCTCCAGAGCACATCTTGGATTTCATGTCTGGTGTTGTGCTTCTGCTGCCTCTGAAATCTTGGGCAGTTGGTGGAGCTGACATGAGGGTCTTTCTTTTCCCCCGTCACAAGGAAGAGCCTCATATAATTCTATTTCTCCTCCCTTTGCTTTTCCAGTGCTTTGTGTGGTGATGTTTGGTTTCTGAGCCAGCAGATCCACTGGGGCCCACCTATTGAGGGTCCCTGTGGCAAAGCAGCAGAGCACACACTTGTGTACCTCCTGGGCTTTAGGAACCTTACATGGTGGTGCCAAGGAGAGGGCTTTTGATTGAGCACAGCACCTAAGGGCTGTGCCCTGGGTCCCTCAGCCCATCCCAGCTGTGAATGGGTTTCCTCACCCACCAGCTCCCCGCAGCAACACCTTGGGGCCTGAGAAGCTGCCAATAACCTGCAAATGTGGCCAACGTTGTGCTAAAAGAGGGCAACAAGTCCAACCTGAAGACCTTGCTCCTAAGCACAGGCCATGCAAGGGCTGGATTTACTCCCCCAATGGAGCTCTCAGCCTGGCCATCTCTTTGTTACTTGGGGAGGCAGCCCTGATACCTCAGGAGCTTCTTATGGGTTCCTCTTAAGTCCTCACCACAAGCAGTTTCTGCCACTTCTTTCTCTCACTTTGCATGGCCAGGGCACTGGAGCTTCCCTAGCTCACAGCCTCACCCCAGGGACTGGTGTCCATCTCCATCTGTCTCTTTCTGATGAAGATCTCTCTCAACATCCCAAAGCGGAGCTGGTTGTTGCCCTGGGACTAAGGGGGTGCCATCCCACGGGAGCACCACTGGTGCAGGTGATGTGGACCTGCCCTGGGCACAGAGCTGTAGGAGGTGGCTCTGCTGTGTGCGGAGGGGCTGCAGCACCTGGGGTCTCTGCCCTGTGTTTTACCACAAAAATCAGTGGGGGAAAAGTTAAGGATTCTGCAAAACAGTGGCCAAATGCTGCTGGTAATCTAGGCCGAGTTCATATATTTTGCCCTTCTCTTTGCTGTCAAGCTACCTCCCTGAAGAAAGCTTCTCCCCTCACCAGGGCTGAGATAGGCAGCAGCAGATGCTCCTGCTCTCCTAAGCCAGGTTCACCTCCAGCCCCACATCCCTCTTGGAATCAACCATCACGGAAAAGAAAGTTTTGAGGAAAAGACGATGTGCATCCTGCATTGCATGGATGTGGCTTGTCCTGATTTGTGCCAGGGAGAAGCAAAAAGAGCAGTCTGGCTTGAGGGCCAGCCCTGGATGGGCTTTTCCTGAGGACTCAGTCCCTGCCAACAGTCCGCAAGCTGACAAAACAACTGAGCTCTGGCTTGTCTGGCACCAGTACAACCTCTGAATGGAAGCTCCAGTGCTATGGAGCACTTGCAGGGAGTCACCTGAACATGCTCATCTGCTTTTCATACCACTCCCTGACCTGGTCATCTGACATTTAGGTTCTGCGCTGCCACACCAAAGCCCTGGGCTGTCTCACAGAGGGGAACTCCCCGACCCTTCTGACTGGCCCATCTGGGGTTTCCAGTGGCCTCCAGATGGCTTGGGATGGTCCCCTGGCAAACAACAGCATTACAGGTGCTTTGCAAAATCCTGGGATAAAACCCAAAAGGTTCTTCATCCAGAAGATGTGTCCTGCCTGCCACCCCAATGAGTGGGCAGCAAAGTTCTCACTGGTGGGCCCCAGTGGGTTGGAATGGAGGAAAAGAGGGAAATGCTTTTTTGGGCATGACTTTTCCTGCTGCTCTGGAGTGTTCCACTGTTCAATCAGTCCTGATGTACCTCAGTACAGACACCCCCCCCAAATGATGGCTCTGGGTCCACGTTTGCTGGCAGAAGGGGTTGGCTTCTCTAGAGGACTTGTGTGTGACTGTGGATGGGTGGGAAAGGAGCTGCTGCTCTGATGGACACATGCAGGCATGCACTTCGCAGAAACTTTCTGTTAGACTCTTAGCACTGGCCAGTTTTAATTAAAAATGGCAATCAATCAGGTGCACAGTGAATTGGAGTGGTATGTCTATTTAACGAGCCAACATGCCTGAGGTCCCAAGTAAACTGGGGACAGAGGGGCTGCTCCCCTGGTGGAAGTGGGGACCTGCCCTGCCCACAGCCCTCCCATGAAGAGCTCCAACCCCACACCTGCTCTGGAGGACCTGCACCCTCTTCCTTGTGAGGATATCAGGGCAGGGAATCCCCTGGGGAGAGACCGAGTGCCGAGAGCCCACTCACCATGCTGTGTCTCTGTTGTCCCTGCTGTCACCGGCGGGTGGTGGCTCACTGCAGGAGGTGAGGTGGCTGCTTGCACTAAACATCCCCTGAGCACGGCAAAGAAGAATCTGGCCACCAGCTCTCGCGGGCCCAGGAGGAATGGCTCCGAGTATCCAGCTTTCTGTCCCTGTGTGTCAGCCCTGAGAGGGTCGGATCCTGCTGGGCTGTGCGGGCTCTGCTCTGGGAGAAGGTCATGAGACTTGTATTGGTGCTGCTCCCATCCCCACGCCCTGGCTCACCCCAGGGCTACGTGGGCAACTGTCCCCTGTGGTGTGGCTAGATCCACTTCTCAGGGGTGGAGAAATACAGCAGAATGTCAGGAGATTTCTCATCACCTACACGCCCCGCCAGATCTTGGATGTAAATTGAGACGGAGGCAGTGTCGGTTTGCTGGTGTAGTGGAGCCAGGCTGGGCCCAGCATCCTGCATCCCTTGGGATCAGCTTTCCAGCATCGCCCAGAATTTAGACTGTCCAAGCAACACGCTCAGGGTCTTGCCAAGCAAAGAACACGCGCAAGCTCCTTTTTGGGAGTCAGCAATGGGATGACGCCCATCCTGACTGTGCTGTATCCCCTCTCCCCTTTCCACCACCCTCAGAACCAAACCCATGGAAACCCATCCTCCTTACCTGGGGGGTGGTGAGGGATGGCTGCCCACCCCACCGGTGGTGGGACAGGCTGCAGCAGAAGGTCCTGCTCTCCTGAGCCAGGCTCACCCAGAGCCCCACATCCCTCTGGATGTTGCCTACTGGGCTCTGTTAAGAGTCTAATAAACAATGGAGCATATGCCAGCCCTGATGAGCTCACCAGCCTACCGGTATATTGTTTAACTCCTTGTTTCCCTGCCTCGGGCCCCTGCAGGGCTGACTTCTGGCCAGCTTGCTTGGGAGGGTTTTATAATGAGCAGTCCGGCACTGTGGCAGGAGAGGCAGGGTGGGTAGGAGCTTGGAGCAGGGATCCAAGACTGGGGGTTATTGCTGATCCAGACTTGGACCATCGGCAAGTTCCTGAAACATCTCTGGGTTGCAATTTCTGTGCTCTCAAAGCAGGGGATCATAGCCAGTGTCTGCAAAGCACTTTGAGGGTCCTTGTTGAGTCATTAAAGAGATGCAAGACATTAGCAATTAGCTATTAATTAATATCCTGAGTCCATTACAAGGAGGGGGATGGAAGAGAGAGGTGGCTCTGGCACACTGCTTCCTTTCATGAGCCCACAGCCAAAATTTAATACTCTCTTACATCAGCGTGACTCCACTTGCTGCAGAGAAGGGATCCAGCCTGATTAGTGGTGGCCAGGGCCAGGTTCCAGCATTTGTAGGGCTGCCTCTGTCCCCAAGGGATCTTTGTTGGTTTGGTGCAGTGAGTAATGGTACCTACACAGTACCACAGACCCGGCCAGAGAGCAGGATGGGGTAGGATGGGTAAATAGTGTTAGAGCTCTTATAGGGATGGGCATGCCCCACAAGAGTGTTGGACTAAAGGCAGAGTATCCCAGCACAGCATGTGGGGATGGAAGGGAAGGAGGAGGAAGGTCGAGAGTGAGGACAAACCAGGTCATCCAGGTGTGGAGAGCTCAGACAGGAAGACCAAGGGCTGTTTGTCAAGATGAGGTCCTTCAACTCAGCTTTGTGTAGACCTCTGGCCAGTGGTAGGTGGACATGGACTAGGTTATGGAGCTCTTCAATAAGGGGCAACTGGGGCAGTGGGCTTGCAGGCTGGGGCAGGAGCAGAGGTGGGATGAACTCAGCATTCTAATCTGTGGTCTAGTCTTGATGGGAGGTGGATGTGCTAGCTGAGTGCAACGGCCGAGCCCTAGAGTAACAGGGTGAACTCCATTGCCTGTTGATCTGGTAACCAGCAGCCAAAGTCACCAGGAGTTTTAGGGTGTTCAAGAAACATTTATTTGAACAGATTAAAAGATTCTCTGGAATTGGGAGAGTTGAGTGGATTTGGATTCACTAGTGCAGGTCCAAGGGGGTAAATTATTTGACCTAAAGGAGAAGTCTGGGTGAAAAAAAAAAATAAAAATAGAGTTGGGAAGGCTTCATTTCAGCACCTGCAGCAGGATGAATTTCCCACCAGGCTTCTGCACTATCTCTAGGCTGAACCGAGTTTCTTAGAATCATGGAATCATAGAATTATCCACATTGGAAGTGACCTTTCAGATCACCTAGTCCAACCATCAACTTAACATTGACAAAAACAGTCACTAAGCCATGTCTCTAAGCACTATGTCAACCTGTTTTTTAAATACCTCCAGGGATGGTGCCACAACCGTTTCCTTGGGCAGTCTGTTCTCTTCTGCCCTGTTGGGGAACATCCAGCCCCGTTCTTTAGCGAGCTAACCCCTCACATGACCTATTAGCTAACCCCTATTCATTTCAGCCCCCACCTCAACTTGCCCTGTGCCCCTTGCAGGGCCTGTGGCATCTCCTGCCTACCGTGAGGACCAAGCTGTGGTGGCAGAGAGCAGGCATGGGCCAGGTCACAGGCTCTGGGCACAGTCACAGACAAGAGTGCCTCTTGAAGACGGAGCCCACTTTATGTCACAGTGACCTGAACAAGGCACCACGGGCTGAACATGTACTGGGAATGGCTCCTGCCCCTCCAGGGTTGAGGTCCACCCCTCCAGGGCTTGGATATGTCTCATGTGCTGGAGTCTGCCCCATGGGCCTGGATGTTCTGAGTGAATGAAGAGCTCCTCCCGGTTTGATCCTCATGCAGATGCTGTGGTGCATCACTCCCCCCGGAATCATACCCCCTCCCAGGCCAACCCGAGCTTCCCAGCTGCTGGCTCCTCATCTCGCAGCCTCCCCGGTTCTCTTCTTCCTCCGTGGACATTTGCTGCCACCTCGTGGGGCCGTGGGGTGGGAAACACCATGTTCCCAGCAGCCCTGGTGTCTCTCTGGGGACACTGCGTAGGCAGGAACAGGCTGTCAGGCTGTATTTGAGCCCATCGGGGACAGGGCATCCCCCATCAGAGTTGCCCAGAGGCAAATGCCCGCATATGTGGTGTGTTCATAGGGTGTTTTTAGAGATGATTCCTTGCAGCCAGAAACAGAGTTGTTACACCACTGTCCCCAGCAGGGAAAAAAAGGGAGCCCTGAGCACCTTAGCAGCGTTGGTGGTGGAAAAACCCCAGTGACTTGGCCTGCAGAGATGTCTTTGCAGAGTGGTGGGTGATGTGGCTTCCAGTAGATAACCCTGTGTCAGCTGGGGAACACCCCTCTTTGGGAAACTGTGCCCAGCATTGCTCATAATGGCCTGGTCACCAGCCCCCTGGTAAGTTCAAAAGGTGAATGAGGACTTCATTCGACTGCCAAACCCTTTGGACAGTGAGATGTGGCCACCACCCTACATAGGGACAGCAAATTAAAGTATCAGTCCCCTCCCTTCTCACACCTCCCTCCAAACTTGCTCCTTAGGGAAGGTCTGATGGTCAGGGCTGGCCAAGCCCGCCACAGACCATTAACCTTTTCATAGCTGGGACGGAGAGAATAAAACCATGATAATAAAACCATAGGCAGCTCAGACAATTTCAGAGATATCTACAGTTACCTGCAGTGCTCTGGGCTGGCTGGCTTAGCAGCACGATAGAAGTTAGGACAGGGTAGGATAGGAGGTCAGGTAGGGTAAAGTAGGCAGAAGGCACCCAGAGAAGGGAACCCAGCACTGGGGCAACTAAGGTTGTCACAGAACAGGGTTAGAACAGGATCACAGAGCCAGCAGCACCTCCAGCGTCATGGAGGTGGTCATGGGCATGATGGCATGAGGCTCCTGGCATAACCTGACTGAGCATCTCAGATTTGCTGGATGGACAGGTTGCTCCAGAACTTTCCAGCTTGTGGCTTAAGTTTTATCTCACAGCTGGTGTGTATTGGTGGCTTGTTCGTCATCCTTGTGCTGCTGCTCCTGCTGCTGTTCACCCTCCCTGTGTTTGCTCCTCATGTCCTCACAGAGGCCGTGTTCACCATCACAGCAGTGTGCCCTGACCCACCAGCACCCACTGCCCTTATCTGTCCCTTCCCACACTGACGTAGTCTCTCTCAAAGGTGGATAGGTGCTGGGCTCCTGTGGCCTCTGTGGCACTAATTGCTTAAAAAGTGGGACAGTTTATTCACATAGTGAACAAGATGGGCCACAGGACTGCCCTTTGGGGCACTCCTCCTGACGGGCAGGTCCCTCCGGGGTGGCCTCTGTTTTTTCCATCTCTCCTCAAGTTGTTTCCATGTTGATCTCATGACTGGGGAGGCTCCATGTCCTCCAGTTGAACTGATGATTTCCCAGGTGGCCCAAATGGCTTGTGAGGGAGCAGGAGAGCCCCTCTACATCTGCTGTCGAAGGTGAGGGACTCATCCAGGGTCAGGCTGCACGGTCCTGCTGTATCCATCCTATTCACTCCTCCACACTGAGGGGAGCTCTTTTGTTCATCCTCCAATGTCCATGCTTCTTCCTCACCCAGTGCCCACTCATGCCCAGGACTAAGAGGGACAGGGTGTTGGAGGTAGGTGGTTAAACTCTTTTCCAAGCAGCACCATTTCACTACAGCAAGAAGGGAAAAAAAAAAAAAAAAAAACGCATTGCTTTTGGCTGTGGTAGTGTCACAAGCTCCCTTGGGCTTGTAGTTGGAATATCAGGCCCTGGACAGGCATCCCTGGATGGTCACAAGGGACAAGAAAGGACAATCAGCTTCAGGCATTCAAAGGAGACAGGGAAAGCAAACTGTGAATCAAACGGATCCCTTCTTCTTCTACAGGGCTGGTGAGGCATGGGTGACAGGAGAGCAAACTTCTGCCCAGGCTCAGGGATGTGTGGGGTCATGAGGGAGCCCCTGGGCTTTGTAAAACTGACAGAAACAGGCAGCAGGGACTTGGGGTCTGGACATGGCATTTTCCTGTTCAAATCCTAGCTCTTCCCTAAATGACATGAGAAAGTTCGTTAATCCGGGTTAAATAATAGAACCAAGGGTTTTCCTTCCTGTCGCTCCATGGAGAAGAGCAGGGATCTGCTTGGGAGGTGTGTGAGTAGGGAGGAAAGCTGCTCGTTGGGATGGGAGATGGGTTACCCCCACCACTCTCCCCATAGGTCTGTCCTCTACTGGAGTTTATTTATGCTGCTGTGAAAGCATCTGGTCCTTCACAGCCTTTTCTGGTGGGAGAGAAGACCACTTTCCCATGGATGTAGATCTGTTCCAGGGTACGGCCAGGACAAGGAAGAAGTCACATGCTGGATGGAGCCTTGCTCAGTAAAACAGTGCTGCTGGGGACCAGAGGGGAGCAGATCTGCACAGCATTTCTGGTTCTTGCAGCAGTAGATGGTGCTGTTGCTCTGCCAGGATGGTGTTGGCATTGCCAGCTGTGCAGAGGCAGAGGAAATCTAAATGGGCATCTCAGGAATGCTGGGTCCATTCCAGGCCTCTGGCAGGGGAACCTGCCCCCCAGAAAGCCTTTTCCAGACCCTTTTCCCCTCTCTCCCATAGTGCCACTCTCAAATACTGTGCTTCAGCTGGCAGGCAGTGCTTTTGCGGAGTTTAGCAGCATCCAGGGCACTGCTGTGTGGGCTGACCCCTGTGCTGCACCAGCATCCCCATCCCTCGTGGCCCAGGACACAGCATCCTTCTCCCAGGTGTTTTTTCTCACAGCAAATCAAGCTTGCTTGGTCCAAAGCATCACCAGGGAGTCCTGACCAGGCCCAGTGGCAGACAGTGCTCCAGCTGCAAATGCTCTTTCTTCCCTGGGATGCAACCAGAGCCTAAGCTCCAGCTGTGGCAGCTCTAGAGTGTGTGCTCAGCACATCTGAGGCCTTGATATCCTGAGGGATGTCACAGCAGGTCATTGATTCCTGGGTGGAGAAGCTCCTCATCGGCACCTCCAGCACATCTAGGCTAAATGCTCTGTGGGTTCAGCACCTGTGAGTGGGGGTCCTGGCGCTGTGGGGCATGTGAGAGTTGGGAGCAGAGAATCTTCATGAAGTTCAACAAGGGCAAGTGTAGGGTGCTGCACCTGGGGAGGACCCAAGGTTAGGGCTGACCTGCTGGAGAGCAGCTCTGAGGAAAAAGATCTGGGAGGCCTGATGGACAACGGGTTGACCATGAGCCAGCAATGTGCTCTTGTGGCCAAGAAGGCCAATGGTATCCTGGGGGGCATCAAGAAGAACATGGCCAGCAGGTTGAGGGAAGTCATCCTCCCTCTCTGCTCTGCCCTGGTGAGGCTGCATCTGGAGCATTGTGTCCAGTTCTGGGCTCCTCAGTTGAAGGACAGGGAATTGCTGGAGAGGGTACAGCAGAGGGCTGTATCATTAGCCTGGATGTGATGGAGGGAGACAACGTGCCAGGAAGGGGATGTGAGCCCCAACCCTCAGCTCACAGGAGAACTCGGGGCAGGTCAAGGTTGCAGCCTCAGTTTTGGTTTAACTGAGTGGATCGTGTGTGTGAGAGTGACCCAACGCTGAGCTGCAGCAGGACGCTCTACTTTCCAGGTTCAGCGCTTCAGATGTGCACTGTGGTCCCTTGCCAGCCCACAGGAAAGTGTTCTTTATGTTTGAATTACTATAGAGGGATAGATAACAACTCCGTGATTAGGTTTGCACCTTTGAAATCTTATATTTCTTTTGCAGCTTGAATATTTATGCAATCACAGAGCTTAGCGTGTCCCAGTTCTCCGTGTTATTTATTTATTTATGTTCAACAACGCCTGTAGTTGTTAAATCACAATGTTTTCACTAAAAAAAAAGAATAAGTAAAAGGAAGAAAAAGCCCACCTCAAACCCAGAAATGTTTTTTCCTCCTCTCCTGCAAGCCTCAATCCCTTACTTTGTATCCTTTCTAGTTAGAAACCCTGGGGATCTGTTAGTTCCAAATTCATCATGTGTTGTACAAATTAATAGCATTTGTTTATCTAAAGGAGAAAAAGGCTTGACCAAAATAGGAACGGAGGTTTTCTTGCTGAGGAGTTTCAAACCCATATTGCTGTCATGACAGATTCCAGCCCTGGACACACAGAGTGTCCCCCTTGGTAAGGCCAGGAGCAGGGTTGAGATACTTGGTGAATCGCTGGGAAAGCTCTGTCACACTGGTCCACACTGGTCAAGTCCCACCTCCCACAGAGACACCAGTAACCTCAGTATGATAAAGTCCGCCAACACCAGTTACCACCCTGGAGTTGGATATCGAGCCTGGCTCTGTGGTGGAGTAGGGGGAGTGAAGATGATGGCCTTGATCCACATCTACAGGGTGACAGCGTGAAGATGGCAGGATGACAGAGTGGTGAGAGCTGAGATGGTGTTCACACCTGGGAGGACAGGAGGTTTCCCTGGTTCCTCCTCGTGGCAGTAGTGACATGGCTCCCATGGGAATAGGAGCAGCGACAGGCTGCAGGGACCCCTTGCAGGGTATGGTGGGTACTCAGTGCAGGGGGACTGGAGTCAAGGAGAAGTCAAGCTAGAGGAGGATCAGAGACCAAGACAGACATAATCAGGGATGAGGGATGACCTTGCTTGATCCTTCAACTGCGTAAGATGTAGCACCAACCAGGCTCGAATCGGAATACTCCACAGAGAAGGACACAGCTGCCTTTTTGGCAATATGCAATCTTCAGCCACAGTGCTGTGATGTCTCCACAGCTTCCCAAAAGGCTTGTCCTTAAAGATGCCTCGATCCCTGACCCATTCCATGCCCCACAGCAGGGGCACACGTGGTCTCACTTATTGGCCATGAACCTCTTTTACCCTGCTCATTCCCGACTATCCTCCACACCGGGCACAGAGCAAGCAGCCAACGAAGACTGAGATCATTACTGTTTGGGATGATTTCTGTTTGGGAATGATTTGAACATGGATTAGGGATGAAAAGAAATTTATGAGACAGTTACCCACTTCAATTAGATGAGGACATTAAAACATATTTACCCATTCCTTGCTCTCAGCTGCTAAGTGGGCTGCAGAAGGACGCGGCTTCTTTAAAGTGTCTCATGTATTTATCTTTTTAATCACTTTTTTAAGCATACATGGTTTATTGCTTTATTGATTGAACAGAGCTTTGAATAATCAATATGGCTTTAAGAATTCACTGGGAATGACAGAATTGCAATTAAGTGGAGTATGTGGACAGAGTGTTAACCCATCTCATTAATTAATGAGGTCACTTTTTCAAGTCTTTCATAGGAGCCTTTGGGAGGAAGGTGACAATTTATTGTAAACCCCGGAGATGCTTTTTCTCTTTCCTCCTGCAAAGTTATCAGACTCCCTGCCCCGAGTTGGTGACCTTTGAGTGTCCTCCTACAGCAACTGTGTGCAGTGCAGGACAGGACTGGAGCTGGCAGAAGCTGCAGCTTGTCCAGGTGCTGGGGACTTTTCCTTTGTGCCAGCCAAGTTCCTGGCCCTGGGTACCACCCTATGGGGCAGCACAGATGGAGTCAGCCCTTCCTCCTCTACCCTCACCCTGGGGAGATGCCTTCTTAGGCCAGGGAGAATCACCAGCTGCTGGCATCTCCACAAGGTGAGTTGTGATCTCAGAAAAACCTCAGACATTTCATGCAAGCTTATTCATCTTTAGCCCAGAAAGCCAACCGTGTCCTGGGCTGCATCAAAAG